>JAGIQG010000010.1:30562180-31014024 GCA_024679065.1 Sphyrna mokarran
TTTAGGGTTAGGGTTGGGATTTGGGTTAGGGTTAAGGTTATGGTTAGGGCTAGGATTAGGGTTACAGTTAGGGTTGTGGTTAGGGTTAGGTTGAGAATTAGGGTTTGCTTAGGGTTAGGGTTTGGGATGAGTTAGGGTTATGGCAAGGGTCGGGGTCAGGTTTAGGGTTAAGGTTTGGATTCAGGTTAGGGTTAGTGTTAAGTTTAGAGTTAGGGTTTGATATTCCTGCCGCAGATCTGATATTGTGGTCTAGCAAGTGTCTCAATCAAGGAAGCATTCGGGTTTGGATTAGTGTTACTGTTCGCGTTCGGATTAGAGTTAGGGATAGGGTTAAGGCTAGGGTTAGGTTATGGTTACTATTCGGGTTAGGGTTAGGATTAGAGTTAGGTTGAGAGTTCAGGGTTTTGCTTACGGTTAGGCTTTGGCATAGGTTTTGGGTTAGTGTTAGGGATGGGTTTGGATTAGGGATAGGGTGAGCGTTAGGCTTAAGGTTAGTGTTAGAGTTAGGGTTAGGGCTTAGGGTTAAGGTTATGTTTACGCTTAGGGTTAGGTTTAGAATCAGGGTTAGGCTTCGAGCTTGGGTCAGGATTGTGGTTGAGGTTAGGGTTTAGGGTTACATTTAACATTAGGTTTTGTGTTAGGGATGACGTCAGGGTTAAGGTGAGGGTTAAGGTTGGGGTTTGGGTTAGGGTTAGGGTTAGGGTTTGTTATTCCTGCTGTAGATCTGATACTGTGGTCTAGCCAGATCTCAATCAAGGAAGCATTCAGGCTAGGGTTAGTGTTAAAGTTTACATTTGGATTAGGGTTAGGTTTAGGGATAGGTTTAGTGATTATAGGGTTAGGAGTTAGGTTTGGAGTTAGGGTTAGGGTTGCAGCAAAATGCATTTTTTGACGAGTTTAGCATTTTACTGGATCCATATCCCATTTCAAAATTGTCCATGCAAATGAGTTATTACTGCTGAAAATCTGATCTTGCGTTAAAGTCGCTACCTGAATGAGAGAAGCAGTTTGGATCAATTGATTTGCAATGATTTGCTGAATGCCAATCAGTGTCTTTTGCCAAAAGTCTGATAAGTTGACAAGTTGCATTGCTAGATGAAGTGAGCATTCTGAGTTAATCTAGCACTGATTCAAAAGGTGTCTTCAATGATAATGAGTTTCTAAAGCCTTAAATCTGATATTTCGGTGTAAAGTGCATGCATAGATGAGTTCAGTATTTTGAGCATCTCCACAGTTGATTCTGAAGATTTTCTTGATTCCAACGACATTTATTTTAAACATCGGATGTTGTGGCAAAGTGATGAGGTAACTCGATGAGTTGAGTATTTTGAATGAATCTACCGTTGATTGTAAAAATCAAACTCACTGACTGTATTTGGCCACAAAACTGATATTGTGGCAAAATGCATATTTGGACAAGGTAAGCAGTTTGAGTAAATCCACGTTTGATTGTAAACATTTTGTCCTACTCACTGACTCTACTTGGCCAAGAAGTGATATTGCAGCAAAATGCTTATTTCGTTGAGTTCAGCATTTTGAGTCAATCCACATTTGATTGTAAATATTTCGTCCAAACCATTGACTCCATTTGGCCAATAAGCGGATATTGTGGAAAATTGCTGTATCAGACATATAAAAAGGATAGAGAGGACAAGAAAGGATGGGTTCGTGTTAGGGTTAGGGCTTCAGGTAGGGTTAGGGTAAAGGTTAGGGTTAGATTTAGGTGTCGTTATTAGCGCTGTAGATCTGATATTGTGGTCTAGCCATTATCTCAATCAAGGAAGCGTTAAGGTTAGGATTAGGGTTACGGTTAGCGTTAGGTTTAGGGTTAGGGATAGTGTTAGGGTTATTGTTAGTGTTAGAGTTAGGGTTAAGCTAAAACTTAGCATTGTGTTTAGGGTTACCCGAGGTTAGGTTTAGGCATTGGTTTTGTGTTAGGGTTAAGGATGGGTTTGTCTTAGGGCTAGGGTGAGGGTTAGGGTTAGAGTTAGGGTGAGGAGTTAGGGTTAGGGTTAGGGTTGGGGTTAGGTTTACAGTTAGGGTTCGGTTTAGAGTTAGGGTTTGGCTCAGAGTTAGAGTCAGGATTGTGGTTGTGGTTTATGGGTTGGATTAGGTTTAGGGTTAGGGTTAAGATTGGGTTTGGGTTAGGGTCCAGGTTAAAGTTAGGGTTAGGGGAAAGGTTAGAGTTAGAGTTAGGATTGTGGTTAGGGTTATGTTGAGAGTTAGGGTTCGCTTGGGTTAGGCTTCGGCATAGGGTTAGGGATGGGTTAGGGTTAATGTTAGGGTTAGAGTTATTGTTACTGTTAAGGTTAGAGTTAGGATTGTGGTTAGGGTTAGGTTGAGAGTTACGGTCAGCTTAAAGTTAGTCTTATAAATAGGTTTAGGGTTAGGGCCAGGGATGGGTTAGGGTTAGACTTAGGGTTACAGTTAGAGTTAGGGTTAGGGGTTAGGGTTCGGGTTAGTGTTAGTGTTAGAATTAGGGTCAGGTTATGGTTTGGGTTACGGTTAGGATTAGGTTTCGGGTTTGTGTTAGGGTCAGGGTTAGGTTTACTGTTAAGTTTGGGATTCAGGTTTGGGTTAGGATTAACGTTAGGGTTAGGGTTTCTTATTCCTGCTGTAGATCTGATATTGTGGTCTAGCCAGTAACTCAATCAAGGAAGCACTCGGGTTAGGGTTAGTGTTACAGTTCGCGTTCGTGTTAGGGTTAGTTTTAGGGTTAGGGATGGAGATTAGGGTTAGGATTATGGTTAGTGTTAGGGTTAGGGTTTGGGTTTAGCGTTCGGGTTCGGTTGAGTATTAAAGTTTGGGTTAGGGTTAGCCTCTACGTATTCCTGCCGTAGATCTGATATTATTGTTTAGCCAGTACCTGAATCAAGGAAGCATTTTGGGTAAGTCAACACAGTAAGTCAGACACTTTGCTGAATTCCAATCAGACTCTTTTGCCAAATCATGTTCCACAGCTAGATGTATGCATTTTGAAGCAATCCAGATATGATTTCAAAGATTTCTTCACTGATAATGAGCTTCTATCACCATTAATATGATATTTTGGTGTAAATTACATATTTGGGTGTGTTAACCATTTTGGGAATCTCCGCATTTGATTTCAAGATTTTCTCGATACCACGGACCATTTCTAAACGTCTGATGTTGCGGCAATATGCATATCACAATGAGTTGAGCATTTTGAGTAAATTCAGATTTGATTGTGAATATTTGTCATACTCACTGACTCGACGTGGCCAAAAGATATGCTGGAAAGTGCATATCTGGATGAGATAAATACTCTGAGTAACACAACAATTATAGAAAACTTTTCCTAACAAAACTGACTTTGCAGCAATGTGCATATCTCGATGAGTTAAGCACTTTAGAAAATCCACATTTGACTCTAAGTATTTCCTCAAAGCCAATCAGTTATTCCTGCCGTAGATTTGATATTATGGTGTAGCCACTATGTGAATCAAGGTAGCATTTTGTGTAAATCAACTTTCATTTCCCAAGATTTGCTGAATTCCAATCAATCTCTTTTGCCAAAGGTCGCGTACTTCTGCAAGTTCCAGAGCTTGGGGTGGTACTCATTTTGAGTTAGTACAGAATTGATTCCAAACATTTCATCAATAATAATGAGATTCTTTCGCCATAAATCTGATATTTCATAGGAAAGTGCATATCTGGATGAGCTGAGCATTTTGGGACTCTCCACATTTCATTCCAAGAGTTTCTCGGTGCCAGTGACTCTTAATTTCTAAGACTTATGATATTGCAGCATAGTGCATATCCTGATGAGTTGAGCATTTTGAGTAAATCCACATTTGATTGTGGATTTTGATATTCTCAAACGCACAAACATTACTTAGCCAAAAACTGACTTTGCGGCAAAGCCCTTACCTCGATCTGTTGAGCATTTTGAGGACATCCATATTTGCACGTAAATACCCTTTGACTCTATTTGGTCAAAAGTTGATTTTGCGGAGAAGTGACATAAACGTTTTGAGGACCCACAGATTCGATCCAAAGATCTTCTCAAAACTCCTGAAAACTTAATTTTCGCAAATTTTATATTGCGGCATAATGCATTTTTATAAGTTCCTTTCCAAAACTCTCCTTGCAGATGAGTTATAACTGCTGAAAATCTGACCTTGCGTTAAAGACGCTACCTGAATGAGAGAAGCAGTCTGGATCAATTGATTTGCAATGATTTGCTGAATGCCAATCAGTGTCTTTTGCCAAAAGTCTGATAAGTTGTCAAGTGCATTGCTAGATGAGGTGAGCATTCTGAGTTAATCTAGCACTGATTCAAAACGTGTCTTCAATGATAATGAGCTTTTAAAGCCTTAAATCTGATATTTCGGTGTAAAGTGCATGCATAGATGAGTTCAGTAGTTTGGTCATCTCCACAGTTGATTCTGAAGATGTTTTCGATTCCAATGACATTTATTTCCAAACATTGGATGTTGTGACAAAGTGATGAGGTAACTCGATGAGTTGAGCATTTTGAGTGAATCTACCGTTGATTGCAAAAATGTTGTCAAACAACAAAGCTGATATTGTGGCAAAGTGCATAAATGGACGAGGTAAGCAGTTTGAGTAAGTCCACATTTGATTGTAAATATTTTGCCCTACTCACGACTCTATGAGGTCAAGAAGTGATATTGCTGCAAAGTGCTTATTTCGTTCAGTTCAGTATTTTGAGTCAACCAGCCTCTACGTATTCCTGTAAGTTATCGAGAAAATCTTGAAATCAAATGCAGAGATTCCCAAAATGGTTAACACATCCAGATATGTAACGTACACCAAAATATCATATTAATGGTGACAGAAGCTCATTATCAGTGAGGAAATCTTTGGGATCATTTCTGGATTTCATTAACATGCATACCATCTAGCTGTGGAACGTGATTTGGCAAAAGAGTCTGATTGGAATTCAGCAAAGCGTTGGATTTCAGCAAAGTGTTGACTTCCCCAAATCATTCAGGTACTGAAGGTACTGATTCAGGTACTGGCTAGACAACAATATCAGGTCTACGGCAGGAATACGTAGAGGCAAACCCTAACCCAAACTTTAATAGCCAACCGAACCTGAACACTAAACCCAAACCTAAAACCAAACCCTAACACTAATCATAACCCTAACCCTAACCTGTAACCCGAATCTGCAAACCTATCCCTAACCCTACAACTAACCCTAACCCGAACGCGAACTATAACGCTAACCCTAACTCGAGTGCTTCCTTGATTGAGTTACTGGCTAGACCACAATACAGCAATCTACAGTAGGAATAAAAACCCTAACCCTAACCTTAACCCAAACCCGAATCCCAACCTTAACACTAAACCTAACCCTGACCCTAACACGAACCCGAAACCTAATCCTAACCGTAACCCAAACCCTAACATCAACCACAATCCTGACCCCTAACCCTAACACTAACAGTAACAATAACCCTAACCCTTAGCCTAACTCTCACCCTAGCCCTTCCTTAACCCTAACACTAAACCTATCCCAAAACCTATCTCTCAGGTAACCCTAAACACAACCCTAACTTTAAGCCGAATCCTAACTCTAACAGTAACAATAACTCTAATCCTAACCTTAACGCTTCCTTGATTGAGATCACGGCTAGACCACAATATCAGATCTACAGCACTAATAACAACACCTGACTCTAACCCTAACCTTTACCCTAACCGTAGCCGAATCCTGACCCGAAGCCCTAACCCTAACACAAACCCATCCTCTCTATCCTTTTAAAATGTCTGATACAGCAATTTTCCGCGATATCCGTTTATTGGCCAAATGGAGTCAATGGTTTGGACGAAATATTTACAGTCAACTGTGGTGGACTCAAAATGCTGAACCCAACGAAATAAGAACGTTGCCACAATATGACTTCTTGGCCACGTAGAGTCAAGTGAGTAGGACAAAATGTTTACAATCAAATGTGGATTTACTCAAAATGCTCAACTCATCAGGATATGCACTATGCCGCAATAAGTCTTAGAGAGTAAGAGTCACTGGCACCGAGATACTCTTGAAATGAAATGTGGAGAGTCCCAAAATGTTCACCTCATCCAGATATGCACTTTTCTGTGAAATATCAGATTTATGGCCAAAGAAGCTTATTATCATTGAAGAAATGTTTGGAATCCATTCTGTACCATTTCAAAATGAATACCACCCCAAGCTCTGGAACTTGCAGAAGTACGAAACCTTTGGCAAAAGAGATTAATTGGAATTCAGCAAATCTTTGGAAATCAATGTTGATTTACCCAAAATGCTACCTTGATGCAGATACTGGCTTACACCATAATATCAAATCTACGGCAGGAATAACTGATTGGCGTTGAGGAAATACTTGGAGGCAAATGTGGATATTCCAAAGTGCTTAACTATCGAGATATGCACGTTGCCGCAAAGTCAGTATTGTTAGGAAAACGTTTCTATCAACTGTGGTGTTATTCAGAGTATTTATCTCACCCAGATATGCACTTTCCAGCAATATCGGGTTTTGGCCACGTCGAGTAGGACAAAATATTTACAATCAAATGTGGACTTACTCAAACGGCTTACCTCGTCCAAATATGCATTTTGCTACAATATCAGCTTTGTGGCCAAATAATCAGTGGGTTTGACAACATGTTTGCAATCAACGGTAGATTCACTCAAAATGCTCAACTCATCGAGTTATCTCATCACTTTGCCACAACATCCGATGTTTAAAATAAATGTCGTTGGAATCAAGAAAATCTTCAGAATCAACTGTGGAGATGCTCAAAATACTGAACTCATCTATGCATGCACTTTACACCAAAATATCAGATTTAAGGCTTTAGAAACTCATTATCATTGAAGACACCTTTTGAATCAGTGCTAGATTAACTCAGAATGCTCACTTCATCTAGCAATACAACTTGTCAACTTATCAGACTTTTGGCAAAAGCCTCTGATTGGCATTCAGCCAATCATTGCAAATCAATTGATCCAAACTGCTTCTCTCATTCAGATGTTGCGACGTAAACGCAAGATCAGATTTTCATCAGTAATAACTCATTTGCATGGAGAATTTTGGAATGGAATGAGGATTTGGTAAAATTCGTCGAAAAATGCATTTTGCCGCAATATGAGATCTGAGTAAATTAAGGTTTCAGGGGTTTTGAGAAAATATTTGGATCAATTCTGTGGGTCCTCGAAACATTTATCTCATACAGATGTACACTTCTCCACAAATTCAACTTTTTGACCAAATGGAGTCAAAGGGTATGATGAAATATTTACGTGCAAATGTGGATGTACGCAAAGTGCTCAACTCATCGAGATATGTGCGTTGCCGCAATGTCAGTTTTTGGCTAAGTACTGTCAGTGCGTCTGAGAAAATATTTACAATCAAATGTGGGTTTACTCAAAATGCTCGACTCATCGAGTTATGCATATTGCCGCAAGATCAGACGTTTAGAAATGAAGTGTCAGTGGGATCGAGAAAATCTTGAAATCAAATGCGGAGATTCCCAAAATGCTCAAAAGATCCAGATATGTAACTTAGACCAAAATATCGCAAAATGGTGACAGAAGCTCATTATTAGTGAAGAAATCTTTGGGATCATTTCTGGATTACCTCAAAATGCATATCTCATCTAGCTATGGAACATGGTTTGCCGAAGGGTCTGATTGGAATTCAGCAAAGCGTTGGATTTATATTTGTATAAATCTTTATTTACATCTGTATTTTATCTGTATTTACCCGAAATGTTTCCTTGATTCATATACTGACTAGACAACAATATCAGATCTATGGAAGGAACATGTTAGGCTACACCTAACCCAAACTTTAATACTCAACCGAAACCGAACACTAAACCCAAACCTTAACTCTAACCCTAACCCTAACCCGAATAGTAACCAGAACCCTAACCCTAACCCTAATCCGAACGGGAACTGTAACACGAAACCGAACCGGAATGCTTCCTCGATTGAGATACTTGCTAGACCACAATATCAAATCTGCAGCAGTAGTAACAAGCCCTAACTCTAAACTTAAGGCTAACCCTAACCTGAATGCAAACCTTAACCCCAACCTTCGCCGTACACTAACCCTAACCCTTAGCTAACACTCACCCTAATCCTAACCCTAAGCAAACCCTAACCTAACCCTAACCACAATCCTAACTCTAACCCTAATCCTAACACTGACAATAACCCTAACCCTAACATTAACCCTAAACCTCGCCCTACCCTAATCCTAGCACTAACCCTCACCCTAACCCTAACCCTAAACTTAATCCTAACATAACCCTTAACCACAATCCTGACCCTATCTCGAAGCGCAACCCTAACCGTAATCTTAACCCTAATCCCAAACCTAACTCTTAACCCTAACTCTAATCCAAACCCTAATCCGAACACGAACAATAATCCTTAATGCTTCCTTGATTGACGTACTGGATACACCACAATATCACATCTACAGCACTAATAACTACACCTAACTATAACACTAACGTTCACCCTAACCTTAGCCGAACACGAACCCGAACCTTAACAGTGACCTAATCATACTCGTAACCCTAAACCCTAACCACAACCACAATCCTCACCCTAACTCTAAGACTAACCGTAACTCAAGCCTAACCCTAACCGTAAGCCTGACCCTAACGCTAACCCTAACCCCTGACCCTAACTCTAACCATAACCCTAACCCTAACCATGACCCTAACCCTAACCCTTACCCATCCCTAACCATAACCCTAAACCTATGTCTAAGCCCAACCTTAAGCTAACCTTAACTCTCAGTCTAACCCTAACCACAACACAAACTTTAACCCTAACACTAACCCTGACCCATCACTAACCGAAACCCCGAACTTATGCATACACTTAACCATAAGCTAACCATAACTTCAACCTAACCCTAACGACAACAACATCTTTAATCCTAACCCTAACGCTAACCATAACCCGGACCCTAATCTTAATGCTTCCTTGATTCAGATACTGGCTAGACCACAATATCAGATCCACAGCACTAATAACTACACCTAACCCTAACTCTAACATTTGCCCTAACTCTAGTATCCCTAACCCTACAACATTTTTACAATCAACGGTAGATTGAAACAAAATGCTCAACTCATAGAGTTACCTCATCACTTTGCCACAATGTATGATGCTTGGAAACAAATGTCGTTGGAATCGAGAAAATCTTCAGAATCAAAAGTGGAGATGCCCAAACTACTGAATTCACTTACGCATGCACTTTACACTGAAATATCAAATTTAAGGCTTGAGAAGCTTATTATCATTGAGGACACCTTTTGGCAAAAGACACCGATTAGCATTCAGCAAATCATTGCAAATAAATTCACCCAAACTGCTTCTCTCATTCAGGTAGCAAGTTTAAACACAAGATCGGATTTTCAGCAGTAATAACTCTGAAGTATTTCAGAAGCATGGAGTATTTTGGAATGGAATATGGTTTTAATAAAATGCTAAACTTGTGGAAACATGCATGTTGCCGCAATATGACATTTGAGAAAATGAAGGTTTCAGGGGTTTTGAGAAAATCTTTTGATTAATTCGGTGGGTCTTCAAAAGGTTTATCTCATACACTTCTCCGCAAAATCAACTTTTTGACCAAATGGAGTCAAAGGGTATGATGAAATATTTACGTGCAAATGTGGACGTATATGCAAAGTGCTCAATTCATCGAGATATGCCGCAATGTCAGTTTTTGGCTAAGTAGTGTTAGTGCGTTTGAGAAAATATTTACAATCAAATGTGGATTTACTCAAAATGCTCAACTCATCGAGTTATGCACATTGCCCCAAGATCAGACGTTTAGAAATGAAGTATCAGTGGGATCGAGAAAATCTTGAAATCAAATGCGGAGATTCCCAAAATGCTCAAAAGATCCAGACATGTAACATAGACCAAACTATCGCAGAAATGGTGACAGAAGCTTACTATTAGTGAGGAAATCTTTGCGATCATTTCTGGATTACCTCAAAATGCATATCTTATCTAGCTGTGGAACATGGTTTGCCAAAGAGTCTGATTGGAATTCAGCAAAGCGTTGGATATGACTGTGTATTTACCCGAAATGCTTCCTTGATTCTGATACTGACTAGACAACAATTTGTCTAGGTAGACAACGATTTACGGAAGGAACATGTTAGGCTACACCTAACACAAACTTTAATACTCAACCGAACCCAAACACTATACCCAAACCTTAACCTTAACTCTAACACCTAACCCTATAATCACTAAACCTATCTCTAACCCTTATCCAAACGCGATTTGAAACACTAACTCTAACCCGAATTGCTTCCTTGATTAAGATCTGGCTAGACCACAGCATCAGATCTACAACAGGAATAACTAACCCTAACCCTAACCCGAACCCCAAACTTAACCCTAAACTTAACCCTGACGCCATCCCTAATACTAAAACTAATGCTAACTATAATCCTAAACCCTAACCTCATGGACAATTTTGAAATGGAATATGGTTTTAGTAAAATGCTAAACTCGTCGGAAAATGCATTTTGCTGCAATATCTGACAAAATTAAGGTTTCGGGGTTTTGAGAAAATCTTTGGATCAATTCTACGATTAGGATTAGGTCAGTGTCAGGGTTAGTGTTCGGCTAGGGTTAGGGTAAAGGTTAGCGTTAGAGTTAGGTGCAGTTATCATTGCTGTAGATCTGATATTGTGCTGTAACCAGTATCTCAATCAAGAAAGCATTAAGGAAGGGTTAGGGTTAGTATTCGTGTTAGGGTTAGGGTTTGGATTAGAGTTGGCGTTAAGGGTTAGGGTTAGGTTTATTGTTACTGTTAGGGTTAGGATTAGAGTTCGGATTGTGTTAGGGTTTGGTTGAGAGTTAGGTTTAACTTAGGGTACGGTTTGGACATAGGTTTCGGGTTCGGGTTAGAGATGGGTTAGGGTGAGGGTTAGGCTTAGGGTTATGATTAGAGTTAAGGTTAGGGTTAGGGTCAGGTTTACGATTAGGATTAGGGTTAGGGTTAGGTTAAAGTTGGGATTAAGGCTAGGGTTAGGTTTATTTTTACTCTTAGTGTTAGGATTAGAGTTAGGATTGTGGTTAGGGTTAGGTTGAAAGTTAGGTTTAGCTTAGGCATAGGTTTAGGGTAAGGGTTAGAGATGGGTTAGGGTTAGGGTGAGGGTTAGGTTTAGGGTTACAGTTAAAGTTAGGGTTAGGGGCTAGGGTTAGGGTAAGGTTTACGGTTAGGGTTAGGTTTAGAGTTACGGTTAGTCTTAGAGTTAGGATGAGGATTGTGGTTGAGGTTAGGATTTTAGTTACGATTAGGATTAGGTCAGTGTTAGGGTTAGGGTTTAGTTAGTGTTAAGGTAAAGGTTCGGGTTAGGGTTAAGTGTAGTAGGTCTGATATTGTGGTCTAGACAGTGTCTCAATCAAGGAAGCCTTAAGGTTAAGATTAGGGTTATTGTTCGTATTAGGGTTAGGGTTTGGATTAGAGTTAGGGTTGTGGGAGGGTTACATTGAAAGTTAGTATTAGTTTAGGATTAGTTTTAGGCAAAGGTTTAGGGTTAGGGTTAGAGTTAGGGTTAGGGGTTAGGGTTGGGGTTAGGGTTAAGTTTACGGTAAGGGTTATGCTTCCAGTTAGGGTGAGGGTTGTGTTAGGATTAGGTTTAGGGTTAGTGTTAGGGTAGGGGTTAAGGCTAGGATTAGGGTAGTTTGAGGGTTAGGGTTAATGTTATGGTAGGGTTATTGTCAGTGTTAGGGTTAGGGTTAGAGTTAGGATTGTGGGTAGGGTTAGGTTGAGAATTAGGGTCTGCTTACGGTTAGGGTTAGTGTTACGGCACGGGCTGTGGTCAGGTTTAGGGTTAAGGTTTGGATTCAGGTTAGGGTTAGCGTTAAGTTTAGAGTTAGGTTTTGTTATTCCTGCCGCAGATCTGATATTCTGGTCCAGCAAGTACGTGGCCTTACCGATGTTGTCTTGCCGATAATTCGGCAAAATGCTTATTTCGATTAGTTCAGTATTTTGAGTCAATCCACATTTGACTGTAAATATGTCGTCCATATCATAGACTCCATTTGGCCAATAAGCGGATATTGCGGAAAATTGCTGTATCAGGTATTAAAAAAGAAATAGAAAAGACGAGAAAAGATGCGTTCGTGTTAGGGTTAGAGCTTCGCGTCAGGGTTCGGCTGGGGTTAAGGGTAAAGGTTAGGGTTAGATTTAGGTGTCGTTATTCGTGCTGTAGATCTGATATTGTGGTCTAGCCATTATCTCAATCAAGGAAGTGTTAACGTTCGGATTAGGGTTAGGATTAGCGTTAGGGTTAGTGTTAGAGATAGCGTTAAGGTTAGGGTTAGGGTTATTGTTAGTGTTAGGGTTAGGCTTTAAGTTAGGGTTGTATTTAGGGTCACCTGAGAGTTAGGTTTAGGCATAGGTTTAGTGTTAGTGTTAAGGATGGGTTACTGTTACGGCAAGTGTGAGGGTTAGGCTTAGGGTCAGGGTTAGAGTTAGGGTGAGGGTTTAAGGTTAGGATCGGGGTTAGGTTTACAGTTAGGGTTCGGTTTAAAGTTAGGGTTTGGCTCAGAGTTAGGGTCAGGATTGTGGTTGTGGTTTATGGATAGGATTAGGTTTAGTGTCAGTATTATGGTCAGACTTAGGGTTAGGGGAAAGGTATAGGGTTAGGGGAAAGGTTAGAGTTATTGTTAGTGTTAGTGTTAGGGTTAAGGTTAGGGTTAGGTTTAGAGCTAAGATTGTGGTTAGGGTTATGCTGAGAATTAGAGTTCCCTTGGCATAGGGTTAGGGATGGGTTAGGGACAGGGTTAGGCCTAGGGTTACGGTTAAAGGTAGGGTTAGGGTTAATGTTAGGGTTAGAGTTATTGCTACTGCTACTGTTAGGGTTAGAGTTAGGATTGTGGTTAGGGTTAGGTTGAGAGTTAGGGTCAGCTTAGGTTTAGTCGTAGGAATAGGTTTAGGGTTAGGGTTTGGGATGGGTTAGGTTTAGGGTTACGGTTAGAGTTAGGGTGAGGGGTTAGGATTCGGGTTAGATTCAAAGTTAGGGTTCGAGGTCAGGGTTAGGGTTAGGTTTACAGTTAGGGTTAAGTTTACAGTTAGGGTCAGGATTGTGGCTGAGGGTTTAGGTTAAGTTTAGGATTTAAATTGGGTTTAGAATTAAGGTTAGGATTTGGTTTCGTGGTTGTGATAGGGTCAGGGTTAGGTTTAGTGTTAAGGATAGGATTTGGGTTTGGGTTAGGATTGTTAGGGTTAGGGTTTCTTATTCCTGCTGCAGATCTGATATTGTGATCTAGCCAGTGACTCAATCAAAGAAGCACTCGGGTTAGGATTAGTTTTAGGTTTAGGGATAGGGTTACAGATTAGGGTTAGGGTTATGGTTAGTGTTTAGTCTTCGGGTTCGGTTGAGTATTAAAGTTTGGGTTAGGGTTAGCCTCTACGTATTTCTGCCGTAGACCTGATATTGTTGTCTAGCCAGTAACTGAATCAAGGAAGCATTTTGGGTAAGTCAGCAGTGATATCCACCGCTTTGCTGAATTCCAATCGGACTCTTTTGCCAAATCATGTTCCACAGCTAGATGGCATGCATTTTGAGGTAATGCAGATATGATCCCAAAGATTTCCTCACTGATAATGAGCTTCTATCATATGATATTTTGATGTAAGTTATATTTCTGGATGTGTTAACCATTTTGGGAATCTCTGCATTTGACTTCCAGATTCTCTCGATACCACTGACACTTCATTTCGAAACGTTTGATCTTGCGGTAAAATGCATCCCTCGATGAGTTGAGCATTTTGAGTAAATCCGCACACTTGAAAGTAAATCTTTGGTCAAACCCACTGGCTCGACGTAACCAAAAACATATGTTGCGGCAATGTGCTTATCTCGATGAGTTTAGCACTTTGAGTACATCCACATTTGCATGTAAATATTTTATCATACCCGTTGCCTCTATTTGATCAAAAAATTGACTTTGCGGAGAAGTGTACGTCTGTATGAGATAAACGTTTTGAGGACTCACAGAATTGGTCCAAAGATGTTCTCAAAACACCTGAAACATTAGTTTTCTCAGATCTCATATTGCGGCAAGTGCATTTTTCGACGACTTTAGCATTTTACTAAAACCATATTCCATTTCAAAATTGTCCATGCAAATGAGTTATTACTGCTGAAAATCTGATCTTGTGTTAAACTCGCTACCTGAATGAGAGAAGCAGTTTGGGGTCAATTGATTTCCAATGATTTGCTGAATGCCAATAAGTGTCTTTTGCCAAAAGGTGTCGTCAATGATAATGAGCTTCTCAAGCCCATTTGATATTACGGTGTAAAGTGCATGCGTAAGTGAATTCAGTATTTTGGGCATCTCCACATTTGATTCTGATTCCAACGACATTGGTTTCCGAGCATCAAATATTGTGCAAAGTGATGAGGTAGAGCATTTTGAGTGAATCTACCGTTGATTGTAAAAATGTTAGTGTTAGGGGTTTGGGTCAGGGTATTAGAGTTCGGGTTAAGTGTAGTTATTAGTGCTGTGGATCTGTTTTTGTGGTCTAGCCAGTATCTGACTCTAGGAAGCATTAAGGTTCGCGTTATGGTTAGCGTTAGGTTTAGGGTTAAGGTTAGGGTTACTTCTAGGGTTAGGGTTAGGATTAAGATTAAACGTTTTGTTGTCGTTAGTGTTAGGTTGAGAGCTAGGGTTAGCTTATGGTTAAGCGTATGCGTAAGTTCAGGTTTACGGTTAGTGTTAGAGTTATGTTTGTGGTTAGGGTTAGATTGAGAGTTAGGGTTAGCTTAGGGTGGGGCTTAGGCATAGGTTTCGGGTTATGGTTAGAGGTGGGTTAGGGATTAGGGTTAGGTTTAGAGTTACGGTTAGCCTTAGAGTTAGGGTGAGAATTGTGGTTGTGGTTAGGGTTTAGGGTTACGATTTGCATTAGGTCAGTGTTAGGGTTAGGGTCCGGCAAGGGTTAGGGTAAATGTTAGGGTCAGAGTTAGGTGTTGTTATTAGTGCTGTAGATCTGATATTATGATGTAGCCAGGATCTCAGTTAAGGAAGCATTAAGGTTCGGGTTAGGGTTATTGTTCGGGTTAGTATTAGGGTCGTAAATGGAATTAGGGTAAGGGTTAGGGTTCAGATTACGGTTATGGGTTACGCTTCGAGTTAGGGTCAGGATTGTGGTTAACAATTAGGTTTGAGGTTAGGGTTAGGATGAGGGTTAGGGCTAGTATTTGGGTAGGGTGAGGGTAAGGTTTAATGTTAGTGTTAGGGTTATTGTCAGTATTAGGATTAGGGTTAGAGTGAGGATTGTGGTTCGGGTTAGGTTGAGAGTTAGGGTTTGCTTAGACTTACGGTTAGAGTTACGGCGAGGGTTGGGGTCAGGTTTAGGGTTAGCGTTAAGTTTTGAGTCAGGACTTTTTATCCCTGCTGCAGATCTGGTATTGTGGTCTAGCAAGGTCTCAATCAGGGAAGCATTGAATTCCAGTCAGACTCCTTGGCAAACCATGTTCCACAGGTAGATAAGATATGCATTTTGATGTAATCCAGAAATGATCCCAAAGATTTCGTCAGTAACAATGAGCTTCTGTCACCATTTTGCGATATTTTGGTCTGTTACATATCTGCATCTTTTGAGCGTTTTGGGTATCTCTGCATGACTACGTTTGCCTCTACATTTGATTGCACGACCACTGACTCACATGACTACATTTGCCTACGAGTATTTCCTCAACGCCAATTGCTGCAGTAGATTTGATATTATGGTGTAGCCAGTATCTGAATCAATGTAGCATTTTGGGTAAATCAACACTGATTTCACAGCAAAGTGCATATCAGGGTGAGCTGCGCATTTTGGGAACCTTCACATTTCATTCCAAGAGTTCTCGGTGCCAGTCACAATTAATTTCTACGCTTTCTGATATTGCGGCAATTTGCATATCTTGATGAGTTGAGCATTTTGAGTAAATCCACATATGATCGTAAATATTTTCCCAAACGGACTAACACTAACCCAAAACTGACATTGCGGCAATGATTGGTTGAGCATTTTGCGTACACCCACATTTGCACGTAAATGTTTTATCGTACCCTTTTCTTCAAATGGTCGATTTTGCGGAGAAAAGCACATCTGCATGAGATCTAGCAATGCAACTTGTGAACATATCGGCAAATACGTGTCTTTTGGGAAAAGACACTGATTGGCATTCATTGCAAATTAAATGGTCGAAACTGATTCTATCCTACAGGTAGTCACTTTAACGCAAGATCAGATTTTGAGCAGTTATTACTCATTTGCATGGTGAAATTTTGAATCGAATGAAGATTTAGTAATATTTAGGGGAAATCCTGACCCTACCTCTGAGACAAACCCTAACTTTAAACCGAACCATAACCGTGAACCTAAACCCAACACTAACCCTAACCCAACACCCCAACTCTAACCCTAACCCTCACCTATCCGTAACACTAACCCATCCCTAACACTTACACTAAACCTATGCCTAAACCTAACGCTCAGGTGACCCTAAAACACAACCCTAACTTTAAGCCTAACCCAAATTCTAACACTAACAATAACCCTAACCATAACGCTATCCCTACCCCTAAATGCTAACCGTAACCCTAATCGTAACATTAACACTTCCTTGATTGAGATTATGGCTAGACCACAATATCAGATCTAGAGCACTAATAACGACACCTAAATCTAATCCCAACCTTTACCCTAACCCTAGTCGAACACTGACGCAAAGCCCTAACGAACGCATCCTTTCTCGTCCTCTGTATTCCTTTTTAAATGTCCGATAAAGCAATTTTCCGCACTATCCGCTTATTGGACGACATATTTAAAGTCAAATGTGGATTGACTACATATGCTGGACCCAACGAAATAAGTTCGTTGCCGCAATCTTACTTTTTGGCCACGTAGAGTCAGTGAGTAGGACAAAATATTTACAATCAAATGTGGATATACTCAAACTGCTTACCTCATCCAAATATGCACTTTGCTACATGGTCAGTGGGCTTGACAACATTTTTACAATCAACATTAGATTCACTCAAAATGCTCAACTCATCGAGTTGATGTGTACATCACTTTGATGAGTACATCACTTTGCCACAACATCCGATGTTTGGAAATCAATGTCATTGGAATAGAGAACATCTTCAGAATCAACTGTGGAGATACCCAAAATACTGAACTCATCTATGCATTCACATGACACTGAAATATGAGATTTAAGGCTGTAGAAGCTCATTATCATTGAGCATATGAGCTTCTATTACCATTAACATGATATTTTGGTATAACATATCTGCATCTGCTCACCATTTTGGGAATCTCCGCATTTGATTTCAAGATTTTCTAGATAACTTACATCATAATATCATATTAATGGTGACAGAAGCCCATTACCAGTGAGGAACCCTTTAGAATCATTTCTGGGTTACCTCGAAATGCATTTCATCTAGCTCAGCAAATTCAGCAAAGCGTTGGATATCACTGTTGACTTCCCAAAATGCTTCATTGATTCAGGTACAGGCTAGAGAACAATACCACGTCTACCGCAGGAATAAGTAGAGGCTGATTGACTCAAAATACTGAAGTCAACGAAATAAGCACTTTCCGGCAATATGAAATCTTGGCCTCGTAGTGTCGGGGAAAATGGAGTCAATGGTTTGCACGACATAGTTATAGTCAGATGTGGATTGACTCGACATGCTGAACTCAACGAAATAAGAACTTTGCCGCACTATCACTTCTTGGCCACGTAGAGATAGAGACTAGGACAAAATATTTACAATCATATCTGGACATGAACCTCGTCCAAATATGCATTTTTGACAACATTTTTGCAATAAACGGTAGAATCACTTATAATGCTCAACTCATTGAGTTACCTCATTACTTCGAAATGTCATCCGATGTTTGGAAATTAAAGTGCTTGGAATCGAGAGCATCTACAAAATCAACTGTGGAGATGCCCAAAATACAGAACTCATTTATGCATGCACTTTACACCGAAATATCAGATTTAAGACGTTGGGAGCTCATTTTCATTGAAGTGCTAGACGAATTCAGAATGCACTCCTCATCTGGCAATGCGACTTGTCAACTTATCGCAATTTTGGCACTCTGATTGGCATTCAGCAAATCATTGCAAATCAATTGATGTAAACTGCTTCTCCCATTCAGGAAACGATTTTATGCATGATCAGAATTTCAGCAGTTTTGAGACATCAGCATGGAGAAATTTAGAAAGGAATGAGTATTTAGTAAAATTACCCGAAAAGTGAATTATGCCGCAATATGAGCATCGAGAAAGTTACGTTTTCAGAGGTTTTGAGAAAATCGTTGTATCAATTCTGTGGGTCCTCAAAACGTTTATGTCATTCAGATGTACACTTCTCCGCAAAATCAACGTTTTGACCAAATGGAGTCAAAGGGTATTTACGTGCAAATATGGATGTACTCAAAATGCTCAATTCATCGAGATAAGGTCATTGCCACAATGTCAATTCTTGGCAAAGTACTGTTAGTGCGTTTGAGAAAATATTTATATTCTAATGCAGATTTACTGAAAATGCTCAACTCATCAAGACAAGCACATTGACGCAATTTCATAAGGATTAGAAATTAAGAGTCACTGGCATCGAGAAACTCTTGGAATGAAATGTGGAGAGTCCCAAAATTCTCAGCTCATTCAGATATGCAATGTACTGTGAAATATCAGAATTATGGCGAAAGAAGTTCATTGTCATTGAGAAAACTTTGAAATCAATTCTGCACTAACTCAATATGCCTATCTCCCCAACCTCTGGAATTGTATATTTACGAGACCTTTGGCAAAAGAGATTGATTTGAATTCAGCAAATCTTTGGTAATCAATGTTGATTTACGCAAAATGCTTCATTGATACAGATACTGGCTGACCATAACATCAAATCTACGACAGGAAAAAGTGATTGATGTTGAGGAAATAATTGGAGGCAAATGTAGATTTTTTAAGGTGCTTAACTCATCGAGATACGCACATTGCCGCAAAGTCAGTATTTTCTATCAATTGTAGTGTTACTCAGAGAACTTGTCTCACCCACATATGCACTTTCAAGTAATATCGGGATATGGCCACAACGAAGCAACTGACTATGACAAATATTCACAACCAAATCTGTATTTACTGAGAATGTTAAACTCATCGAGATAAGCCCGATGCCTAAAGTCAGCTTTTGGTTACGTCGATGCAGTGGGTTTGACCAAAGATATACATTCAAGTGTGTGAAATTACTCAAAATGCTCAACTCACCGAGATATGCATATTGCCGCAAGACCTGACGTTTAGAAGTGACGTGCCAGAGGAATCGAGTAAATATTGAATTCAGATGCGGAGTTTCCCAAAATGGTTAACACATCCAGATATGTAACTTGCACCAAGCGTTGGAAATCACTGTTGACTTCCCAAAATGCTTCCTTGATTCAGCAACGTGCTAGACCACAATATCCGGTCTACGGCAGGAATGCGTAGAAGCTGACTGACTCAAAATTTGGAACCCAACGCAATAAGCACTTTGCCGCAATATCACTTCTTGGCCATGTAGAGTCAGTGAGTAGGACAAAATATTTACAATCAAATGTGAACTTATTCAAACTGCTTATCTCGCCCACATATGCGTTTTGCTAAAATATTAACTTTGATGCCAAATGCAGTCATTTGGTTTCACAACAGTTTTAAAATCAACGGTACATTAACTGAAAATGCTCAACCCATGAGTTACGTCCTCACTTTACCACAACATCCGATGTTTGGAATCGAGAACATCTTCAGAATCAACTGTGGAGATGTCCAAAATACTGAACTCATTTATGCATGCAACTGACACCGAATTATCAGATTTAAGGCTTTTAGAACTTCATTATCATTTACGACTCCTTTCGAATCAGTGCGAACTTAACTCAGAGTGCTCACCTCATCTAGCAATGCAGCTTCTCAACTTATCAGACCTTTGACAACAGCCACTGATTGGCAATCAATGCAAAGCAATTGATCCAATATGCTACTCTCATTCAGATGTTGCGACGTAAACGCAAGATCAGATTTTGAGAAGCATTTTCTTATTTGCATGGAGAATTTTGGAATCGATTGAGGATTTGGTAACATGCTTAACACGTCGAAAAATGCATTTTTCCGCAATATGTGATTTGAGAAAATTAAGGTTTCAGGGGTTTTGACAAAATCTTTGGATCAATTCTGTGGGTCATCGAAACGTTTATCTCCTACATCATACATTTCTGCACAATATCAACTTTTCGACCAAATGGAGTCAAAGAGTATGATAAAATATTTACGTACAAATGTACTCAAAGTTCATTTACGGAAAGTACTCAACTCATCGATATATGTGCAATTGCCGCAATGTCAGTTGAATAAGTAGTGTTAGTGCCGCTGTGAAAAAACTTACAATCAAATGTGGATTTTCTCAAAATGCTCGATTCATCGAGTTATGTATATTGCTGCAAAATCAGACGTTTAGAAATGAAGTGTCAGTGGGATCGAGAAAACCAGAAATCAAATGCGGAGATTCCGAAAATTCTCAAAAGATCCAGAGAATTTAACTTAGACAAATCTATCGCAGAAATGCTGACAGAAGCTTACAATTAGTGAGTAAATCTTTCGGATCATTTCTGGTTCACCTCTAAATGCATATCTACTGTGGAACATGGTTTGCCAAAGAGTCTAATTGGAATTGAGCAAAGCGTTGTATCTCACTCTTTATTTACCCGAAACGTTTCCTTGATTCTGAACAACAATCAGATCTACGGTGGGAACATGTTAGGCTACACCTAACCTAAACTTTAATACCCAACCGAACTCGAACACTAAACCCAAACCTTAACACTAACATTAACCCTAACTCGAAACCTAAACCCTAACCCTATAATCATTAAAATTAACACTAACCTTAATCCGAACGCCAACTGTAATACTAACACTAACCCGAATACTTCCTTGATTGAGAGCTTGTTAGACCTCAGCGAAAGATGTACAACAGGAATAACTAAGCCTGACTCTAACCCGATTCCCAATGTTAACCCTAGCCTCAAACCTGACGCCATCCCTAATGCTAACTGTAACCGAAAACGCTAACCACAACCACAATCCTGACCGTAACTCTAAGCCTAACCCTGACTCTAAACCTAACGCTTACCGTAACCCTTAACCCTTCCCCGAATCTCAATCCGAACTCTAACCCTAACTTAAGCCGAGCACTCACCCTATCCCTAACTTAATCCCATCCCTAACGCTAACCCAAACTACGCCGAAGCCTAACCCAAAGCGAAACCGAACACTCAACCTATCTCTAACCGCAAGCCTAACACGAATCCTAACAGTAACCCGAATAACCCTAATCCTAATCATAACCCGAACGCTAACCGTAACCTCGACCCTGACATTAATGCTTCTTTGATTCAGATACTGGCTAGTCCACAATATCAGATCCACAGCACTAATAACTATACCTAACACGAACGCTAACATTTACCCTAACCCTAGTCTGAACCCTGACCCAAAGCCCTAACCCTACAACATTTTTACAATCAACGGTAGATTCACTCAAATGCTCAACTCATAAAGTTACCTCATCACTTTGCCACAATATCCGATGCTTGGAAACAAATGTCGTTGGAATCTAGAAAATCTTCAGAGTCAAATGTGGAAGTGCCCAAAATACTGAATACCCTTACGCATGCACTTTACACCGAAATATCAAATCTAGGACTTCAGAACCTCATTATCATTGAGAACACCTTTTCACAAAAGACACTGATTGTCATTCAGCAAATCGTTGCAAATCAATTCACCAAAACTGCTTCTGTCATTCTGTGAGCGGGTTTAACACAAAATCAGATTTTCAGCAGTAATGAATCATTTGCATGGGGAATTTTGGAATTGAATATGGTTTTAGTAAAATGCTAAGCTTGGGGAAAAATGCATGTTGCCGCAAATAGAGATTTGAGAACGTTAAGGTTTCAGGGGTTTAGAGAAAATCTTTGGACTAATTCTGTGAGTCCACAAAACGTTTATCTCATACAGATGTACACTTCGCACAAATTCAACTTTTTGACCAAATGGAGTCAAAGGGTACGATAAAATATTTACGTGCAAATGTGGACTTACGCAAAGAAATACTCATCGAGATATGTGCATTGCCGTAATGTCAGTTTTTGGCTAAGTGGTGTTACTGCGTTTGAGAAAATACGGCAATGAAATGTGCTCAATTTGAGCAATCAAATTGCTCAGCTCATCGAGTTATGCATATTGACGCAAGATTAGACGTTTAGAACTGAAGTGTCACTTGGACCGAGTAAATCAAGAGATCAAATGCGGAGATTCCCAAAATGCTCAAAAGATACAGACATGTAACTTAGACAAAAATATCGCAAAAATGGTGACGGAATGGTAACAGAAGCTCATTATTAGTGAAGAAATCTTTGGGATCATTTCTGGATCACCTCAAAATGCATATCTTATATAGCTGTAGAACATGGTTTGTCAAAGAATCTGATAGGAATTCAGCAAAGCGTTGGATCTGACCGTGGATTTACATGAAATGCTTCCTTGAATCGGATACTGACAGGACAACAATATCAGATCTACGGAAGCAACATGTTTGGTTACACCTAACGCAAACTTTAATACACAACCGAACCCGAACACTATACCGAAACCTTAACCAGAAAGCTAACACTAATCCTAACTCGAATCTAACCCCTAACACTATAATCAATAAACCTATCCCTAACCCTAATGCAAGCGCCAACTGTAACACTCACTCTAACTCGAATGCTTCCTTGACTGAGATCTGGCTAGACCGCAGCATCAGATCTACAGCAGGAAAAACTAACCCTAATCAAAAAACGAACCCCAACCTTAACAATAAGCCTTAACCCCGACAC
This sequence comes from Sphyrna mokarran, assembly GCA_024679065.1. NCBI lineage: Eukaryota > Metazoa > Chordata > Chondrichthyes > Carcharhiniformes > Carcharhinidae > Sphyrna > Sphyrna mokarran. The sequence goes on from JAGIQG010000010.1 coordinate 30,585,142, forward strand.
TAAATCTATTGCTAACTGTAACCGTAAACTCTTAACCTCAAAAACAATCCTGAACCGAACTCGAAGTTCGGTGGACTCTTACCCAAACCCTGACTCTAAACATAACAGTAACCGTAAATCTAACCTAAACCCAACCTGATACCCTAATGCTAACCTTAAGCTTAACACTCACTCTATATATAATCCATCATACTCTATACATAAACATCTCTAACTCTAATCCTAACCGTAACCCGAATAGTAACCATAAACGTAACCCTAACCTTTACCCTATCCCTAACAATAATCCGAACGCGAACTGTAACACTAACTCAAACCGAATCAAGGAAACTTGATTGCTCAATCAAGGCCACGTTGAGGTCACGTACAGTCAGTGAATGGGACAAAATATTTACCATCAAATGGTGGACATACGCACACCGCTGACTTCTTTCAAATAACAATTTGGTGCAATATCAGTTTTGTGGCCAAATACAGTCAGTGGGTTTGACAACATTTTTACACTCAACGGTAGATTCATTCAAAATGCTCAACGCATCGAGTTACCACATCACTTTGCCACAACATCCGATGTTTGGTAATAAATACCATTGGAATCAAGAACATCTTCATATTCAACTATCGAGAGGCCCAAAATACTTAACTCATCTATGCATGCACTTTTCACCGAAATATCAGATTTAAGGCTTTGGAAGCTTATTGTCATTGAAGACACATTTTGAATTTGTGCTATGACTCCATTTGTTCAAAAACCTGATTTTGTGGGAAAGCGTATATCTCTATGAGATGAACATTTTGAGGACCCACAGATTTGATCGAAAGAGTATGATAAAATATTTACATGCAAATGTAAGTGTACGCAAATTGTACAGCTCAGCGATGATATGTGCATTGCCGAAATGTCAGTTTTTGGCTAAGTAGTTTTAGTGCGTTTGAGAAAATATTTACAATCAAGTGTGATTTATTCAAAATGCTCCACTGATCGAGTTATGCACATTGCCACAAGATCAGGCTTTTAGAAATGATGTTTCATTGGGATCGAGAAAATCTTGAAAAAAAAGGCGGAGATTCCCAAAATGCTCCAAAGATCCAGATATGTAACAGACAAAAATATCACAGAAACTCAAAGCACTGACACGACGTAACTGAAACGTGACGTTACGACAACGTGCTTTACTCGATGAGTGAAAATTCGTCGTACTCAGATTCGACGTGGCAAAAACTTAATTTGGTTGAAAACCCGATTTGGCTGAGTTTTCCGTCAATACACGTTTAATATTGCGACGAAGTGCATAACTGGGGGCGGTAAGCATTCTGAGCAGCTCCACAACTGATAGAACATTTTATTAACAATACGGACTTCGCGGCAATGACCAAATCTCGATGAGTTATGCACTTTAGAATACACACATAAAATGCTTAAATCATCGGGACATGCACATTGCCGCAAAAACAATAGGTTTAGAAAGAAAGTGTCACTGGCAGGGTGAAAATCTCAGAAACAAATGTGGAGATTCCCGAAATGATCATCTCATACAGATACCGAACTCATCCAGTGAACGTTAAGAAAGAAGATGTGTTGGGTATCTGGAAGAGTTTGGACCGAATGGCCTTTTCCTCCAGATTATCGTTGGGAAGTCGAGAAAGTGATTGCAGCGCCCGTACGGATGATGATTGCGTCATTGATGGAGATGGGAGAAGTTGCGAAGGATTGGAGGATTGCGGATGTAGTTCTTACTTTCAAGAAAGTGAACAGGAAAGCCCGTGTTAACCGACCGTTAATCTGACCTGAGTGCTTGGTAAGTTGATAAAGCACATTCTGAGGAACAGGATTTATGAGCACTTAGTGAAGTTTAGCATGATCAGAAAGAGATGACACGACTCTGTCAAGGGCATGTCATGTCTGACGAGCCTAGAAAATGTGCTTTGAAAATGTGACTGAAAATATTGACGAAGGAAGAGCGGTTCATGTGGTCTAATCGAGATTCATCAGCAAGGCGTTTGATAAGGTCCCCTCATACAAGAATTCTTGAGAAGGTGAGAGGACGCAAGGATGCAAGCGTGTTTGGCCTTGTGGCTCCACAACTGGCTTGTGTGCTGTAGGGAAAGAGTGGTTGTGAATGTGCCTTTTTGTGATTGGAGGTTTGACAAAAGTGGAGTGCTCCACGAGACTATTCAAGGACTGTTTGTCATTTCCATAAATGACCTGGATGAAGAAGTAGACGTATGATCAGAAATAGTCAACACGACTCTGTCAAGGGCAAGGTCATGACTTACGAGCATAGTTGAGTTCTTTGAAAATATGACTGAACAGATTGATGAAGGAAGAACGGTAGACGTGGTGTACATGGTCTTCTTCTGCATGGCGATCAGAAACCAGTGCAAAGCCCCAGGGATATATTCGAGGACTTTTGCTGTTTGAAATATTCAAAAATGACCTGGATGAGGAAGTGGCTTAGTAAATTCGTCAATGATACGACGGTTGGTGCTGTTGTGGAGGGCTGGAGGGCTGTCCGATGTTGCAGTGAGATTTAGATATGATGCAAGACTGAGCGGAGAAGTGGACTTCAACGCGGATAAATGTGTGGTGGTCCATTTTGGGAGGACTAATGGGATGAAGCAGTATAATATCAAGGTTAGGCAGTGTTGAGGAGAAGAAGAATCTTGGGTCCGGGTCCATAGGTCTCTTACCTCCGCCCCGCAAGTGGAGGATGTGGCTAAGAAGGCATATGGTGTACTGGCCTTCATTAATACAGGAATTGAGTTTAGGAGTTGGGAGGTAATGCTGCACATTAACAAGACCCCACTTATTGTGTGCAGTCTCCTCACTATAAGAATGATGTGAAAGCTAAAGAAGAGGGTCCAGAGAAAATTTACAAGGATGTTGCCTGGATTTGGAGGCATGACTTATTAAGACAGGATGAGGAAGCTGCGTCTCTTCTCCGTGGTGAGATGGTTGAGAGGCGACCTGATGATATTCATAGAGGTATATAAAATGTCGAAAGTAATAGAATGGTTAGATTCTCAGAGGGTGTTTTCCAGTGCTAAATTGGTCGCTATGAGAGTATAAAGGTTTAAGGTGCTGGGAAGCAAATGCAGAGGATATGTTAGGTGTACGGTTTTCACTCAGACGGATGCTGAGTAGAATAGGCTGCCGTTGGTTGTGGGAGACACGACGTCACTGTGGTGTTTTAAAAGACTTCTGGATGCGTACATGGGGTGTAATTGGGTTGAGTTACAGGTAGTTCTCTGTATTGCTAAATCTGGAAATGATCAGCACAAGTTGTGGGCCGAACGCCTGCTTGTGCTGTAGTGTTCAATGTTCAATGATCTACATCCACTTTACGCACAAATATCAGATATGAGGCGATAGCAGTTCATTATCATCAAGGAATCGCAGACCTGCTCAAAGAACTCCTCAACACCATTGAAATTGTAATTTTCACAACTCTGATATTGCGGCAAGGTGCATACCTCGATGCATTTTGCCAAATACGTTTGTGCTTCCAAACTTCTCGATTCAAATGTGTCATTATTGTTGAACGTCTGATATTGCATTAAAGGCAGTATTGAATGACAGAAGCGTTTTGCATCAATTGATTGCCAATGATTAGCTGAATGCTAATCTGTGTCCTTTGGCAAAAGTTGGCAAGTTGCATACCTGTGTGAGTTTTGTATTCTGGGTAAATCTAGAGCTGGTTCAAAAGATGCACTTAACGTGGGTATATCCACGCGGTATCTCCACATTTGATTCTGAAGGTTTTCTGGATCCTAATGACACTTGATTTCCATACAGTTAATATTACATGCAAGTGCATATCTCAATGAGTTGCACATTTTGAGAAATTTTAATTGAGTAAAGATTATCAATATTTTGCCAAATTCACTGTTTGCATTTGTCCAAAAAGCTGATATTGGCCAAAGTGCATATTTGGATGAAATAAGTCTTTTAAGTAATGCTACATTTGATTTTAAATGTTTCATCAAACCATTAACTGTATTTGGCCAAAAATCTGATATTGCGGCAATTTGGATACTGGATAAGGTACTGAATAAGATATTGGATAATTACTGGATAAGGTAAGCATTTTGAAAAATAACACAACTGATAACAATGTTTTCCCCACTATCATTGACATTGCGGCAATGTGTGTATCTCGATGAATCAAGCACTTTAGTAATTCGACATTTGACTCCCAAGCATTCCTCTCTCCCAATCTTTTATTCCTGCTGTAGATCCGATATTGTGGTCTCGTCATCATCTGATACCTCCAGAATCTGGAGGTACTTTGAGTAAATCAGCACTGATTTCCAAAGATTTGCTGATTTCCAATCAGTCGCTTGTGCCAAATGTCTGATAGTTTGGCAAATTCCAAAGCGAGTTGAATTATTCATTTTGAGTTAATCCAGAATTAATTCCAAACATTTTCGCCATGATAATGAATTTCTATCGCCATAAATCTGATATTTCCGTGTAAAGTGCATAGATGAATGAGTTGAGCATTTTGGAAATGTGCACATTTGATTCCAGTAATTTCTCGGTGCCAGTGACGCAATTTGTGAACGTATCATATTGCGGCAATGCGCACATCTGGAGGAGTTGTGCTTTAGAGCAAATCCACGATTGGTTGTAAATATTTTGTCAAACCAACTAAGTGTATGAAGCTGATATTTCCATGAAGCTGATATTTCTGTGTAAAGTGCATCTCTGGATAAGCTGAGCAGTTTTCGTATCTCCACATTTGATTTTTGTCGATGCCAATGATACTTTCAATGATATTTTCCAAACACCTGATATTGCGGCAAACTGCCTACCTCCATGGGTTGAACGCTTTGAATAAATCCAAGGTTGATTGTAATAAATTTGTCAAACCTTTATTATTATTATAAAACTGGTATTGTTGCAAAGTAACGCTGAGGTCTGCATTTGGATTAAATCCACATTTGATTGTAAATATTTAATCAAATCCATTTTCTGTATTTAGCCAAAAAGCTGATATTGCAGCAAAGTACATATGTACATCATGTAAGCATTTTGAGTAACACCACAATTGGTACCAAACTTCAACAACTTCATCGCCACAAATCTGACATTATTGCAATGCACATATCTCGATCAAATAAGCACTTCAGTAAATCCACATTTGACTGCATATATTTCCTCAATGCCAATGGTTTATTGAAGCTGAAGATCTAATATTGTCCTATCGTCAGTATCTGTGTAAATCGACATTGACACTCAGTTTCAAGCAATCTCTTTTGCCAAATGTCACATATTTCGGCAAGTTCCATAGCTAGATGCATTTTTAGTTAAGCCAGATTTGATTCCAAAGATTTCCTCAATGATTATGAGCTTCTTTCGGCATAAATCTGATATTTCGGTGTAAAGTGCATAGCTAGAAGACTTGAGCATTTTAGAAATCTCTACATTTGATTCTACGACTTCGTAAATGCCAAAGACACCTTATTTCCAAACATCTGATAGTGTGGCAAAGTGCGTGCCTTAATGAGTTTTGAGTAATTTTGAGTAATCTACAATTGATAATAAAAATTTTGTCCAACTCATTGATTCTAGTACGCCAAAAAGCAAAGTGATAAGACTGCCCTCATGTGTGTGAGGAAATGTGACTGATAGACTATCATGGCTGACATGCACATTGTTAATCACTTTAAGACTTGAATAGCAGGTTCGGTGTAAAAATGCGCATTCTAATCAGCAATCTGCATATTGTCTTTGCCCATATGCATGTTACTGCAGGCCAAAACACCTCATTCGCCTGAAGAAGGCTATAATAGCCAAAAGCTATCAAATAAATCGGTTGGATTTAAAGTCGATGTTGTCAGACCTCTTCTTGTGGTCTAGCCAGTATCTGAATTAAGGAAGCATTTTGGGTCAATCAACTTTGATTTCCATAGCCAAATGAGATAAGCATTTTGAGATAATTCTGAACTGATTCCAAAGATATCCTTAATGATAATCAGCCTCTGTTGCCATAAATTTTATATCACTGTAATGTGCATGTCTGGATCAGTTCAGCATTTTGCGACTCAGGAGTTCCTCGGTGCCAGTGACACTTCATTCCTAAGTCTATGCTATTGCGACAACGTGCATATCTCGATTATTTGAACATTTTGAGCAAATCTAATTTTTGACTGAAAATATTTTGACAAAAATACTAACACTACTTAGCCAAAAACTGATATTGCAGCAATGCGCTTATCTGAATGAGTTGAGCATTTGATTGTGATTGTAAATGTTTTGTCTTTATCATTTACATGTGATTGTAAATGTTTTGTCTTTGACTCTATGTGGCCAAAAACATGATTTTGCAGAAATGGATGACCCACAAAATTGATCCAAAGATTTCCTGAAAACCAATGAAACCTTAATTTTCTCAAATCTGACACTGCAGCAAAGTGCATTTCTTGACGAGTTAAGCATTTTAGTAAATCGACATTCGATTCCAAAGTTCTGAATGAGAGAAATTGTTTGGGTCAATTGCTCTCCAATGATTTGCTGGATGCAAATTTGCTGATCGCAGTGTCGTTTGCCAAAAGTCTGATATATCGACAAGTAGCATTACTAGATGAAGTTAGCATTTTCACTTAATTTAGAATTGATTCAAAAGGTGTCCTCAATGATAATGAGCAATATATGTGATATTTCGATGTTATGTGCATCTTGCATGAGGTTCAGTATTTTCCGCGTTTGATTCTGAAGATTTTCTCGATTCCTTTATGTCCAATTAATGTTGCAGCGAAGTGCATATCTCGATGAGTTGAGCATTCTGAGTAAATCCACCGTTGATTTTAAAAATGTTGTCAGACCCACTGACTGTATTTGGCTACAAAGCTGATATTGCGGCAAAATGCATACTTGGAGGAGGTGAGCTGTTAGAGAAAATCCACGTTTGATTGCAAATATTTTGTCATATTCACTGACTGAACATCGCCAAAATACGATATTGCTGCAAAGTGCTTATTTCGTTGTGATCAGCATTTTGAGTCAATTCACATTTGATTGTAAATATTTCGTCCAAACCATTGACTCCATTGGCCAATAAGCTGATATTGCGGAAAAGTGCTGTATTTAGGAAGGATAGACAGGAGGAAAACCTTTATTAACGTAGTAGCTATGTTAGTAAAGGATAATACGAAGGCAATAATGAGAAGATATAGTGTACAAAAAGCAAAAAGCATCGAAGTGTGTGAAGATAAATCATAAGGAGAGAAAGTAATTGGTGGGTGTGATCTATACGCCCCCAAATAATAATTGGGGCGGGCAATTTAAATAAACAAATAATTGATGCATGCAAAAGCAGAACGGCGATAATGATGGGGATTTTAATCTGCATATTCATTGGTTGACTCAAATCAGACGCAGTGGGTTTGAGGAAGTGTTCTTGGAATGCTGTTGGGATAGTTCCATTAAAAAGTGTGCAACAGAACCTATGATCTGTAAATGTGTAACGAGGCAGGTGAAATTGGGTATCTTCTTTTGAGAGATCTTGCTGGGACAAGTGATCGTAATATGGTTGATGTTCTGATGCAGATGGAGGGATGTAGGGTCCCAAACCAGTGTCCTCTGCTTTAATATAGGGGAGTATGATAAAATGAGAGCAGAATTGGCTCATGTAGATTGGGGGTGCAGAGGAGCAGATTAAGGAGATCTTTTTCGATACTCAGCAGAAATATATTCCGATGATAAAGAAGATTAGAAGATTGAGAAAGATTTAAAAAGCAACAAAGAATGACAAAGAAAATGATAATGACAGAGCATGAAACTAAAATAGTTCTAAATACAAAAAGTATTTACAAATACATAAAAATATATAGATATATATATATATAAAGAAGAGACTGGACCCTTGGAGGACGAGAGGGAAGTTTCAATGGTGTGTAATGAGGAAATGGCTGGGACTTTAAATAAGTCACGGGTATATAGATTTCTGATAGACAAGGGAATTAAAAGTTATGTGCAGAAATCGGGACAGTTGAACTGATCCAGTTCAGATTAGCCATGTTTTTCTGGCATGGCGGGGCAGGCTGAAAGGCTTTAACGCAATCTGATATTGCGTTAAAATCAATATCTGAATGAGAGAACCAATTTGTGTCAATTGATTTGCAATGATTTGCAGAATGCCAATCAGTGTCTTTTGCCAAAAGTCTGGTAAATTGACAAGTTGCATTGCTAGATACGGTGAGCATTCTGAGTTAATCTAGCACTGATTCACAGGGTATATTCAATGATAATGAGCTTCAAAAGCCTTAAATCTGATATTTCGGTATAAAGTGCATGCATAGATGTATTTTGGATACCTCGACATTTGATTCTGAAGAATTTCTCGATCCAATGACACTTTATTCCCAAACATCTGACCTGGATATCTCGATGAGTTGAGCTTTTTTGAGTAAATCTACCGTTGATTGTAAAAATGTTGTCAAACGCACTGACTGTATTTGGCCACAAAGCTGATACTGCGGCAAAGTGCATGTCTGGATGAAGTTAGCAAGTTTGCGTCATACCAGAATTGATTGCAAAGATTTCCTCAACAACACCTACTTTGCGGCAATGTTCATATCTTGATGAGTTAAATACATATTAAATCTACATTTGATTCCACGTATTTCCTAAGTGCCAAAAAATATTCTTGCCATAGATCGGATATTGTGCTGTCGTCTGGATCTGAATCAAGGATGCATTTTGGGTGAACCAATATTGATTTTCAAAGATTTGCTGTATTCCAATCAGTCTCTTTTCAAAAGTCCTTTATTTCGTAAAGTTCCATATCTATGTGAGGTAGGCATTTTCGGATAATCCAGAATTGATTCCACAGATTTTTTCATTGATAATGAGCGTCTATCTCCATAAATCTACATTTCCCTGTAAAGCGCATATCTAGATCAGTCGTGCATTTTGAGAATATCCACATTTGATTCCAAAATATTCTTAATGCCACTCACACGTTATTCCTAAAAGTATCATATTGGGAAATATTCATATCTTGATGAATTAAGTAATTTAGTTAATCCACATTTAACTCCAAATACTTCAACATTGATTCGAAGATTTTCTCGATGCCACTCGCACTTTATTTCTGAACTCATGATATTGCAGCAATGTACATATGTCGATGAGTTGAGTATTTTGAGGAAATCAACTTTGTCAATATTTTGTCATACACACATATTCTACGTGGCCAAAAATTGATAGTTCGGCAAAGTGCTCATTTCGTTGCGTTCAGCATTTTGAGTTAATCGTCATTTGAGTGTAAATATTTTGTCCAAGCCATTGACTCCATTTGGCCAAAAAGTTGCTATTACTGAAAAGGTATGAGGTATGAGGTAAACATTTTGAGGAACCACAGAATTGATCCAAATATTTCTTCAACATCATTGAAACCTTAATTTTCACAATTTTACAACTTGCAGACATGTCAGCCTTTTGGCAAAACACACATTGGCAATTCAACAAATTATTGGAAATCAGTTGACACAAAATGCTGTCTCATTCGGATACTGACTTTAACGCAATTCACATTTTCAGCAATAATTTGCGTTGAGAACTTTTAAATCCAATGTGAATTTAATAAAATATTTAACGTGTCGAGAAATGCACGATGCCTCAACAGAGCAATAACTCATTTGCGTTGAGGAGAACACTGGAATCGAATCCTTACGTCATCGAGCTGCTGTTATTGGATAACAAATTTTATGAATTTGGGCACACAATATGGAAGCAGACTAACATTGCACTCAGAGCCTCCCCACTAAAGGTCACAAAGGAACGGACACAGACTAGCAGGCAAGGACATGCTTTTAGAATGCAAATGGAGGCTGGCAGACAAGAGAAGTGGGATAGGATGGAATCTAAAGAAAGTACATTAAAAAGCACATCCTTACACCACCAAATCAGCACCTCTGGTCTAATCAAGCAACCCTCTATGGAGACACCTAAAGATTAGCATGACTAAAGAAGCATCCCCGGCCCCTCAAACTTCCTGACCAAAGTCGTTGAAATCCCAGAGATTCTAGTCCATTAATAACCCATCAAACAGAAATGATTAACAGACACTTAAACCCATCATCACAAGACATCGAAACAGGATGGTCAAAGATGAATACTGTAAATAAAACATTAGCACTTGAATTGTACAATGCATCGAAGTTCAGGTAGTCCATTGCGGCGTGTCTTTAGCGTGCTTTTGGGATAGCTCAGTTTGTATGCCCTGACTGCACCTCCATCGACATAAAAGAAAATAAACCTGTACTATTATTGAACTTGACTCTGAGTCCGTAGTGGTCATTTCGCCCACTCGCACTAACAACTAGGGGCTCATCCGGGATCGCGACCGTCGCTGAAACGCCATCTTTTAGCATCGCTTTACTCATTTCATCAAATCCGCGGAATATTAGTGTCGCAGTACCAGAGTGGTGTTTCACGGCTGTTGCGATCCGAACTTGTGAACAGAGTCCTTTCAATAACTATACAGCGGTAACATGGGTTTAAGTTTCTTTTTGGGCGGGCGACTGGGATTGAGAACTGTGATTCATTCTGTTATTTTTAGATTCTGCTGACCCCCGACGACAATCCTGACCACAGATTGAGTGCCCACTAGACGGACCCGACAGGTGTTAACAGATATAGAACCGGAACATAACCTTGGGAATTAAGGTTAAGGAGGACGTCCACGATTTCAGGCCACTGAGATTGGACTCTCAGAGTTTGGCACAAGTCTGGGCGCTTCAAATCGAGACGGACCTCTGCAGGCGCGAAAGATTGGGCCATGGGGGCAAAACCCATGAGGTGTTTGCTACATGTCCGGGCACTACTCAGTCTGAAGCCTCTGTGAGTACCTTAACCACAACCAGCAGGTGATCTCTGGTAGCGTGAAAAAAAACAACTGCACACTGGGGGACTCTGACCCGCGGTCGACTACACGCCAGTCCGCACCCAGGTGCGGGTGACTCCCAAGGAGATAGGGAAACGGTTGCCTTCTGAGAGTCGATTTACCGATAGACGTTTGGGTAGGAGCTAGTGGTCCCATCGCTGTAGTCCTTAGTCTGTCTATACGCTGCAGCCCCTGAGGAGAGACTGTACAGAGCTCACCTGTCTCTGAGAGCGGTAATCTCCCCACTACACGCAGGTCGGGCTCTGCGGGTTGCTACTGAAAGTGGGAACACGAGACCGTAACCCAATCAGAGATACACACATCTGTGAAAGCATTAGAGCCAGGATTGGTGCACTACTGACCCTAGTAAAGAAAACCAACATAAAAATAAGAAGCTAATTAAAAGCATGATGAAGGCAAGGTGGAACCCCACGACCTGCTTGAAACACAGCAGGAGTGGTGGGCAAAGGAGAAAAGGAACAAGAATGACAAATCTTGGATCCTAATATTAAAGGCCCATGTCACTTTTTCAGAACGAGTTCATAGGTATGTACAAGGCAAGCAGGAGCAAGCTGCACAGTGACAACACACCACCTGTGATGCCTGCTAACCCCCCTGCTGCCAGTGCTGTGTGATTTCTCATGCGAACCGCCGAGTGAGGCGTGTCTCGACTGGGAATGTTTAGTGAATGAAACGGGTTCACTATGCCCGACAGCGGGGAGCATTCCATCTGCCACTGCCTCCTCCTCCCCCCCCCCCCCCCCCCCAGAGCGTTATGGCAGCCCCACTTAAAATTGAGTGTGTCCTCGGGGGGCAAAGGGGAGACGGGCGACGGCGATCTGCCCAGGCTCGGATAAAGATGACCTATGTATCCATTACTCCGGGGGGACAAAATGAAACTGCTGGACAAACTTCAGACTCTCCAGCCCAGTAACGTGATCTTCTGGCAAAAACTTAAGGAGATGCAAATGTGTCACAATCTACACAATCGGGATATAGCAGAGCTCGTAAACCAGAACAGGACCTGGTGCGGAAACCTGAACGTGAATCACCGAGAGCAAGATCAAACTCTGGTGGATTTGAAAGACGATATCATCCAAACCATGGGGCAAGTCCCCGTGAGCTGCAACGCAATCGTAGGGGTAGTGCAGAGGAAGGAGAAAGGAGCCCAGGAATACGGGTGATGGAAATTTGATGCCTTTTTGGCCCATGGGGGAATGCCCGATGCCGCATTCTTCCAGCTATATAAGGACGGCCTGAGTCCAGCACACAAGAAAACCTTAAAAACCGGGTTGGTAAACTTTAATACTTTTCACAAGCTGGGCTATTTTTGTAGACAACCAAAAAGATCCAAAGCCCAGGATTGGGCTTTGATAGTGCGGCATAGTCCGCCTGGGAACAGACGGAGGGGACTGATATAGTATTGGGAAACCTGGTCGTTATAAAAATGACTGCCGACTCGAGACGCCCCCACCCTCTCACATTTGCCGCAATTGTGGCAGGATTGGACACAATGAGTCAGTTCCCAAGGAAAGACAGAAAGCCCCTCAGACACAACCAAACCCCGGCAAGCGCCCCTGACTTAAAGGAGAACGAAGTCATTTCCGATACTGCACACCTCACCCACCAGCAGCTGCTGGGTATTATACAGACCCTGGGTATTAAAAGACCGCATGAATTGCATCGGCCCCCCCACCCTGGGAGTTGACACCCGTAACTGGGTTAACGTCAATAAGGAACCAGCGATGCAAAATATTAATAGATACGGGGGCTTCGATATCCCTTACCAACATGGCACTTCCTACAACCCACCGTTCCATCGTAGTGGTGGGAGTAGGGAGAAATAGAACCACAGCCTATCAGAGCGAGGCAGTCCTACTCGAGATCGAGAACATTTTACTCCCAGTACACTTCTGGGCATGCCCAAAGAAGGAGGAGGAAATGGTATTGGGGTTAGACCTCCTGGGAGAATTAGGGACGGTGATGGACGCTTTTAACAAAGCGCCTGCTGTGGACTGCGAGGAGGGATTCAGGGTCCACAATAAAAATTGGCTGCGGTCCATGCAGGAGACCATACCTACACAGCCCGAGATTGGAAAAGGGAGGGAGTAGTAAGGCTTCTATGCCAATCATTACCCCAATTTGGGCAGCAGGAAAACAAGACTGCAGCCTCGTACGAATCCTTCCCCTGCACATACACGGGCTGATCCACACCCCCCCACAAACAATTCCACATAAAGCCACTGAGAAAATCGTTCAGGCTTTAGTTGCCCAGTGTATCTTAAGCCCCACATTATCCAACACCAACTCTCCAATGTGTCCAGTCCGTAAACCAGACGGAAGTTATCGACTGACCATAGACGACACTGTCCCAAACAAAACGCCAAAAGAACGCGGAAAAGTGGCAAAGACATCAGCAGAGATCAGGAACAAGATGGCCACCAAAGTTAGCCTTATAAATAAGGTCATACAACTCTGACAGATATTGCAGTTGGCCAGCAGACAGAAAGAATTTCTCAGGATCGGACAAGGGTAACTTGAGTTCAATTCAGTGGGAATAATTTTCACATTTCATTGTTCAGCATTCCATATTGCTGGACATCAGAAGGAAGGTAATTTAATGACAAATGAAATCCCATTAGGTCATGATATGCATTATTACTGGCTGGAGTTAATGACAGAGTGATTATTGACTGATTTGTATGAATGTTTACTGGATATGATTTGGTAAATGTAAAATTGTATCAATGTCTTCAACATCAGTACACTGCATTTTGAGTCTTTGAATTTAGCTTCAGTTTGATCAAATACATAACCACGGGACGAAACCCCGATCGACAATTTGGGATAGGGAGCGAGAGAATGAGAGACCGACGAGAGTGAGTGATGGAGAGAGAAACACAAAAAGAGAAAGAGGAAGTGTACAGTCAAACAGGCTGTGATATCTGACAGCCTGTGAAGATGATGTGGAGATACCGGCGTTGGACTGAGGTAAACACAGTAAGAAGTCTCACAATACCAGATTAACATCCAACAAGTTTATTTGGTAGCAAACACCACCAGCTTTTGGAGCACTGCTCGTTCGTCAGGCGACTGGGAGTTCTACTCACAAACAGGGCATATAAAGACACAAACTCAATTTACAAAATAATGATTACAATGCAAGCCTTTACAGCTAATCATGTCTTAAAGGTACAGACAACGTGAGTGGAGAGAGGCCAGAGGATAGTCAGAACGCCCTCCTCTGGTTGGAAAAGTGGTACTACAGTTTGGGAGGAGAGCGCCCTCAAATGGTCTGTTGTTGCAGAACAGGCAGCAGTTCGTAAAACAGATTGAACAGGAGGCAAACTTGATGGGAAGGATTTGAAGCGGAGAATAGAGAATAGCTTGATACAGATAATGGCTATAGACCATGGGAAAAATAATGAAGAAAATGATTGACAATAACAGCATCGGACACAGAGCAAAAATCATGGTGAAAAGAAGACAAAAAAACAAGGAGAAATGACAGATTAGCGCTCTCGTGAGAAATATTCGCTCGGAAAAAAGTAGCGATAAGCACGTAGCTCCAGAAAAGGCAGTGCAGGTAGAAACTAAAAGTACAGTACTAGGAAGCATAGTAAAACAACAGTTCTATCCCCTACTCCCAGGAGAGTCAGATGAAGATGATTCAGAGAGTTCTTCAGAGGGGGGAGCCGTGGAGGATGGCAGAGATTTCCCTTCCTACAGTATAGCAATTCCAGCCGAACCAGTAGCCCCACTTCAAACCAATAACAAGATCTGACATCCAAGGCGGGTGGGGGCAAAAAGTTGTAGCTACTCAAGAAGTGCCACTCACAGCAGCTGAAAAGCAGATGTTTCTATTCAGGTTGGGCCCTTTATGCCACAAACATCAGAGTTCAGCCTTTTGGGAAATTAGGGATGAATCCAGACAGGTTCATAATTTAATATTGGATGATGTCAGAGTACTGGTTCAAGGAAAGTTAGTCAGACCATTGTGGCAAATGTTGCCTTGAGGAGAGCCTGGGTAACTGCCCAGTTCGCAATGACCAACTGAAGTATGGAGATTCAAACTGGAGACAGGAGATGCTATAGGTAGGGGGGGTCATGCTAATTGGGACAGGATAACCTTGATCAGACAGGGCCCGAAATAAACAGTTGAGGAATTCTGGGAATGAACGTTCGGAGCTTATGGGGAGGATGGTGGGGTATGGAATCCAATGAAAGATTATTAAATGTTTTTAGGACATGTCCCTCCACACCCCATCATCCATGAACCCATCCAAGTTTTTGTGGGGTCATTTTTAACAAATGTGCTGTAGTTTTTCTATATTCTATCATCTATATTCTAAAACTTTTGTTAAAAGTGACCCCATATTTACCACTTTATCCGACAGCTCATTTTACACTCTCAGTGTGAAGAAACCCCCCTAATATTTCCTTTAAACCTTTTCTCCTTTCACCCTTAACCCATGCCTTCTGTTTTTTTCTCCCCTAGCTTCAGTGGAAAAAGCTTGCTTGCATTCACTCTATCTTACCCATCAAAATTTTATACACTTCTATCAAATCTGCCCTCATTCTTCCACGTTCCAGGGAATAAATCCTAACCTATTCAATCTCTCTCTGTAATTCAGCTTCTCAAGCCCTGGCAACATCCTTGTGAACCCTCTCTGCACTCTTTCAACCTTTTTTACGTCCTTCCTGTAACTAGGTAACCAAAACTGTACACAACAGTCCGAATTCGACTTCACCAATGCGTCATATAATGTTAGCATAATACTCCAACTTTTATACTCAATACTCCGATTTATAAAGGCCAATGTACCATAAGATGTCAGGGGTAAGTTTTTCACTCAGAGGGTGATGGATGCATGGAATCGGCTGCCGGCGGTGGTGGTGGAGATGGATACAATAGGGTCTTTTAAGAGACTTCTGGATGAGGAATTTATGGCTGAATAATTCTGGATGAGACTTAATAGGATTGAGGGTTATAGGTAAGCCTAGTACGTAGAGATGTTTGGCGCAACTTGTGGGCCAAAGGGCCTGTTTGTGCTGTAGTTTTTCTATGTTATATGATCTATGTTTAAAAACATTTGTTAAAAGTGACCCCACAAAAACTTGGACGGGTTCATGGATGATGGGGTGTGGAGGGATAAGGTCCAAGTGCATAGGACTAGGATATGGTCCTAGTCCATAGGACTAGGCAAAAAATGATTTGGCACAGCCAAGAAGGGCCAAAAAGCCTGTTTCTGAGCTGTAATTTCCTCTGTACCTACTCCCCAGCACCCTAAACCTTGTGGCAGCCACTTTAGTCCTGGGAAAAAGCCTCTGGGAATCAAATCCAAATTAAATCTATTAATGGATGAATTTAAACCATCTCTAACTCAAATTATCGAGATGGGTCTGCTGGGGTGGGGACGGGAGGGGGTGGGGGTGGGGTAGCTTTTATCAGAAAATCATGTATTAGTAATTAGGCAGTAATTATGAGAAGAATTCTAAAATGACCTTGCTACCAATTGATAACGTACAACTACATTAGAGACAGCCTGAGAAACCTGTGACTGAGTTAAGCGAGTATGTTGAGATATGTCCAAAAATGTGCAGGTTTGGTGCTTTGGCCATGCTAAATTGCCCCTTAGTATCCTGGGAAGTGTAGGTTATTTGTGGGGTAAATATGTGGGGTTATGGGAATAGGGCTGGGTGGAGTTGTTGTCGATGCAGACTCAATGGGCTGATTGGTTTCCTTCTACACGGTAAGGATTCTATAACTATTATTCTATTTGTGGAAGGAGAGGTCATATTGTGAGAGATTGCTGAGACAAACCACCAAAGTAGGGCCAGTGTTACATTTTCCAGTGTCAGATGGGATTACCTTCCAGAATGCAGACTCAACAATCAACAATAGCGCAGCAGGCTCTAATGCCAGCAATACAGATAGCAGCAGAGGAGGTTCAGAAGGTTATAAATCGAAAGTGACAACAAACCCCGCTCAATACCGCAAAACAAGACCTCCAAATATATATGGAAGCGATGTTCGAAGGAGAAATTTGAATGTTCGTTGACACTACATCTATAAAAGGCTTGACATTGCAGGAGATTTCCCAGACAACACAAGTGCAAGGGGTAGCAGGGGGATGTAAGTGTTGAGCGAACTTACTGTGTTAGAAATTGCAGGGCAACAGTAATATTCAGATTTGGATTTGAGCCACAGAAGAGGGGAGGATTCAAGGAATAGAATTGATGGGGCCTGAGAAAGGGAAGTTATATTTCTGAAATAACAGTTCTTCATGCTAATTGGAAAAATGGAACAGAATGGGGGATTTGGCTGCACAATACCCTCACATTTGGGCAGTACACAAATAATACATCTCTACACCAGTGGAGACAAAGTAGAAAGGATCATGAGCTTTAAGTTTTTACATGCCCAGATCATCAACAACCAACCTGTCCATGCTGAACTATAGTTAAGAAAGCCCACCAATGCCTTTACTTTCTGAGAAGGTTAAGCAAATTTGGCATGTCAGCTATGATTTTCACCAACTTTTACAGATGCACTAGAAAAAGCATTTTTCTGATTGTATCACAGCTTGGTGTGACTTCAGCTCTGCCCAAGACCATAAAAAACTACAAAAGGTTGTGAACGTGGCCCAATCTACTATGGAAACCATCCATTGACTTTGTCTACATTTCCTCATGTTTTGACAAGGCAGCCCGTATATTTAAGGACTCCATGCATCCCGGGCATTCTCTCTTCCACCTTCTTCCGTCAGGAAAAAGATACAAAAGTCTGAGGTCACGTACCAACCGACTCAAGGACAGCTGTTTCCCTGTTGCCATCAGATTTTTGAATAGACCTATCTTGCATTAAGTTGACTGTAACATTAAATTCTGCACTCTCTTGTTTCCTTCTCAAAGAATGGTATTCTTTGTCTGTTTAGCACATAAGAAACAATACTTCTCAAACTAATACAAGTGACAGTAATAAATCAAAACAAATCAAACTCAAATTTAATGTCCTTGGTGGTTGGACCAAACCAAAGGTCGAGGGAGATTGAACTGGACCCAAGATCCAAGTTGGTTGGATCAGAGATGCTTGGAGAGGACCTAAGTTTTGACTGTTCAGAACGGTCCTCAGATTGGGCTGGTGGGAAAAGACCTCAGGTGTGAGTGATTGAAATCTTAAAAACCAAGAACAAAGAAAATTACAGCACAGGAATGGGCCCTTCGGTCCTCCAAGCCTGAACCGATCATGCTGCCCGACTGAACTAAAACTCCCTACCATTCCGGGGACCATATTGCTCTATTTCCATCCTATTCATGCAATTGTCCAGACGCCCCTTAAAAGTCACTACCATATCCGTTTCCACTATCTCCCTGGCAACACGTTCCAGGCACCCCTGACTCTATGTATAAAAAATCTACCTCATATATCTTCTTCAAACATTGCCCTTTGCATGTTAAACCTCTACCCCCTAGTAATTGACTCTTTCACCATGGGAAAATGCTTCTGATTCTCCATTCTGTCCATACCCATCATAATCTTGTTGATTTCTATCACCCTCTGTTGTTCCAATGAGAACAAACCAAGTTTCTTCAATCTCTCCTAATGCCTCCATACCAGGCAATACCCTGGTAAATCTTTTCTGTATCCTCTCCAAAACCTCCACATCATTTTGGTAGTGTGGTGAGCAGAATTGAACACTATATTCCAATTGCAGCCTAACAAGATTCTATAAATCTGCAACACGACTTGCTAGTTTTTAACCTCAATGTTCTGGCTGATGAATGGCAAGCATGCTGTATGCCTTTTCGACTACCTTTTCCACCTGCATTGCCACTTTCAGTGACCTGTGTACCTGCACACCCAGATCCCTTTGTCTATCAATACCCTTAATATTTCTGCTATTTATTGTATATTTCTTATCTGTATTATACCTTCCAAAATACATGACCTCACATTTGTCCGGATTAAACTTCACCTGTCAAGTCTCCAATCCTGCTGTGTCCTCTGATGGTCCTCATTGCTATCCGCAAATTCACCAACCTTTGTGTCATCCGCAAACTTACTAATCAAACCAGTCATATTTTCCTCCAAATCATTTCTATATCTTACAAATAGCAAAGATCCCAGCACTGATCTCTGAGGATCACCACTTGTCACAGCTCTCCATTCAGAAACAGACCCTCTCACTGCTACCCTCTGTCACCTTTGACCAACCCAGTTTTGTGTCCACCTTGCCAACTCATCTCTGATCCCATGTGACTTCACCTTCTGCCATGAGAGATCTTGTCTGCCTTACCGAAGTTCATGTAGACAACATCCACTGCCTTGTCCCTCATCAATCATTTTCAGCACTTTCTCAAAAAAGCTTGTGGGACATGTCCTCCCTTTCACAAAACCATGTTGCCTCTCACTAATATATCCACTTATTTTCAAGTAGGAGTAAATCCTGTCTCGAGGAATCCTCTTCAATAATTTCCCTACCACTGGCCTGTAATTACCTGGATTATTCTTGCTACTCTCCTTAAGCAAAGGAACAACATTATTTATTCTCCAATCATCTAGGGCCTGTAGCCAGTGAAGATACAAAGATTTCTCTCAAGGCCTCAGCAATTTCCTTCCTTGCCTCTCTCAGTATTCTGGGACATATTCCATCAGGCTCTGGGGACTTGTCTACCTTAATGTTTCACAAAAATGCCAATACCTCCTCCTTATTGATGTCAACATGGCTCAAACTATCAATATATCCTTTCCCAGACTCATCATCCACCAAATCCTTCCCTTTGATGAATACTGACGCAAAGTATTCATTTAATATCTCGCCCATTTCCTCTGACTCCAAGCATAGATTCCCTCCCTTGTCCTTGAATGGGCCTATCCTCTCCCTGGCTACCCTCTTGCTTGTTATGAACGTGTAAAAAGCCTTGGGATTTTCCTTAATCCTCTGGCTATTGCTTTTTTGTGACCCCTTTTAACCCTCCTTTCTTCTTGCTTAAGTTTCTTTCGACTTTCCTTATATTCTACACTTGCTTCCTGTGTTCCCAGTCAAGTCTGAGAGGTCAAGCCAATCCCAAAGTGGTTGAACAGGACAGGACCCAAGGTCCAGGGTGGTCAAACAGGATCTAAGGTCTGGTGTGGTCATACCAGACGTAAGATCTGGGACGGTCTCACTGGACCTATGGTCTGGGAGGCCAGACTAGAACTAAGGTCCGGGTGATGGGAGTGGACCGAAGGTCTGGGGGTGGAAAGACCACCTGATGTCTGTATTGTCTATTCAGACTTAAGAACTGAGATGGTCAAAGTGGACCTTTGGTCTGAGGTGGTCAGAAGGGACGAAGGTCTGGGATGGTTGGAATGGACCGAAGATCAGGCAGATCAGAATGGCCCTAGGTTTTGGGGTTGTTGGAGAGAACAACAGTCCAGAGTGGTCAGACCAGAACTAATGTCCAGGGTTTTTGGTGAGGACCTATGGTTTGGGATAGTCAGACCGGACCTCAGGTCTTGGCAGTTCAGACCAGATCTAAGGACCGGGGAGGTTAAACCCTGTCTAGGACATTTACACTGGACTTAGGATCCAGAGTGGCAGGACTGGACCTAAGGTCCGTGGTAATCATACTGGACCTAAAGTCTGGTGTGTATGATCTGGACAGATGTTCCAGAGTGGATGGACTGAACTTAAGATTCAGGCTGTTTGGACTGGACCTAGGGTCTGGCATTGTCAGAGAGGACTTAGGTTCCGGGATGATTGAAAGGATTTATGTTTATGGTGGTTGAACCAGACCTAAGATCCAGAGTGGTTGAAGCGGACTAAAGGCCTAGGTTGGTCAGACCAAACCAAAGGACTGAGGTGGTTTGGATGCGCCTAAGGTCCATATACTCATACCAGATCTCAGATCCGGAGTGGTCAGACCAGACATAAGATCCGTGAGTCAGACCAGAAGTAAGGTCCTGAGTGGTAGGATACGACCTAAGGTCTAAGGAGATAAGATTTCCCCAGACTAATCAGGCCTAAGGATCGGCATGATTGGACAGAAACTTTGTCTGCCGTGGTCGGAAGGTTCGGGGTGGTAGGACTGGACATAAGATCTTGGATGGGCAGAAGGAACTAAGGTTCAGGGTGGCCTGACCAGACCTAAGGAGTAGAGTGGTCAGAAAGAACCTAAAGCCAGTGTGATCAGACTGGACCGAAGGATTGGAAAGTCAGATCTCATCTAAGCTGCAGGGTATTCAGACTGGAACTAAGATGTTGTCATTTGGTATCTAAGGTCTGAAACAAAGAATTGCAGTGGTCAGGCAGGACATTAGGCCTAGAGATGTTTGACCGAACAGACAGGTGCTAATATTCAGGGTGATTAGACTGGATATAAGGTCTATGGTGGTCGGAGGAAACTAAGGTTGAACTGGATTTAATGTTGTGGGTGGTTGGATCAGACCTAAGGTGGTCAGATTGGACGTAACGTCTGGTGTGGTGAAACCAGATTTAAGCTTGGGAGTGGTCAGATCACACCTAAGCTCCAGAGTGTTTGGATCAACGAAGGACTGGATGTTCGGATGGGACCTAAGGAATGGGGTGATAGTCTAGAAATATGAATTGCAGTGTACAGGCAGGACATAAGTCCGGAGGTTGGACCGGAACTTGGTCCAAGGTAGTTAGACCAAACCTTAACTCAGTAGTGGTCAGAGAGACCTAAGGTCTGTGGTGGTTGGACTGGGTCTAACGTCTGAGAACGTCAGACCAGACTTAAAGTCCATAGCGGTTGGACTGGATCTAAGGTTCTGGGCGGTTGGAGGGTATGATGGTTCAGGGTGGTTGGATCAGACCTAAAGTCCAAGGCAATTGGACCGTACAATTGTTCACGTAAATGGTTCAGGGTGGTCGAAGAGGCCCTAATTCCAGGTTGGTCAGGTTGGACCTATGTTCGGTGTGGTTGAACTGGACTAAAGGGCCGGGGTTGTCAGACTGGAACTAAGATTCTGGGCGGTCAGACTGGACTGAAGATCTAGGGTGGTCAATATGGACTTAATGTTTGGGATGATCAGACCATTCCTAAGGTCTGGGTTGGTCAGGCTGGACTAAGGTCCATGGTGGTGGAAGGAACTAAAGTGCGAGATGGTTTGACTGGACTTAAAGTTGTGGGATGTTTGGATGAGATCTAAAGTCTAGAAAGTCAAATTGCATCTAAGCTGCTGGGATGTTTGGATTGCAACTAAGCTCTGCTGTGATCATACGGGCCTAAGGAATGGCATGGTAATCTGGAACTAAAATCTGCTGTTGTCAGACAGGACATTAGGCCCAGAAACTTTGGACTGGAATTTTGCCCTTGGTGCTCAGAGGGAACTAACATGTGTAGTGGTTGGACCCGACTTAATGCCGAGTACCTGGACTGGACTGAAGATCTGGGATGTCACAGTGGACATAAAGTCTGGGGTGATAGTCTGGAATAAAGATCTGCAGTGGTCAGACAAGGACATTAGGCCCTGAGGCATCTGACCGGAACTTGGTCTGATCAGACCAAACTGACATTCAACGGTAGTCGAGCTGACCTAAAGTCATAGGTAGTCAGAGGGAGCTAAAGGTCTCAATAGTTGGACTGGACCTAAGTCTGGGCTGGGTAGTCTGATCAGATGTAATGTCCATGGTGGTTGGAGATACTAGCATCCATGGTGTTTGGGTTGGACCTAATGTCTGAGATGGTCAGACCAGATCTAAGTTCAGGGATGGTCAGACCTAAGGTCTGGGTTGGATGGATTGGATCAAAAGTGCAGGATGTCAGGCTGGACCTAAGGTTCAGAGCAGTCAGACTAGATATAAAATCCGGGGTGATTAGAAGGCACTATGGTCTGGGTGTTCGGTCTGTATCAAAGTTCTGGGGTATCATACCATACCTAAGGCTCAGGGTGGTTAGACCAGACCTAAGGTCTAGTGTGGTCAGAACCTATTTAATGTCCAGAATAATCAGACAGGACCTAAGGTCTGGAGTAGTTGGACCAAAGCTAATGTTGTAGGTTGTTGGACTGGACCTAGGGCCCAGGAGATGTTCAGGGTGATCAGATCAGATCTAATGTCTGGTGTGGTCAGACTGGATCTAAACGTGGGAATGGTCAGATCGCATTAAGCTCCAATTTGTTCAGACCGGAAATAAGCTCCAGATTGTTTGGATCAGACCTAAGGACAGAGGTGGTAGTCTGGAACTAAGATTCACAGTGGTCAGACAGGATATAAAGCCCAAGAAGATCAAAAGCACTAAGGTTTGGGGTGGTTGCACTGGACCTAAGGTCCGGCGATGTCTGATTGACTGGTGATCAGGTCTGCTTGGCCAGAGGGCACTAAGATCCAGGGTGGCTGGACTAGAACTAAGCTCTCAGGTCTTCGGACAGGTACTAAGCTCTGAGCTGGTCATACAGGACCTAAGGACATGGGTGGTAATCTGGAACAGATCAGATCAGATCTGGAGTGGTTAGACTGGACCTAAGATCCGTGGTAGCTGAACAAGACAAAGGGTCTGGGGTGATCATACCAGCTCTAAGTTCTAAGTGAAGAAAGTTATCTCCAATTGCAATGGGATCTTGATCAATTGGACCAGTGGACTGACGAACGACAGATGAAGTTTAATTTAGACAAATGTGAGGTGATGTATGTTGCTAGATTGAACCAGGGCAGGATTTACTCAGTCAATGATAGGGCATTGGGGAGAGTTACAGAACAAAGAGATCTAGGAGTACATGTTCATAGTTCCTTGGAAGTGGAATCATAAGTGGACAGAGTAATGAAGAAGGCATTCAGCAAGCTTGGTTTCATTGGTCAGAACATTGAATACAGGAGTTGAGACATCTCATTAAAGTTGTACAAGACATTGGTAAGGCCATATTTAGAATACCGTGTGCAAATCTAGTCACCCTATCATAGAAAGGATACTATTAAACTAGAAAGAGTGCAGAAAAAATTTACTAGGATGCTATCGGGACTTGATGGATTAAGTTATAAGGAGAGGCTGAAATAGACAGGGACTTTTCTCTTTGGAGCATCGAAGGTTGAGGGTTCTATAAAATAATGAGGGGCTCAGATCAGCTAGATAGTCAATCTCTTTTCCCAAAAGTAAGGGAGTCTAAAACTAGATGGCATAGGTTCAAGGTGAGAGGGGAGAGATACAAAGTGTCCAGAAGGGCAATTTTTTCGCACAGAAGATGGTGAGTGTCTAGACCAAGCTACCAAAAATAATAGTCGAGGCAGGTACAATTCTATCTTTTAAAAAGCATTTAGATATTACATGGATAATTGGGATTAGCTTAGGGGTTTTAAAAAAAATGGCAGCAATGGACAAGTTAGGCCGAAGTGTCTGTTTCCATGCTATAAGCCTTTATGACTCTATGACTATGACTGTGGTGGTTGGAGGGAACTAAAGTCCAGGATGATCAGACTGGACATAAGATCTGGGTTGTTGCACAAAGTTGTGGGTGTTCAGATTGACATAAGATCCAGGTTGGTCAGATTAGATGTGAGGTCTGGTGTGGTTGGACCAAACCTAAGCTTGGGAGTGGTCGGATTCAATCTAAGCTCCAGTGTGTTCAGACCAGAACTAAGCTCCAAGGTGGTTGTGCTGGAATAAAGCTTCAGGATGTTCAGATCGGAGCTGAGGTCTGGGGTGGTCAGAGAGAACCTAAACTCTGGGATGTTTGGTTCGGACTATCTTCTGGGGGGGGTGGGAGGAGGGGCGTCAGAGAGGACCAAAGGTGCTCAGACCAGTCCTTAAGTCTGGGATGATTGAACCAGACCTAAGGTCCAGGTGCATGAACCGGACTCAAGGTCTGAAGTGGTCAAACTGGTCCTAAGACCTATTGCTGTCAGACCTGACCTAAGGTCTGGTGTGGTCAAACTAGACATAAGATCCGGTGAGGTCAGATCAGGACTAATGCCCAGGATGACTGGATCTAAGATTGTCGGACATGATGTAATGTCTGGGTTGTTGAACTGCAACTAAGGACTGGGGTCATCAGATTGGACCTAAGGTCCATGTTGGTCAGACTGGAATTATGGTCCGGGGTGGATGAAGTGGACAAAGGAATCAACTCTCTGTGAAAAGTCAGTCAGGGTTTAAATTTATCTAGCTTGTGTTCCAGACATTGGACATTTGCAAGCAATAAGCTGGGGAGGGGGGCCTTGGGACTGTGTTCTTTCACTCTCACCTGCATGTTTCCCACATTTCCTGGAGTGATGGCTTCTTCTCATACCTAAGAGATGGTGAGACTAGTTTGTGGTGTTAAGGGTATAGTTGTGTCCAAGTCGGTGCTTCAATCTGGTCAGTGTGTGGATGGAGGATTTGTTGCTTTGCTTTGTAGTTCCTGTATCAGTAGATGGCTCTGTGCAGTTGGATTTGTACAGTCAGGTATTCTGGGTTGCTCTTGGGCTATGACTTGGCTTCACCGGTTGGTGGATATTTAGACCAAGCTCTGATGTGGACGCATCGAAGGCCAGTAAATGCAAGACGTCACTGAGGTCACGGTTGCAGATGAGCCGATGGCCGGGTCTGTGCGTTGGGTCTACTGGCTCACTGCCAGGTCAGGTCTTCCTTTGGAGATCAGAGGACCTCTTGACCTGCAAGTAAGTTTAAAAGATCAGTATGAGTAATTGATTGCTGTGGGAATTGATTTTTAGGAGTGTGGGGTGATTGTAGGAAGGGGATGAGAGGGAGTGCTTGGGGCCTGCAAGAAGTCGCAGCTCTCCAGGTCAGAGGGATTGGGAGTGAGTGTTCTGACCTTTGATCTGTTCGTTGGAGAGAAGCAGAGTGAAGGTCCCAGTTTTGGCAGCATCTCTAGGAGTTTTTCACGTGTAGCCCAAGGTTCCAGGGTGTTTTCCTGGTCTCTGGGAGCCGGTGTAGTGAAATCCCCTGGCTCTGGGACTGCAGCGCTAGCTCCAGGTAGTGCATGGTCAGCCAGTCTGGGTCAATTTCAGGTCAGGTGTCTCCAGGGTCCGAAGGATCACCAAATCTGTAAGAGATTGAATTAAAACATTCTTAGAGAGTTTAGAAGAGTTTGAATGAAGTTTTAGAAGATTAGAACAAGAGTAAAAGATAGAGTTAGAAAGTATGCTGGGCATAGATATCACAAGAAATCAGCTCTGTCTAACACCATCTTGGGAAAAAGCTTAAATTTAAACTAGAGTCACTTTCCAAAGAGAATTAAGGGACTGCTGTGTTTCCTGTTTCATGGAGATGTGACTCACTCCTGTTCACCAGACTGTGCCCAACAACCAGAGGACTTCTCAATCCATCGAACTGACTGTAGACCAGCCTAAGGCAAGGGTAGGGGAGGTGGGCTCTGCTTCCTAATCATGGTGCCTATACCTCGCAACACTGGTGAGTTTCTACTCCCTGATCACTTTATCGCCCGCCCACACTTGGCAAATCAGACCACAAGGCTGTGTTCCTGCTCCCAGCTTACAAACAGGAACTGAAGCAGGAGAATCCATCAAAGGAAGTCATGTGATGTAGGGGCTTTGAATAGGCTGATAAAACACAACCATAGATTTAAGAACACTAACTTTAGAATGAATGATCTTGGATTATGGGAACGTAAGCCAGCCAGGACTATTGTCATAGAAGACAGCTCTGCATGATTAATAAACATTTCTAATTTAAAACACGCATTTGGAATCTACAAGTTTTTTTTGTGTTTTTCTTTTGGTTATATTTTGTAAAACATCAGTTGATGACAAAATACAGCAAGCCCTGGTGGAAGAGGTGAGGAAAAATAGATCCCCTGGATGGCAGTAATGTTATTAGCTCAGGAAAAAGATGGCTACCAATGTTGGTCTTGTGAATAGGGTCATACAACTCAGATAATGCAGTGGTGAGCAGACATAAAGACTTTCTCAGGGTTAGGCGTGAATCACATGGGTTCAGTTTGGTGGGCATCATTCTCTCGTTCCTCTGCCCAGTGTCCTATATTGCTCAGCAACAGAAGGGATGTAACGTGTTTTCCAGACTGATATCCCGCTGCCCGCATTCTGTATCTTGAATGCAGGGCTTTTGCATATCATTCTCCCATTCATTTGATTTGTTAAATAAAGTTACGTCTTCAATATCAGTACACTGCATTTTGACTCTTTGTATTTAGCTTAAGTCTCAGCCTTGAGAAGAAATCCTACCTACAATTTGGGATAGGGAAGATGAGACAGATATATATTTTTATATATATATATATGAGAGAGACACAGTGAGAATGCGTGCAGTCAAAAAGACAGTGATTCTGGCAGCCTGTGGAGAGGATAGAGGAGACAGAGTCAGAGTGCCCTCCTCAGGTCAGATGAGCGGTACTGCAGATTGAAAGAATCCTCCTGTTGTCTCTTGTAGACCAGAACACCTCATTTATTTGATAGTAAACTCACAAGCTTTCGACCCTATGGTCTTCGTCAGGTGATTTAAACCTGGTGTTGTCAGACTTCTTACTGTGGTTACCTCAGCCCAACGCCGGCATCTCTACATCATGTCTCTTGTAGAAAACAGGCTGAAGAATGGCAGCAGGCAATTTTGATGGGAAAGATTTTGAAAGAGGAACAGAGGATAGTTTAATACAGTAATAGAACATAGAACATTACAGCGCAGTACAGGCCCTTCGGCCCTCGATGTTGCGCCGACCAATGGAAGCAATCTTATGGCCCTCTAACCTAAACTATTCCAATGTTACCCATATGCCAATCCAATGGCCATTTGAACACCCTTAAAGTTGCCA
Source organism: Sphyrna mokarran (assembly GCA_024679065.1). NCBI lineage: Eukaryota > Metazoa > Chordata > Chondrichthyes > Carcharhiniformes > Carcharhinidae > Sphyrna > Sphyrna mokarran. The sequence goes on from JAGIQG010000010.1 coordinate 30,612,763, forward strand.
GGTCCACAACTGCTGCAGGCAGGGCGTTCCACGCCCTTATTACCCTCTGAGTAAAAAATCTACCTCTGACATCCATCCTATAATTATCACCCCTCAATTTATATCCTCTTGTGTTAGCCATCACCATCCGAGAAAAAAGACTCACTGTCCACCATATCTAATCCTCTGATCACCTTGTATGCCTCATTTAGGCCACCTCTTACCCTTCTTCTCTCTAACAAAAACAACTTCAAGTCCCTCAGCCTTTCCTCATAAGATCTTCTCACCATACCAGGCAACATCCTGATAGTGGCAGTAATGGCAACAGACCATGGGAAATTGATAAAGAAAATTTGCAGATTAACAATGCGACTGAGTCAGATAATGATGCAAGATAATTGGGATGGTGGGGGGTGGGGGAGGAGGTAGTGCGGTGGGATTAGAGGGGAAGAGATAGAGATAATTGTAAGGTACTAACTGAGTGCCACAAGGCATTTTGCTTTTGTTTATAGAACTCAGAGCATGCTGGAAGAAGACGACTAGCCATTTCAACCTCAGAGGGCTCCACCATAAAATAGCGAAAATTAACCCAACATAGATGACAAGATGACATTATACAGCCATAGAGATTTACAGCATGGAAACAGGTCCTTTGGCCCAACTTGTCCATGCTGCCCTTTTTCATTAAGCTAATTGCCCATATTTGGCTTATATTCCCCTGTACCCATTCAATGTGAAATATAATCAAAATTTACTTGTTCAACATTGATTGATGACCGAAACCTATGTAAAGGGAGAATTATACAATTATTATAATGAATGTATGTATTTCTTTTTTCCTAGTACTGAATATGCAAATGTTAGCTCAGACACGACTAGGTCATTCAGCAGCTTCCTCAGGAAACACAGATATTCTCCTGAGTTTAATATATCTAGTCCAGCACCTAGCTTTATTTTACAGGAAGCAGACTGGAAACTGAAAGGAATGCTGTGTGAGGAGAAGAGAATGGGGTCTGGAAGGTATTTGCTCACAAACTAATGTCAGCGTACAATAAATAGAACCAGCTGAATATGTATGAGTTCACCTCACAATGATAGATCATGCTACATTCCATATTGTTTCGAAGGAGAATACAATACCCAACCCTTAATGGCGCTTTTTGGATTTGTGGAAACAGGGCATATCCATGGCTACAAAACAGATGTTACCTTGGGTATGTGGTTCCATGTATCTGTCATACTTAAAACCTCCCCACTGAGAAAAATTGATGATCTGTAGTGGGATTTGATCACTTATTTGTTGTAATGTTACCTCCATATGCTGATTCAAGACTTACAATCAAGATTGAAACTATTGTCTTGGTGGTGATGGATCGGGTAACCAATGACAAAACTATGGCTCTCATTGTAATCAGTGACAAGATGATTACAATGCGCACTGTTGTGCTACAGAATCATGTGGAGTTAGATTTTATTTTGGCAGTTCAGGGTGGGACATGTGGGAAATGTTGCACCTATACACCTGATACTTCGGAAAACAACCAATTTGGTCTTACACATTCAAAAGGAGGTGGAGAAGCTCAAGCATCCACAACCATTTATCTTAAGCAGCTGGTTTTCAGGCTGGTTGGATTCCTTGAGACTAGGTATCTTGCAGGGTGTCATGCTTATCTTCATTGTGATTGTGGTAATAATGGTAGTAGTGAAAATGCTCAAATGTTGCTGTGCCCATTTAGTCAAGGCAACAAGAGACGGCAGTCAGTGTAAGAAAGAAAAGAATCAGAGAGTCCAAACACTTAGAACAAAGAACAAAACAAGTTCTTAGTCCTTAGTCAGGACTAAGATTAGTTACTTAGATGTATTCATTTAGTGGTCTTAGCTGGTACTTGGCCAGCAGCCAAATCGGGGCAAACTGATGTAGGGGGCAAGAATAGGCTAATAAACACAACAATAACTTTAGAATGAATGATCTTGGACTGTGAGAACAGCCTGGACTGTTGTCATAGAAAACATCTCTCTACAATTAAAAAATATGGCATGGTCCATGACTACATGACAGCTTGGAGAAGAAGAGGATTTGTAAAATCTATTGGGGGATATATCCAGAATGAACATCTAATCAGGAATTTACTTCAAGCAGCTCACAGTCCCACAGAAGCTGCAGTCATAAAAGTACAGGTCCAGGAGAGGATTTTCAACAAGGCCCAAGACGAAAACAGAATAGCAGCTAAAAACTTAATTTAGTAACAAATGAAATAAGGTATAAAGGCACTTTGTCTGAACGCGCGAAGCATTTGGAACAAAGTGGATGAGCTGATGGTGCAAATTGGCGCAAATGGATATGATCTAGTGGCTAACAGAAACATGGTTGCAGGGGGACAAGGACTGGGAGCTGAATGTCCATGGCTATCAAGTGTTTAGGAAGGATAGACAGGAGGAAAAAGCGGGTGAGGTGGCTTTGTTGATTAAGAATAGTGTCAGGGCAGTGATAAGAGAGGATATAAGCCCCAAAGAGCAAAATGTGGAATCACTGTGGGTGGAGATAAAAAATAAGAAGGGGAGGAAGACACTGATGGGTGTGGTCTATAGGCTTCCTAATAGCAACTTTGAGGTGGGGAGGGCTATAAATAAACAAATAAGAGATGCATGCAGAAATGGGCCGGTGTTAGTAATGGGTGATTTCAATCTGCACATTGACTGGGCAACGCAAGTCTGACACAATGGGGTGGAGGAAGAGTTTTTGGAATGCTGTCGGGATAGGTTCCTTGAACAGTATGTTACGGAACCGACGAGAGAGCGCGCTATCTTAGACCTGGTATTATGTAATGAGGTGGGTAGAATTAGGGATATCCATGTGAGGGATCCCCTAGGGATGAGTGATCATAGTATGGTAGAATTTATGATGCAGATGGAGGATGAGGTAGTAGAGTCCCAGACCTGTGTACTATGTTTGAACAGAGGAGGCTATGATAGGATGAGAGAGGAATTGGCGAATGTGGATTGGAGGAGTGTGCTGGTTGGTAGGATGGCTGAGGAACAGTGGGGGATTTTTAAAGAGATCTTTTTCGGTACTCAGCAGAAATATATTCCGATGGCGAAGAAGGACTGTAGGAGAAGGGAAAATCAGCCATGGTTCTCCAAGGAAATTAGGGAGAGTATTAAATCAAAAGCTGAGGTGTTCAGAACAGCTAAAAATAGTGGGCAATTGGAGGATTGGGAAAGTTTTAAACAACAGCAGAGAGTGACTAAAAAGGTGATTAAAAAAGGAAAGATGGAATATGAGGCTAAACTAGCTCAAAACATCAAAGAGGGCAGTAAGAGTTTTTATAAGTATATAAAGAAAAAGAGGATGGCCAGGGTTAATGTAGGACCCTTGGAGGATGAGAGGGGTGGTTTAATGGTGGATGACAGAGATGTGGCGGAGACCTTGAATAAGTTTTTTGTGTCGGTCTTTACGGGGGAGGATGTAAATAGCTTGCCTGAACTCAAGGATAGAAGGGTGGTAGGAGATGAGATCCTTGATGAGATTACAGTCACTAGAGAGGTGGTGCTTGATAAGCTAATGGGGCTGATGGCAGATAAGTTCCCGGGACCAGATGGAATGCATCCCAGGGTCCTCAAAGAAATGGCAGAGGTGATAGCGGATGCCCTGGTAATTATCTTTCAAAATTCGCTGTATTCCAGAAAAGGCCAGAAGATTGGAAAATGGCTAATGTTACGCCACTGTTTAAAAAGGGTAGCAGACAGAAGGCAGAAAATTATAGGCCTACATCTGTAGTGGGAAAAATGCTTGAATCTGTAGTCAAAGCAGAAATAACGAGGCACCTGGATACGAACGGTTTGATCAGGCAGAGTCAGCACGGATTCATTAAGGGGAAGTCGTGCTTGACGAATTTATTGGAGTTCTATGAGGAAGTGACTAGTGCGGTAGATAGAGGGGAACCGGTGGATGTGATGTTTTTGGATTTCCAGAAAGCGTTCAATAAGGTGCCTCACAAAAGATTGCTGCAGAAGGTTAAGGTGCAGGGAGTCGGGGGTAGGGTGTTAGACTGGATTGAGGATTGGTTGTCTAATAGGAAGCAGAGGATAGGTATTAATGGGTGCTATTCTGATTGGCAGCTGGTGACTAGTGGAGTGCCCCAAGGTTCGGTGGTGGGGCCTCAACTATTTACCATTTACATAGATGATCTGGAGGAAGGTGCAGAGTGCAGGGTGATGAAATTTGCTGATGACACGAAGATGAGTGGAAAAGCAAACTGCGTGGAGGGTGTGGAAAGCCTGCAGAGGGATCTGGATAGGTTGAGTGAGTGGGTGAAGACCTGGCAGATGGAGTATAATGTTAGCAAGTGTGAGGTTATCCACTTTGGTAGGAATAATGGTAGGAAGGATTCCTATTTAAATGGAGAAAAGCTGCAGCATGCAACGGTGCAGAAGGACCTGGGGGTCCTTGTGCACGAATCACAAAAACACAGTATGCAGGTGCAGCAGGTGATTAAGAAGGCAAATGCAATGTTGTCCTTTATAGCTAGGGGGATAGAATATAAAAGTAGGGAGGTTCTGTTGCAGCTGTATAGGGTGCTGGTGAGGCCGCAGCTGGAGTACTGTGTGCAGTTTTGGTCTCCATATTCGAGGAAGGATATATTGGCCTTGGAGGGGGTGCAGCGAAGGTTTACTAGGCTGATACCGGAGATGAGGGCGTTGGATTATGAGGAGAGACTGAATAAGCTAGGTTTGTACTCTTTGGAGTTTAGAAGGCTGAGATCTTATAGAAATGTATAAGATAATGAAGGGGATGGATAGGGTAGAGGTTGAAAGACTCTTCCCGCTTAACAAAGATAGCAGGACTAGAAGGCACAGCCTCAAGATTAGGGGGGAATGGTTCAGAACGGAATTGCGGAGGGGTTTCTTCACGCAGAGGGTGGTGAATCTTTTGAATTTTCTGCCTGATGAGGTGGTGGAGGCTTCCTCACTGAATATGTTCAAGTCAAGAGTGGATAGGTTTTTAATTGACAAGGGAATTAAGGGTTACGGGGAGAAAGCGGGAAAGTGGTACTGAACCACTACAGATCAGCCATGATCTTATTGAATGGCAAGGCAGGCTTGAGGGACTGTATGGCCTACTCCTGCTCCTATTTCTTATGTTCTTATGTTCTTAAATCCCATTAGGTCATGGTGTATATTGTTATTGGCTGGAGTTAATGACAGGATGATTATTGACTGATTTGTACTAATGTTTACTTGATGATGCCCACCAGAAAGGTGGGCAATATAATTTGATAAATATATAATGGCCCTCGTGGGGACATCGTTTTCCAGACTGATATCGGGCTGTATGCATTCTATACCTTGAGTACAAGGCTTCCTCATATTATTCTCCCATTCGATTGTTTGGTTAAATAAAGTTACGTCTTCAAAATCGGTACACTGCATTTTAACTTAAGTCTGAGTAAATTCAGAGCCTCGAGAAGAAACCCCCATCTACATCATGCAATGTTAGTCTGAAGATTTGCTTGATCTCCTATGGGACTGCTTACTGTCAGTGTACTGGTCAGTATTTAAAAACTCCGCACCCAGCCTGAGCAAGTGTGCTACTACAATAACTGACTTCATTAGTAAGTGTGTAAAAAACTGTGTGCCAAAAAAGCAAATCCAAACAGAATGAACAGAGATATCCACTTTTTGCTGAAGTCAAGATCAAGCAACTCTGACTTTTACAAGAAAGTAAGAAGTCTTACAACACTAGGTTAAAGTCCAACAGATTTATTTCTCTGCAGTCCAACCATTATTTTGTAAATTGGGTTTTGTCTTTATATTCCTATGAAGGTCCTATGCAGGTCCTATGAAGAGAGGTTGAAGGATTTGAGGTTGTTTTCGTTAGAAAGGAGGCGGCTAAGAGGGGATCTTATTGAAGCATATAAGATGATTAGAGGTTTAGATAGGGTGGACAGTGATAGCCTTTTTCCTAGGATGGAGAAAGCTAGCACGAGGGGACACAGCTTTAAATTAAGGGGTATGAGTTATAGGACGGATATCAGAGGTAGGTTCTTTACTCAAAGAGTGATTAGGGAGTGGAATGCCCTGCCTGCAGCTGTTGTAGATGCGCCAAGTTTGGTGGCGTTTAAGAGGTTAATTGATAAGTATATGGAAGAGAAGGGAATGGTTTAGTTTGGAGGGGCATTGCTTTTTATTTTGGTCGGCACAACATCGAAGGCCGAAGGGCCTGTTCTGTGCTGTATTGTTCTATGTTCTATGTTCTATTCCCTGTTTGTGAATTGAAACCGCACTCACCCTGATGAAGGAGCAGCGCTCCAAAAGCTAGTGGCTTGTGCTACCAAATAAACCTATTGGACTTTAGACTTCTTACTATACTTATCCCAGTTCAACACCGGCATCTCCACATCATTATACAAGAAAGCCAGATATGATTTAAGGAGTCCATCAAAGATGCCAAAAGACAGTAACAGACAAAGCTAGGTATCCAGGCTAGCCACACAGACTCCAGCTTACTATGGCAAAGTCTGCATGACAGAACAGGCATGATGGCATGTAAAATCACCAGCTCCCACGCACCTCCTCCATGGTGAGCTCAATGAGCTGTATGCCCATTTTCAGCAAGAAATCAGTGACAGCGTGTGCTCTACCCTGGAAGCCTTGAATGAACTGATATCTGAGGTCACTTTGCAGTTATTTGAAGTTTCTTGAAGGTCAATCCACAGCAAGCAACTGGCCCGGATGTAATAACTGGACGAGTGTTGAGACCCTATCTGGATCAGCTGGCGGATGTACTTGCAGAATCTTCAATCTCTCTTTACAACAATCTGAGGTCTTTATCTGCTTCAGGAAGACGACCATCATCCCAGTACCATGGAAAAGCCAAGCAACGTGACTATTGTCTGGTGGATCTGACATCCATTATTATGAAATGCTTCAAAAGGCTAGTCATGGCGCAAATCACTTCTAGCCTTACGGATTGTCTGAATCCACTACAGTTCAGTAAACAGCACAATGGGGCCACAGCAGGCACCACTTCCATAGCCCTGCACTGTAACAGGATAAGTCTTCAAATCCAGCAAGGAACTGTTCCAGAACCATCTACGGGCAAACAAGGCAAGAGGTGAGACAGAGGAACTTCTCCTCGAGAATTCAATAAGCCCCCAGCTATCCTTACACAAACCCATCCCCGTGCTGTACCTCTCCTGGGAGTGTTTGCTGGGTAGCAAGTACAGAGAAGATGTTAGGGGTAAGTTTTTCACTCAGAGGGTGGTGAGTGACTGGAATCGGCTGCCGTTGGTAGTGGTGGACGCGAATTCGCTGGGGTCTTTTAAAAGACTTCTGGATGAGTACGTGGGATTTAATGGGATTGGGAGTTACAGATAGTTCTATGGCCTACCAGGTATGGGAAGATTGGTGCAACTTGTGGGCCGAAGGGCCTGTTTGTGCTGTAGTGTTCTATGTTCTATGTTAAAAACCCCATGAAAAACTAAGACAAAAAGTCAATCTCTTCACACTCCCACCACAATTTGCTCCTCTCTGCTTGCTCCAACAAACAATGAGAACAATTTGCCAAGTAAGTAGAACATAGAACATAGAACAATATAGCACAAATAGGCCCTTCGGCCCACGAGTTGCACCGATCACATCTACCAATCCACAGACCTATCTATAACCCCCTATCCTATTCTTTTCCATATACTCATCCAGAAGTCTCTTAAAAGACCCCAGTGAGTTTGCCTCAACAACCTCCGACGGAGGTTGGTTCCATTCACTCACCACCCTCCGAGTGAAAAACCTACCCCTGACATCTCCTTTGTATTTGCTTCCCTGCACCTTAAATCTGTGTCATCTCGTAGTGACCATTTCAGCTCGGGGAAATAGTCTCTGAGAGTCCACCCTATCTATTCCTCTCAACATTTTATAAACCTCTATCAGGTCGCCTCTCAACCTCCGTCTCTCCAGTGAGAAGAGTCCCAACTCACTCAACCTATCTTCATAAGGCCTGCCTCCCAATCCAGGCAGCATCCTTGTAAATCTCCTCTGCACTCTCTCAATAGCCTCTACATCCTTCCTATAGTGAGGCGACCAGAACTGCGCACAATACTCCAAATGGGGTCTGACAAGAGTCTTATAGAGCTGCATCATTACCTCCTAAGTCCTAAACTCTATTCCTCGATTAATGAAGGCCAGTACACCATACGCCTTCTTGACCTGCGAGGCCGATTTCAGAGTCCTATGGACCCGGACCCCGAGATCCTTCTGCTCTGCAACACAGCTAAGACTCCTACCCCTTATATTGTACTCCTTCATCCCATTATTCCTGCCAAAATGGACCACTACACATTTATCTGCATTGAAGTCCATCTGCCACTTCTCCGCACAGTCTTGCATCCTGTCTATGTCCCGCTGCAACTTTTGGCATCCCTCCAGACCATCCACAATACCACCGACCTTTGTATCGTCGGCGAACTTACTAACCCATCCCTCCACTTCCTCATCCAGGTCATTTATGAAAATGACAAACAGCAGGGTCCCAGAACAGATCCCTGGGGCACTCCACTGGTTACCGACCTCCATGCAGAACAAGACCCATCCACAGCCACTCTCTGTCTTCTGCCGGCAAGCCAGTTCTGGATCCACGAGACCAAAGCCCGTTGGATCCCATGCCCTCTCACCTTCTGCAGAAGCCTTGTATCTATAAGTAGCTTGTAGATATTTAAAAAAAACCGTTCCCAAGTCACCCTGTGGCCTACTTCCATTTTACTGTTAAAAAACTCGAAAAAAAATGAAAAACCCTGCGAAAAACTAAGACAAAAAGTCAATCCCTTAACTTCACACTCCCACCACAAATCACTCCTCTGTGCTTACTCCGATGAACAATGAGCTTTGTCCCAGGGCCGAAGAGTCAATTACTAGTGGGCACAGGTTTAAGGTATGAGAGGCAAGGTTTGAAAGAGATGTATGATTTTTTACACAGAGGGTAGTGGGTGTCTGGAACTCACTGCTGGGGGAGGTAGTGGAAGCAGATACAGTATCTACTTTCAAGGGGGGGTTCTTGACTAATACATGAATAGGATCAGAATAGAGAGATATACAAAGAATAAAGAAACAAGTCCTTCAGCACAATGAGCCCGCGCTACCATTTTAACATTCCCACTTCCACCTATGACCCTTGTCTATGTTAACAGAAATCTGCATAGGAACCAAACTGGGGAGACAATTTAGGGACAATTTGTTTCGCCAATCAGCCTAAGAGCACATCTTTGGGGTATGGGAGGAAACCGGAGCATCTGGAGAAAACCCATGCAAGCATGGAGAGAATGTACAAACTCCCACAGATACTGGCCCAAATCCCTACATCTGCACAGCAACAGTGATAGTCACTGAACTGTCGTGCTGCCCATCAACTGGTCTGGGTTAAGCATACACTCACGACATGAAGCAACAGGCTACTCTTGAAAAATCCAAGAGCAGCCCACTCATGAACCATCGCATGTAAGGCCTTGTCGGACAACAAAGCAGACCGAAGTACCTGTAGGATAAAAGAGAAATACATCAATAACATGCACAACTTATGCAATTCCAGGAACTTCCCAAAGCTCATGATCCCTATTTAAATCAGACTACTGCATCCCTCCATCCCTGTTCTGCTCATGTGCCTATTTAAGTATCTCTTATATAACTCCAGCGTGCCTGCCTCCATCACCTTACTTGGCAGTGTGTTCCATACCCCTACAACCCTCTGTGTAAAAAACCACCCTCTAACATCCAAATTATACCTTATGATCCCTGGAAGGGTAGGGTAAGATAAGTTGAGCAGCTTGGTCGGTGCAGACGTGGAGGGCTGAAGGGGCTGTCCTTAGCTGTAATTTTCATTTTTCTTTGTTCTTTATTCTAGGGAAAGATACAAAAATGTCTCAGAGGCAATTTTTGTCTGGAACAAGATGCCAGAGGTAGTAGTAGAGGCGGGTACAATTTTGTCTTTTAAAAAGCATTTAGACAGTTACATTGGTAAGATGGGTATGGAGAAATGTGGGCCAAAGAAAGGCCGATAACACTCCAACTTTTACACTTGATACTCCCAATTTATAAAGGACAATGTAACAAAAGCACTCTTTACGACCCTATCCAGCTGTGACATCACTTTTAGGAAATTCTGTACCTGTATTCCCAGATCCTTCTGTTCACTGCACTCTTCAGAGTCCTACCATTTACCTTGTACGTTCTACTTTGCTTTGTCCTTCCAAAGTGCAATACCTCACACTTCTCTGTGTTAAATTCCATTTGCCATTTTTCAGCCCATTTTTCTCGTTGGTCCAAATCCCTCTGCAAGCTTTGAAAACCTTCTTCACTGTCCACTACACCTCCAATTTTTGTACTATCACCAAATTTGCTGATCCAGTTTACCATATTACCATGCAGATCATTGATATAGACTATAATTTCCTGGATTTCTTTTGGAACCTTTTTTAAACAATGGAACAACATGAGCCACCCTCCAATCATCTGGCACCTCTCCCATTTTAAATATGTCTGCCAGGGCCCCTGCAAGTTCAACACTAGCCTCACTTAAAGTGCGTGGTAATACCATGTCCAGTCCTGGGGATTTATTCACTTTGATTTGCCTCAAGACAGCCAGCACCATCTCCTCTTTAATCTGTAAAGGTTCCATGACCTCCTGACCTGTTTGCTCTATTGCTGTAGACTCCACATCCATTTCCTCAGTAAATACGGATGCAAAAAACCCATTTAGTATCTTCCCCATCTCTTTTACTTCCATAACAGTCTATCACAATGGACCCAACACCGATTCCTGCGGCACAACACTCGTCACAGACCTCCACTCAGAATAACCATTCTCTGGCTTCTTCCATTGAGCCAGCATTTAATCCAATTTACTACCTCCCCACGTATATCTAGCGATGTATACCTAACTAACCTCCCATGAGGGACCTTATCAAAGGAATTGCTGAAATCCAGGTAGACAACATCCACCGCCTTCCCTTCATCTACTTTCCTGGTAACCTCCTTGAAAAGCTCTAATAGATTGGTCAAACATGACATACCACACACAAAGCCATGTTGACTCTCCCTAATAAGTCCCTGTCTATCCAAATATTTGTAGACCCTGTCCCTTATCAGATTTTCCAATAACTTATCCACCACTGACGTCAAACTTACAAGCCTATAATTTCCTGGATTTCTTCTGGAACCTTTTTTAAACAATGGAACAACATGAGCCACCCTCCAATCATCTGGCACCTCTCCCATTTTAAATATGTCTGCCAGGGCCCCTGCAAGTTCAACACTAGCCTCACTCAAAGTGCATGGGAATACCATGTCCAGTCCTGGGGATTTATTCACTTTGATTTGCCTCAAGACAGCCAGCACCATCTCCTCTTTAATCTGTAAAGGTTCCATGACCTCCTGACCCGTTTGCTCTATTGCTGTAGACTCCACATCCATTTCCTCAGTAAATACGGATGCAAAAAACCCATTTAGTATCTTCCCCATCTCTTTTACTTCCATACACAGTCTATCACTCTGGTCTTCAAAAGGACCGATTTTATCTCTTACTATCCTTTTGCTCCTTACATGCCAATTGAAGCTCTTTGGATTTTCCTTGGCTGTGTCTGCCAAAGCAACCTCATGTCTTCTTTTAGCCCCCCCGATTTCCCTTTTAAGTAGCTTCATGATACTTCTCGAGCATCTGATCTGTTCCTTGCTGCCTGTACATTTACATACAACTCTCTCTTCCTCAGTGTTACAATCTCCCTCAAGAACCAAGATTCCTTATTCCTGTTTACTTTGCCTTTAATTCTGATAGGAACATACAAACTCTGCATTCTCAAAATTTCTCCTTTGAAGGCCTCCCACTTTCCATTTACATCCTTACCAGACAACAGCCTGTGTCAATCCACACTTCCCAGATCCCTTCTCATTTCATCAAATTTGGCCTTTTTCCAGTTCAAAACTTCAACCTGAGGACAAGGTCTATCCTTATCCATGATCAGGTTGAAACTAATGGCATTATGATCACTGCATCCAAAGTGTTCCCTCACACTCACGTCCATCACTTGCCCTAACTCATTTCCCAATTGGAGATCCAGTATCGCATCCTCTCTAGTTGGCACCTCTATATACTGATGTAGAAAATTCTCCTGAACACATTTCACAAACTCTAGCCCATCTAAACCTTTAACAGTATGCAAGTCCTAATCTATATGTGGAACATTAAAATCTCTTACTATCACAACTTTGTGTTCCTTGCAGTTGTCAGCTATCTCTCTGCTGATTTGCTCCTCCAATTCTCACTGACTATTAGGTGGTCTATAATACAACCCCATTAATGTGATCATACCTTTCCTGTTTCCCAGCTCCATCCATAGAATCTCTGTAGGTAATCTATCCTGCCTGAGTACCGCTGTAACATTTTCCCTGACCAACAATGCCATCCCCCAACCTTTTATCCTTCTGCCTCTATCACGCCTGAAACATTGGAACTCTGGAACATTGAGCTGCCAGTCCTGCCCCTCCTGTAGCCAAGTTTCACTAATGCTTTAATGTCATATTTCCACGTGTCACTCCACACCTTCAGCTCATCTGTCTTCCTCACAATACTCCAGGCATTGAAGTAGACACACCTCAGAAGATTATTTCTGCCATACTCAACCCTTCCAATTGTGATGTTGCATAAACTAACCTGTCTTTTTACCCCCACTCCACTATCTACATTAGCACTCTAGTCCCCACCCCCTGCAAATCTAGTTTAAACGCTCCCCAATAACACTAGCAAATCTCCCTGCAAGTATATTGGTCCCCTTGTAGTTTAGGTGTAACCTGTCTCTCTTGTATAGGTCCCCACCTGCCCCAGAAGAGATTCCAATGATCCAAGAATCGGAAGCCCTGCCCCCTACACCAGTTCCTCAGCCCAAGCATCCTACATCACTGGCATGTAGTACAGGTACCAATCCTGAGATTACTACCCTCACGGTCCTGTTTTTAACTTCCGTCAAAGCTCTCTATACAGTCTCTTTAGGACCTCCTCACTCTTCCTATCTACGTCATTGATACTGATGTGTACCACGACATCTAGCTGATCACCTTCCCACTTTAGAACCCTGTGCACACAATCAGAGACATCCCTGACCTTGCACCTGGGAGGCAACAAACCATGTGGGAGTCTCTGTCCCGACCACAGAACCTCCTGTCCATACCTCTGACCATTGAGTCCCCATGGAAGCCTTTCTCTTCATGAATCTTCGTAAATTCTGAAGTGGGGAGTTGAGGACAATGTGGGTGCAGTCTGTAGACTCTTGCACATTAGGCCATGAATCCTGCAGCCTGGTGCAGATCAGATTTAAGATACTGGTCAGCCTGGGCACACAGGGCATCCATGACCTCCTTCACACAGATGTGGATGGCTGACTGAGAAAAGCCATATCCATCGCCACTGGGAGTCTGCAAGGATGCGGTGTCATAAAAATTTAAAATCACAGTCACTGAGTGGGTGCCGCCCCACCCCGAGGTGTCAGGTCCTGCAACAAATGCTGCTGCATCTTTTGGAGCCAACAGTGGTATGTGGTGTCAGACGTTTGTTCAAAGAACACTCGTGTGTGAAACTGCCACAGTCTCTGCTCCCTCTTTCTTCTGTGGGCCCCCCTCTGGGTGAATGTTGGCCAGCTCCTGCCTCTGATGGCCATTTCTCTCTAATCCTGTGAGTGATAAGGTCTTGGCCTCTTCTGCCCATAATTCCTCCTCCTCAGCTCCAGCACTAACCAAAAGAACAGCAAGATCAATCTGTAGCATTGCAAAAGCCATCTCATCAATCTGAAGAGGGATGGGATTTGGAGAAAGGGAGAGACAGATGGTGAAGTGAAGGAATGTTGCTTGCTCCTAGCCCAGCAACACAGACTGTCCATATTGTCCATTTTCTCCACATCCCCACAGCAACAGAGCCCCCATCCTACCCCCAGTGATCACAAACACTGCTGCTCAAAGTCCAGATGTTGCAGTATCGCCATTTAAAGGGCTTTCAGCACTTCCCACCCTTGGAACAATGCTGCATGCACTAGGACCCAGTTGCATCACCAAGACCTGAAGTCAGTGCTGAGACCGGGATCTATGCTGAAAATTGGACATCAGACACCATGATCAGCAACAGCCCCCCCACACAATCGTGGACCTCTCACGACCTGAAGTGCAAAATGGCTGCCATGAAATGAACCCCTGTGAACAGCATGGAACTATCTCATGGTGAGCACTTACCTCTTCAGCAATGGAGCACCACAATCTTACTTTTAAAGAGGTGTTTTCCAGATCGATCCAGAATAGGCCAATGTATAATGGCCAATATACAATGTACAATGTATAATAACAGGCGTGCTGGTAAATTAGGGTGTGCAGCTCGCTAATGGGCAGCATGGTGGTACAGTGGCATCAGGGTTCTGGGTTTGATTCCCAACTTGGATCACTGCCTGTCTGCATGGAGTTTGCACATTTTCCCTGTTTCTGCCTGGGTTTCTTCTGGGTGCTCCAGTTTCCTCCCACAGTCCAAAGATGTGTGGGTTAGGTCAATTGTCCAAACTAAATTGACCTTTGTGTCAGGGGAATAACAGTATGATAATAATAATGTGGGGTTATGGGGATAGGGCCTGGGTGGGATTGTTGTTGGTGCAGGCTTGATGAGCCGAATGGCCTCCTTCTGCACTGTAGGGATTCTAATTTCATTGAGATGCATGCAAAAACATTTAAATTATGTTGCGTACATTTTGGGTGAGCTCCTAGATGTGTCAAATTTTTTTCCCTTTGGGGAAGTGGGAACTGGCATGAAAACAGACACCGATAGCAATAATCATCTCACACCCACTTTTACCAGTCTTGTGCACCAGAAAATGGGCATAACACGACGGTGAAATTTTCCTTTATCTCAGATGCATACCATCCTGAATCCTTGGGAGCATTCGAAAGGGGGCATTAGGCCCCCTTTCAGAGGACTTAGTGCCAGGATTATCAACTGATTGGGATAAAGGTATATCCTTTATCTTATTTGTGATTAGAGATGCTCCAAATGAATCAAGTCAGTTTATTCCATTTCAGTTGATATTTCAACACAAGCTTCTATAAAATTAATTAAGGAAAAGTTGGTAGGTCTGAAGTCAGGGGTCTCACAGTTGGATTATGTGTCTGAGGTGAGAGAAAGATTAAACAGACTAGGTGAATTAGCTAACAACACTTGAAGGTGGCAGAACACCTATTGAAGCAAGAAGTAGATAAGAAATCTAAAATCCATGGGGATACTTAATACTTGTGGTAGAATTCCCTTCAAAGTGCGGTTTTAGTGATCCTTGTCAGATTGAGAAAAAGTTGTCAGATAAAAATGCTGGATAGGGAAATAATGTATAGGGTATGTTATGTAAACATGCTGAAACAGCGCTATGACAGGGAAAAGGAATTGAATAAAGAAATATTAGTTACTGCCACTCAGAATGAGGAATCCAATCCTACTGCCAGAGTAAGGAATCAAATCCTGAATGATATGGATTTTGATTTACCTAAAAATAAATTAAATAACAAAGAAGCCCTTAAAGACTGGAATAGAGTAGTAAAATATCCCAGGAACGGAACACTGAATTAAAAGGCTTGTTACAGTGCTTATGAAGACCTGTGTAGAAATAATAGGGAGCACTAATGCCATAGTACATAACGTTAACATAGGGAATGCTGTTCTGATAAAACAACACCCTTATTGACTTAATCCTCATAAAGCAGTACAGGTTCAGAGGAATGTGGATGAGATGGCTACATGATGACATCATAGAGTCAAGTGAGTGGAGTTTGTTGATCGTGTTGGTCCCCAAACCCAATGGTACTCTGTTGATTATCGGAAGTGACTAAATCTGATGCATACCCAATTCCAAGGTTGGAGAATTGAGTGGAATAATTCAGACAAGCTTCTTGTAATGGACCAGTTACTTTTCAAAGGCTTATGAACAGAGTTATTGCAGGATTAACTCATTGTCCTGTTGACACAGTTAACTTAATGATCTTTAGTCGATTAGTGATCTTGCCAAAGATCACATTTGGCAGAGCTCTCTAAGACCACGGATGGCAAAGTTGGTCATAAACTTGGTAAAAACAGAATTAGCGAAAGTAGAAATGATATTTTTAGGACACAACATCGGATACAGAAGGATGACACCGAGAAACGTGAAGGCAAAGGAATTTCCAAGGCTATTAATGAAGAATGAAGTGCTATGATTTTTGGGATTGAATTGACAATACAAAAAATTTGTACCAAACATAAGTAGCATAGTGGCACCATAGATGGACAATTAAAAAAGAACACAAAATTTTGGTGGATTGAACAATGTGCCAGGAGGGCAGTTGAGAATTTGAAAGCATTGTTAACCATCGCACCAACTTTAGCCACACCAAACTTTTTGAAACCCTTTAAAGTACCATTGATGTCAGCAATGTAGTTGTTGGAGCTGTGTTGTTACAGGAGGATGATTGTGGAATTTAAATTCAATATCCACCAGACAAAATATTCTATAATCGAAAAGAAGTTGTAGAGTTTAATAATGGTCTTACAACATTTTAATATTTATGCTAAAATAATGCATCAGAGGTAATTGTGCATACTGATCACAATCCTTTGAATTTCTGGAGAGCTTTAAGGACAAGAACACCAGATTGTTTCATTGAAGTCTTACGTTACAAGATTGTACATGTCATGAAAATATTATTGTGGATGCTCTATCGTGAGTTTAAAAGAGAGAAAATAAAAATGAAGCCACCTTTTCACGATAATAGTTCATTTCTTTTCTTAAGAAGAGAAGTGTTAAGAAGTTGCTTTTTTTAATACAACAAAAAAATTATAAAATGCTAAGAGTTGTAAAATCACAAGGTTTTTTTTCTGTACTTAAGAGAAGACTGAAACATGATATTGAACAAAGAACAAAGAACAAAACAGCGTGGGAAACAGGCCCTTCGGCCCAATGAACCCGCGCCACCACCCTGATGTTCCCATCTTTACCCGTGATCCCTGTCTATGTTTTTAGATCTATGGATTAAAAGCCAAATTTGAGACAATTTAGACAGAATTTGTTCTGCCAATTACCCTAAGAGCACATCTATGGGATGTGGGAGGAAACCAGAGCACCCGGAGAAAACCCACGCAAGCACGGGGAGAATGCGCAAACTCCCACAGACACAGGCTCAAATCCATGTACCTGCACAGCACAGCGATAGTCACTGAGCCGTCGTGTTGCCCATCAAATGGTCCAGGTCAAGCGTACATTAATGACGTGAAGCACGAGGATACTCTCAAAAAAAATCCAAGAGCAGCCCTCTCACGACCCATCGCGTGTATGCCCCATCATAGACAACAAGGTGGACCAAAGCACCTGTAGGCTAAAAACAAGTACATCAATATCATCATCTATTTACAGACTTCCCAGGGACTCCCAAGGCTCATGATCCCTATTTTAAATCAGTTTTCTATACCCCTCCATTCCCATTCTGTTCATGTGCCCATCTAAGTATTTCATAAATAACTCCAGAGTACCTGCCTCCACCACTTTACTTGGCAGCGCATTCCATACCCCCACCACCCTCTGTGTGAAAAAACTCCCTCTAGCATCCAAATTATACCTTACCCCCCTCACCCTAAGCCCGTGACCCCTCGTGCTATTTGAGTCCATCCTAGGAAAAAGCTTAACCCTGTTTACTCTATCTATACCCCTCATAATCTTGTACACCTCTATCAGATCTCCTCTAAGTCTACGTCTTTCTAAGGAAAACAGTCCCAATTTGCCTAACCTCTCCTCGTAACTCAGACCTTCCATACCAGGCAGCATCCTGGTAAACCTCCTCTGCACTCTCTCCAGAGTCTCCACGTCCTTCCGGTAGTAAGGCGACCAGAACTGGACGCAGTATTCCAAATGAGGTCTAACCAGCGTTTTATACAACTGCAACATTAAAGGCCAGCTCTTGTACTCTATACCCCTTCCTATAAAGGCTAGCATACTATATGCTTTCTTCACAACCTTCTCCACTTGCTCTGCCACCTTCAGAGACTTGTGCACCTGCACCCCCAGGTCCCTCTGCATTTCTATACTCTTTAAAAGGTCTACCCTTTATCATATACCTCCCCCCTTCATTCAGAGGCTAGGCAGTAGTGTTGCCAAGACACCAGGCTGCTTTTATAATTTGCCCAATTAGTTTTAACTAGGTATTTGAATAACAGCCAAAAGAGAAAATGCTAGAAAATTTCAGCAGGTCTGGCAGCAGGAAAGGACAGGAAAGAATTAACATTTGAGCTTTGACAAAGGGGCATCTGGAATTGAAACATGAGCTGTTTTCTCTCCTTACAGATGTTGCCAGACTTGCTGAGATTTTCTAGCATTTTCTCTTTTGGTTTCAGATTCCAGCATCTACAGTAATTTGCTTTTACTTGAATGACAGCAGCCTATCTGATGTGAATCTGATGTGTTGGTAACCTGTAAACCAATTCTATTGTGGGAAGAAAAGCAAATTACCACAGATGCTGGAATCTGAAACCAAAGGAGGAAATGCTGAAAATCTCAGCAGGTCTGGCAGCATCTGAAGGGAGAGAAAATAGTTGATGTTTTGAGTCCAGATGAGCCTATGGGGATGTTGGGCAATGGCAAACTGGAGGAAAAGAGCTCTTGCCACCTGTCAAATGACAGCTTAGCTCAGCTCTCAGAGAAAGAGAGAGAGAAACTGGCTGGCTTTCATAGCTGTATTTATGTCTTAAAAGAAAGGTTATCTTGAGGTAGCAGTAGAAGGGGGCATTTCTGAATGGAGGGTTGTAACAAGTAGCATTCCTCAGAGATCAGTGCTGGGACCTTTGTTATTTGTAATATATATAAATGAATTGGAAAAAAATGTAACTGGCTTGATTAGTAAGTTTGCAGTCGACACAAAGATTGATGGATTTGTGGATAGTGATTAAGACCACCAGAGGATACAGCAGGATATAGATCAGTTGGAGACTTGAGCGGAGAGATGGTAGATAGAATTTAATCTGGACAAATGTGAGGTAATGCATTTTGGAAGGTTAATACAGATAGGAAATATACAGTAAATGACAGAACCCTTAAGAGCATTGATAGCCAAAGAGATCTGGGTGTACAAGTGCACAGGTCACTGAAAGTGACAATGCAGGTGGAGAAGATATACAAGAAGTCATATGGCATGCTTGCCTTCATTGGTTGGGGCACTGAGTTTAAAAATTGGCTAATCATGCTGCAGTTTTACAGAACCTTAGTTAGGCCACGCTTGGAATATAGTGTTCAATTCTGGTTGCTACACTACCAAAAGGATGTAAAGGTTTTTGAGAGGGTTCAGAAAAGATTTACTAGGATGTTGCCTAGTATAGAGGGCATTAGCGATGAGGAGAGGTTGGAGAAATTTGATTTGTTCTCACCAGAATGATGGAGGTTGAAGGGCGACCTAATAGAAGTCTACAAGATTATGAAAGGCATGGACAGAGTGGATAGTCAGAAGCTTTTTCCCAGAGTGGAAGAGTCAATTACTAGGGACCACAGGTTTAAGGTGTGAGGGGCAAGGTTTAAAGGAGATATACGAGGCAGATTTTTTTACACAGAGGGTAGTGGATAGAACATAGAACACTACAGCACAAACAGGCCCTTTGGCCCACAAGTTGTGCCAATCATATCTATACCTAACAGGCCATAGAACTATCTGTAACTCCCAATCCCATTAAATCCCATGTACTCATCCAGAAGTCTCTTAAAAGACCCCAGCGAGTTCGCCTCTACCACTGACAGCAACCGATTCCATTCACTCACCACCCTCTGAGTAAAAAACTAACCTCTAACATCTCCTCTGTACTTGCCCCTCAGCACCTTAAACCTGTGACCTCTTGTAGCGACCATTTCAGCTCTGGGAAATAGCCTCCGAGAATCCACTCTACCTATTCCTCTCAACATCTTATAAACCTCTATCAGGTCGCCTCTCAACCTTCGTCTCTCCAGGGAGAAGAGACCGAGCTCTCTCAACTATCTTCATAAGGCATGTCCACCAATCCAGGCAACAGGCAACATCCTTGTAAATCTCCTCTGAACCCTCTCAATAGCTTCCACATCCTTCCTATAGTGAAGCGACCAGAACTGCACA
The DNA here is from genome assembly GCA_024679065.1 of Sphyrna mokarran. Taxonomy (NCBI): domain Eukaryota; kingdom Metazoa; phylum Chordata; class Chondrichthyes; order Carcharhiniformes; family Carcharhinidae; genus Sphyrna; species Sphyrna mokarran. Next base: position 30,632,902 of record JAGIQG010000010.1, read on the forward strand.
CAATACTCCAAGTGGGGTCTGACAAGGGTCTTATAAAGTTGCAGCATTACCTCCTGACTCCTAAACTCAATTCCTCTATTAGTGAAGGCCCGTGCATCAAATGCCTTCTTGACCACATCCTCCACTTGCAGGGCAGATTTAAGAGACCTATGGACCTGCACCCCAAGATCCTCTGCTCTTCAACACTGCCAAGACTCCTACCCTTGATATTATACTGCTTGATCCCATTGGTCCTGCCAAAATGGACCACCACACATTTATCCGCATTGAAGTCCATCTGCCACTTCTCCGCCCAGTCTTGCATCCTATCTATGTCTCGTTGCAATTTCAGACATCCCTCCAGACTATCCACAACACCACCAACCTTCGTATCGTTGGCGAACTTACTAACCCATCCCTCCGCTTCCTCATCCAGGTCATTTAGAAAAATGGCAAACAGCAAGTGTCCTAGAACAGATCCCCGGGGCACTCCACTTGTCACTGTCCTCCATGCAGAAGAAGACCCATCCACTGCTATTCTCTGCCTTCTGCGGGCAAGCCAGTTCTGGATCCACAAGGCCAAAGCCCTTGGATCCCATGTCCTCTCACCTTCTCAAGAAGTCTTGCATGGGGGACCTTATCAAATGCCTTGCTGAAATCCACGTAAACCACATCCACCGCTCTTCCTTCGTCAATGTGTTCAGTCACATTTTTGAAGAATTCAACTAGGCTCGTAAGGCACGATCTGCCCTTAACAAAGCCGTGTTGACTATTGCTGATCATACTGAATTTCTCTAAATGCTCATAAATCCTATCTCTTAGAATGCTCTCCATCAACTTACCGACCACTGAGGTCAGACTCACTGGTGGCTATCCCTGTTCCCTTCTTGAAAATAGGCATCACATCCGCAATCCTCCAATCTCCCGGAACCTCTCACGTCTCCATCAACGATGCAAAGATCATCGCCAGAGGCTCTGCAATCACTTCCCTCACCTCCCACAGTAACCTGGGGTACATCCCATCTGGACCCGGCGACTTATCTACCTTGATGGAATTTAACAGTTCCAACACCTTTTTCTTAATGTCCACATACTCAATCTTTTCAGTTTGCCACATTCCTGTAGTACAACCCCCTAGATCACTCTCCACTGTGAATACTGAGGCAAAGTACTTGTTAAGCACCTCTGCCATTTCTCCTGGTTCCACAGAGACTTTTCCTCCTTCACCCTTTATAGGTCCTTTCCCTTCTCTTCTCATCCTTTTACTCTTCACATATTTATAGAATGCCTTGGGATTCTCCTTTATGCTACCCGCCAAAGCCTCCTCGTGACTCCTTCTGGCTCTTCTAATTTCCTTTTTAAGCTCCCTTCTACAAGTCTTGTATGCCTCTAGATCCATAACAGAGGATCTGTTATGTAGCTCCCTGAATCTATTGTACAACTTTCTTTTCTTGCTAACTAGGTTCATCACAACCTTTGTGCGCCACAGTTCTCTTGACCTACCAAAACCTCCTTGTCTCACTGGAACACTGTCATGCAGAACTCCAGACAAACATTCCTTGAAAATCCGCCACCTTCCTGCAACTTGTTGCCGGGAGAGATAGTGGAAGCGGATACGGTAGTAACTTTTAAGGGATGTATTGACAAATACATGAATAGGATGGGAATAGAGGGATATGGTCTCTGAAAGGATAGGGGACTTTAGTTAACTTGGGTAGCATGGTCGCTGCAGGCTTAGGGGGCCAGAAGGACCTGTTCTTGTGCTGTAATTTTCTTTGTTTTTTGTTCTTTGATATTGAAGATAGCAAAATAAGCCAGAGATTTCAGAAAGAAGACACAAGTTTCTGGAAGATGATAAATCGGATTGTGTTTTGAGAGTGGCTAAAAATTCTTTTTTTTTGTTAATAAATGAGAATTGTATTAATCTAAATAGCATTCTGTTAGAATAGTGTTTTATGTTGTTTATTAATAGCTTGGTTAGCTGTTCACTATTAATTAGATAAATAGTGTTATTTGTTAATTTTACAGAGAGAGTCTCAGGTGTTATTTTGATTTAACCACTAAAAGTTGCTGAAGCACAGATCATACTTTTTCTCGCACAATTTTTAATAGATTATAAAGGCAGGTACTCCTTTTTGGATGTTCTCAGAGAGAGGATCAACCTCTCCCTTGATAACAGATAGAACTTCAAAGCATGAAAGAGAAATAAGAGGGCACTTCTGTAAGAAAATCACAGATGTTCATGAACTATAAAACAGAATATTGGAGGATCTAAATCAACCAAATATCAATTGGGAAAATCGAGTAAAGGGTAAGCATGGCAAGGAATTTTTATGGCTGGGAGAACTTCCTTCATATGCTCTGAATTCAGGAAGGCAGAGCATGTTGTTGGATCTTGTGCTTGGGAATGAGATAGCCAAGTGTTTTGGGAGGAACATTTAGGTAAGAGTGACCATGGCATCATAAGGTTTGGATTACCAATGGAAAAGAACAAGGATTCATTTAAATTCAGTGGAATGAAGAGATCAAACCAGGATAATAGAGCATCCAAGATTGACAGGGAAAACTGTAATGGGGGGGGGGGGGTAATTCTCCCAGTCTGTTTAGTAGTGCAGTGGGCCTGTAAATCTCAGTTGCAGTCAATTCACGCTGGGCGCCACACGTCTCAAGTTTTTTTCTCTCTGTACCCAGAAATCGGCATGGAGCTGAGCCGATCTCCGCACTGACAGATCAGTGCATGCACAGTGGCCTGCTCATCACGATGCTGCCAGTCCCTTATGTGTGATAGGCCTTGCTCACCACTTTCCAGGTGAATCCTGCTGAGGCATTCTGCAGCTTAGTGTGGGAGATTCACTCTGGTAAATGCATTTTAAAAAAAACAGCCAGAATTACTTCCATCTTCCCACACATTGAGAACTTAGAATCTTTTTGGGAGAATTCCCACCATCATGTTTCAGGAGTAGGCTGAATATATTCCCAAAAAAGGATAAAAGGTAGAGAAAACATGACTAGTGTTTCCTAGATGATGAGGGAAATAATATGGTGTGACATTCAAATGACCTGTGTGTCAAGTTGCTCAAAGAAGTAGGAAAGGGCAAAAGGGCTTGTGCTTAACTTCCAACTTGCACTAGTTACAGTGAAAGTGCCAGAGAATTGAAGTAGTAAATGTTATTTCAGATTCAATCCCTGCATTGTTGAAGGGGACATTCGTTCTTTGAGTCTGCACCAAATCTCTGATGCAGTGTCTTATCCAGTCCCTCTTCCCTGCCCTATTCTGTAACCCTACATGTTTATCATAGCTAATCTAACTAATCTACACATCTTGGACCACTGAGAGGCAATTTAATGCCAGTCTACCTAATTTTCACATTTTGTGAAGAACAAAAAACAAAGATGTGGAAGGAAACTGGGGTACACAGAGGAAACACACTGGGAGAATGCGCAAACTCCACACAGTCATCCATGACCGGAATTGAACCTGGGTCCCTGGAGCTGTGAAGCAGTAGTACCATTACTGTCAGGCCATTGTGCCTCAATACAAGAAGATTCCTAGAATGCACTTTTAACATTGGCAGTAGGTATTATTTCAGACACAAATATCAGGGCTAAGGGAGAGCGGAAGAGGAAAATGTCTAAAAATTCAACAAACATTTGTAACAATTTACTTCATAAAAACATTGATGAAATTCAAAACAACAAAGTTGTTGTTCAGACAGGCGTTTTTGTGGACACAGACGAGAGTCGTGGACGGTGGTTTGTTTCCCTGGAGCTGGGGTCTGGAATGTCTCTGGACGCCTCCCAGACATCCTGAAAGGGGAGGGTGAGGAACCTGAAGTTGTAGTTCATATAAGGTACTGCAGATATAGGCAGGAAGAGGGAGGCAGTCATGAAAAGGGATTATAGGGAACTGGGTAGGAAGCTGAGAAAGAGGAAAGCGAAGGTAGTAATTTCAGGATTGCTGCCTGCACCTCAGGAGAATGAGAGCAGGAATCGAATGAGGTGGAGGATGAATGCATGGCTGAGGGACTGGAGCAGGGGGCAGGGATTCAGGTTCATAGATCATTGGGACCTCTTTAGGGGCAGGTGTGACCTGTACAGTAAGGACGGGTGGCACTTGAATTCTAGGGGGACTAATATCTTGGCAGGTAGACTGGCTAGGGCTACTGGGGGATCTTTAAACTAGAAAGGCTGGGGGGTGGGAATATCGATGGGACGGTGAATAAGGAGGTTAGTTCCCAGGTAGGGAAGGACTGTAGGCACTCTGAGAGGGGGGTTAGGCAAGTGGTGGAAAAGAGAAATATCCTGACTGAGGGGCTGAGGTGTGTCTATTTTAATGCCAGGAGTGTAGTAAATAAGGTAGATGAGTTTAGGGCGTGGATTGCTGCTTGGGAGTGTGATGTGGTGGCCATTACAGAGACTTGGTTGCCTCAGGGACAGGATTGGGTACTTCAGGTGCCAGGTTTCAGATGCTTTAGGAGAAACAGGGCTGGGGGCAAAAAAGGTGGTGGAGTGGCACTGTTGATCAGGGACAGTGTCATGGCTGCAGAGAAGGTGGAGATCATAATTCTATCTCCTTCACGATAGCAATGGAAAGAGATAGGATCAGGCAGGCTAGGAAGGTGTTTGTCTGGAGTAAGGGGAAATATGAAAACATCAGATAATTGGACGAATAAACTGGAAGGAGGCGTTCTTGGGGAAAAGTACAGAAGGAAATTGGCGGATATTCAAGGAACATTTGCCTGGGTCTCTGCAAGACAACGTTTCGAGGAAACAAGGAGGTTTTGGTAGGACGCAGGAACTGTGGTGCACGAAGGTTGTGGTGAACCTAGTCAGGAAGAAAAGAAAGGTGTATAAAAGGTTCAGAGAGCTCGGAGATGTTAGGGATCTAGAGGAGTATAAGATGTGTAGAGGGGAGCTTAAAAAGGAAATTAGGAGAGCCAGAAGGAGTCATGAGAAGGCCTTGGCAGGGAAGATTAAGGAGAATCCCAAGGCCTTCTACAAATATGTGAAAAGTAAAAGGATGAGAAGAAAAAGGATAGGACCTATAAAAGGTGAAGGGGGAAAGGTCTGTATGAATCCTGAAGAAATGGCAGAGGTGCTTAACGAGTACTTTGCCTCGGTATTCACGGTGGAAAGTGATCTGGGAGGTTGTACTACAGGTTTGAGGCAAACGGAAAAGATTGATTATGTGGATATTAGGAAAGAGGATGTGTTAGATCTGTTAAATTCTATCAAGATAGACAAGTCACTGGGACTGGATGGGATGTACCCCAGGTTATTGTGGGACGTGAGGGAAGTGATTGCAGAGCCCCTGACGATGATCTTTGCATCGTCCATGGAAACGGGAGAGGTTCTGGAGGATTGGAGGATGGCGGATGTGGTTCCTATTTTTAAGAAAGGGAACAAGGATAGACCAGGAAATTACCGACAGGTGAGTCTGACCTCAGTGGGTGGTAAGCTGATGGAGATGCTTCTGAGGGACAAGATTTATGAGCATTTGGAGAAGTTTAGAATGATCAGAAATAGTCAGCATGGTTTTGTCAAGGGCAGGTCGTGTCTTACGAGCCTAGTGGAGTTCTTTGAAAATGTGACTGAACACATTGACAAAGGAAGAGCGGTGGACGTGGTGTACATGGACTTTATCAAGGTGTTTGATAAAGACCCCCATGCAAGGCTTCTTGAGAAGGTGAGAGGGCATGGGATCCAAGGGGCTTTGGCCTTGTGGATCCAGAACTGGCTTGCCGGCAGAAGGCAGAGAGTGGCTGTGGATGGGTCTTGTTCTGCACGGAGGTCGGTCACCACTGGAGTGCCCCAGGGATCTGTTCTGGGACCCTTGCTGTTTGTCATTTTCATAAATGACCTGGATGAGAAAGTGGAGGGAATGGGTTAGTAAGTTTGCCGACGATACAAAGGTCGGTGGTGTTGTGGATGGTCTGGAGGGATGTCAAAAGTTGCAGCAGGACATCAACAGAATGCAAGACTGGGCGTAGAAGTGGCAGATGGACTTCAATGTGGATAAATGTGTAGTGGTCCATTTTGGCAGGAATAATGGGACGAAGGAGTACAATATCAAGGGTACAAGTCTTAGCTGTGTTGTAGAGCAGAAGGATATTGGGGTCCGGGTCCATAGGACTCTGAAATCTGCCTCACAGGTGAGGATGTGGTCAAGAAGGCGTATGGTGTACTGGCCTTCATTAATCGAGGAATTGAGTTTAGGAGTCGGGAGGTAATGATGCAGCTCTATAAGACCCTTGTCAGATTCCACTTGGAGTATTGTGCGCAGTTCTGGTCGCCTCACTATAGGAAGGATGTGGAAGCTATTGAAAGAGTGCAGAGGAGATTTACAAGGATGCTGCCTGCATTGGGAGGCAGGCCTTATGAAGACAGGTTGAGGGAGCTGGGACTCTTCTCCCTGGAGAGACGTAGGTTGAGAGGCGACCTGATAGAGGTTTATAAAGTGTTGAGAGGAATAGATAGGGTGGATTCTCAGAGGTTATTTCCCCTAGCTGAAACGGTCACTACGAGAGGACACAGATTTAAGGTGCAGGGAAGCAAATACAGAGGGGATGTTAGGGGCAAATGTTTCACTCAGAGGGTGGTGAGTGAATGGAATCGGCTGCCGACAGAGGTTGTTGAGGCTGGGGTCATTTAAAAGACTTCTGGATGAGTATATGGGAACGAATGGGATAGGGGGTTATAGATGGGTCTGTGGCTTGGTAGGTATAGATGTGATCGGCGCAACTCGTGGGCCGAAGGACCTGTTTGTGCTGTAGCGTTCTATGTTCTAAAGTATGAAAATAACTGAGGAAAATCTGAGAAAATGGGATGGATAGAAGCATAGGGAACCTGGGAATCAAATTTGAAATTAAACAGGTTTGACTTTGCAACACAATAAAGTCCCTGCATAGCAAGCATTTGAAAAGAGTTCAGTGAAAAAAATCACTCAGGCATGGGGTAGTTGTATGTGCTGCAGTGAATGCTTCAACAAATCAATTGCATATTGTTCCGTCTTTCATTGTAACTTTTTTCTGATCACTGTGGTCAGCAAAACCCAAGAGGAGGAAATGGATGGCGTGCCATACGCAAGCAGATTAGTGTAAGATAATCTTGTTGCTGTTCGTGCCCTGATTAGCAGAGGTCGCAGTCTGCTTTAATGGTTCAATCTCATATCACGCATGACAACACCTATTAAATAGAAACACGTTGCTTGTTCATGACATAATGTCTTTGTTCAAAATCCTTTTACATTCAGTTCCACATATGGCTGAGCTGTTGCCTCTTACTATACCAACAAGCAGTATTTAAATGAAGATGCAGCTCTACAGCCTTTTGTATACATTGATCCAACTGTCAATCATGCAGCTTTGAGCTTCTGGAAAAAGCCTGAAGCTACCATGAGAGATCAGAACTGAGAACATTTCTAATAGATGTGAAAACTGTGTTAAAATAGATAGGAAAAAGTGAGATTAAAAACAATTGCAAGTGATGTTTGGAAACAGCCAGAGTAAAGATTTCTTTCTTGACTGATCAAGATTCCTCTCTGATGCAAATGACAGATAAATCTGAAAATGCAACAACATTCTTTACATTTAAAGTTAATGCAAAGCCCAAAATGCTACAAAACAACACTGAACACTGTCCAATCAAATGTTAAGCCCCAGGCTGACTTAGAATTGAAACTGAGTGAGGCTGGTTGTCTTCTTTGCTGTCTGACCAATCCCAACTCTAAGATTTAGGCTACATTTATGATAATTGTGGTGTTGATCCAAACCAAATTGCTTCAGTCCAATGGCAATATGAATCATAGAGGAATCAATCCAATGGTGGTGTGAATCACACAGGAATCAATAAATTCTTCTGTGATTCTTTCTAATAATTTGTTGGGTCAACTCAAAGGTTGTAGAGCTTCAACTTAATTTAAATACATTACATAGTGAGGCAACAAGGCAGCTGAACATAAGACTGTATTTAAAATGACTTTGGTAAGATTATCTCTTATAACAGTAAATAAAGCTGAAGAATGGTTCCACAATTTTTAAGTAAAACACAACTGCGATCCAATAAATATTTAAATATAAGTTAAATAATTTACCATTTTAGTTGCATCATAATCAAAATGTAAATTAGGCAGAATACATTAAATTATACATAGCGAATGTGATTTTGATATGCTGAAGAGATTAAAAGCAAATTACCGTGGATGCTGGAATCTGAAATCAAAAGGAAAAATGCTAGAAAATTTCAGAAGCTCTGGCAGCATCTGTAAGGAGAGAAAAGAGCTGACGTTTCAAAGCTCAATGACTCTTTGTCAAAGCTAAAAGACATGGAAAATGGGAGTATTTATATTGTCAGGTGAGGGAATGAAAGATGGGTCAATGCTACAAAAACAACAGGTAAGTCTGCTAATTTTGCCAGTGTGCCTGCTTCCATCACTGTTTTTGGCAGCACATTCCAGCCACCCAGCACTCTCTGTGTGAAAAACCTCCCCCGCACATCTCCCTTAAATCCTCACCTAGTCCGCTTTGTAAAAGACACTTCCACCCTTGGAAAAATCCTCTGACTATGCACACTGCCTCTCATAATTTGTAGATCTCTACCAGGTCTCCTCTCAACCTCCGTTTTATCAGTGAAAACAATTCTAATTTTGTCAATCTCTCCTCATAGCTACCATCCATCAGACCAGACAACATCCTGGTGAACCTTCTTTGCACTCTCTTTCCAAAGCTTCCATGTCCTTCTGGTAGTGTGGTGACCAGAATTATGCAATAATTTAAATGCAGCCCAACCAATTTTTATATCATAGAACATAGAACAATACAGCACAGAACAGGCCCTTCGGCCTTCGATGTTGTGCCGACCAAAATAAAAAGCAATGCCCCTCCTAACTAAACCATTCCCTTCTCATCCATATACTTATCCACTAACCTCTTAAACGCCACCAAACTTGGCGCATCTACAACAGCTGCAGGCAGTGCATTCCACTCCCTAATCACTCTTTGAGTAAAGAACCTACCTCTGATATCCGTCCTATAACTCATACCCCTTAATTTAAAGTTGTGTCCCCTCGTGCTAGCTTTTTCCATCCTAGGAAAAAGGCTATCACTGTCACCCTATCCAAACCTCTAATTATCTTATATGTTTCAATAAGATCCCCCCTTAGCCGCCTCCTTTCTAACGAAAACAACCTCAAATCCTTCAACCTCTCTTCATAGGACCTGTCCTCCATACCAGGCAACATCCTAGTAAACCTCCTCTGTACCCTCTCCAATGCCTCCACATCTTTCTTATAATGTGGCGACCAGAACTGCACACAATACTCCAAGTGCGGCCGCACTAGAGTTTTGTACAGTTGCAACATGATGCTGCGGCTCCTAAATTCAATCCCCTACCAATAAAAGCTAAGACTCCATATGCCTTCTTAACAACTTTATCCACTTGACTGCCTACTTTCAGGGATCTAGTGACACATACACCAAGATCCTTCTGTTCCTCAACACTATTAAGAGCCCTACCATTAGCCCTATACTCTACACATTTATTGTTCCTGCCAAAGTGCAATACCTCACACTTTTCCACATTAAACTCCATTTGCCACCTCTCGGCCCAGCTCTGCAACTTGGCCAAGTCACTCTGTAAACTAAAACACCCCTCTTCACTATCTACCACACCACCAACTTTAGTATCATCTGCAAATTTACTGATCCATCCCTCAATACCCTCATCCAGATCATTTATAAAAATTACAAACAGCAGGGGCCCCAAAAAGACCCCTGAGGCACACCACTCGTCACCGAACTCCACGATGAATATCTCCCATCAACCACCACCCTCTGTCTTCTATCTGCCAGCCAATTCCTAATCAATTAGCTAAATCACCCTCTATCCCATACATCTGCATTTTCTGCAGAAGCCTTCCATGGGCCACCTTATCGAACGCCTTACTAAAGTCCATATATACCACATCAACCGCCTTGCCCCCATCCACCTCTTTGGTCACTTTTTCAAAAAACTCAATAAGGTTAGTAAGGCACGACCTACCCTTCACAAAACCATGATGACTATCCCCAATCAATTCATTTCTCTCTAAATAACTATAAATCCTATCCCTAATAATTCTCTCCAATACTTTGCCCACAACAGAAGTAAGACTCACTGGCCTATAATTCCCTGGAAGGTCTCTCTTCCCCTTCTCAAACAATGGGACCACATTCGCTATCCTCCAGTCCTCCGGAACCACACCCGTAACCAATGACGACCTGAAGATCAGAGCCAGAGGCTCTGCAATCGCCTCTCTTGCCTCCCAGAGAATCCTAGGTAAATCCCGTCCGGCCCAGGGGACTTATCCAACTTCAAACCCTCGAGAATTTCTAACACATCCTCCCTATCTACTACAATACTCCCCAATTTGCAACCCTGTACCTCAGTGCTCTCCCCAGCTACATTTCCAGCACTCTGCGTGAATACCGAAGAGAAATATTTATTCAGTGCCTCACCAATCTCTTCAGGCTCCACGCACAACTTCCCACTGCTGTCTATGACTGGCCCTAATCTTGCCCTAACCAATCTTCTATTCATAACATATCGAAAGAAAGCTTTAGGATTCTCCTTAATCCTATCAGCCAACATCTTCTCGTGTCCCCTCTTAGCTCTCCTCAATTCACTTTTTACCTCCTTCCTAGCTAATCTATAGCTATCCATTGCAACATGATTTGCCAACTCTTAAATTCAATTCTCTGGTCAATGAATGGCATATGGCACGCCATATGTCATCTTGGCCAACTATGTTATTTAGGTTGTCTTCAATCACCTATGAAGCTCTATGAGATACAGTTTAGCATGACCACTGACACGGATAACCAATATAAAAACAAAACATTGCAGCTGAAATAAAAACAGAAAATATTTGGAATTACTCAGTGGGTCAAACAGTATCCATGGAGAGAGAAATGAAAAACAGTATTAACATTTCAGTTTGGTGGCCTTAATCGGAATTGGAAAATGTTCAAAACATAAGGAAAAGGATATGGGGAAGGAAAGAACTAAAGGGAAAGTCTGAGCTACAGTAGAAGCTGACAGAGACCAAAACATGAAGCAAGGTGAAAAAGTAAGGATAAGTAAAGGAATAAAATTCATTTGTTTCTTTTGTATCTTTATCCTAATGCACCTAACAACCAATACAACATTTCTGAACTTCTGATATATAGGCAAACATGGCAACAAATTTACATTAAGTAAGCTTCTACAACCAACAAATAAATAATTAATAAATTGGAATAACATTCAGTACATAGTCCAAATCAGCAAACTTAACTTCTGTTATGCCTCAAAAGTTTCAAATTTCAATGCTGTCTGCTGACATCAAACTTCAAAGTTAACCCACTATGATTGTACTGTTTTGTACTCTGATGATTCCTTGATTGATGTCATTGGGAGATTCTTGATTTTGGTAGACCCATCCATCATGACAAAGTCAGAAAGATGTGTGACAAAGCATGGTCCACAAAGTCTTCAAAGCACATGAAAAAAGATGGTGTGTCTCATAGACTGAAAACAGAAGAAGGTTGCAGTAGCAAAGTGATCCCAATCATCATGGTTCACTATATTACCAAAATTTGACTATCAATCCATCAAGTTCATGCGAACAATGTTGATGGCCTGAGGTCCCAACATTCAACAAAGTCACATGCAAGTTTTTACTAAGGTTCATTTGCCAAGTTCTGTAGCAGTGGAGAATTGGTAATGAAGACAGAGCTGTGAAGCTGGGAGTCACTAATCAGGAATCTGCACATAGATGACAAATACATAAAGTCCATCATTTTACTTTTGCTATGCCAGCACTATCTGTGACTGAGCAATCCTCTTCTGGATACCCTCTGCTCACATCAACCAGAAGAGGGGTAGAAAAGATATCCTAAAATCAACTGTCCTGTTCTTTTCTGATTGGGGAATGCACTCTTTTTGGTCAAAGAAAGAAAACTTTAAAATTCTGCAAAAACAAAAGTGAAATACTGTAGATGCTGGAAATCTGAAATAAAAACAGAAAATGCTGAATAAACTCAACAGTTTTAGCAGCATCAGTAGACATAAACTGAGTTAGTGGGCAGAATTTTACAAGATTTTTTCTAAGTGACAAGCGAGCATGAAAATAGAAAAGTTGCTGATCCATTTTTTGGGTGCATTTTCAGGCCCAATTTTATGCACCCTCTCTGAAATTTTGGGCTGGTCTGTTTTTGCCATGAGAGACTGTGTGCGAGGCGTAATTCTCCAGAAAGCCAGCAGCTCAGATTGGAGCCACAATCTGCACGTATGCATAAAAAGCTCAAAAAAAACCAGCTCTGCTGACAAAACACTCTCGGACCAGATACAGCCTCCATCTCCCCCCATGGATATTGGAGACATGCTCAACACTACTGACCCTCTTACTCCCCCATTAGATCCACTTGCATGTGGTCCCCTCATCACCCGCTGGCTTCAATGGCTGCCTGATATGATTTTTCTCTCTCCACTGCCCATGATCATCACAGAGGCACAAATTCCCCCTCTGCCCCATCAGCACACCTGCAAATGCCAACTTGGCTTCCCCTCCATGGTAACAAGGCAAACTGCTTTAAACTCGCTACAGTGTTCTAAGGGATGCCTGACTCATCCAAACTGCCTGCAGCTGATCTGTCCTAACAAGGAACAGCTCCATAAAACCCCCAAGCATGGATAAATAGGCAGGCAATGCAGGAAGAAATGACCTCAATTTCTAGTCAATACCTAGAAATTTAATATTGCCAATCCACCTAACCCAGACATCTTTGGATTGTGGGAGGAAACCGGAGCACTAGGAGGAAACCCATGCAGGTATGACAGTGATCCAAGCTGGGAATCAAACCAGATTCCTGGCGCTGTGAAGCAGCAGTGCTAACTGCCATCACTATGCCACCATGCCACCCATTGTGCTATCGTGCCACGGGTGAATACACTCAGTCTTTTTCCCAGAGTTGGGGAATTGACAGCATAGGAAGTGATGAGTCTTACATCTAATTTCTCACTCCCTTTGAGGTATGGGAGTGGAGCTTGCAGGAGAGGAGGGCATCCAGATGATAAGTGACAGCATGATCAGTCTGGAGCACAGAAATGAGCAACTGCTAATCCTCCACTTTGTGGAGAAGTGCCAAGTAAGTTGCATTCCCCTCCCTCCCTTACACTTGACCTTGTGTTCTGTGTTTCAGAAAGGGACTCTAATGCACTCAGGCCAGGCCATCTGGCATTGCAGCCCCCACTGCTGTTGCCACCCATCCTGCCCCTATTAGAAGACTCCTTGGAGAAAACCGATGAAAGATCCTCTGAGGCCATCATTAGTTTGGCTTCAGCTTCCACCTTGCAATTCACCACCTTGGCCACTCTCACAATGTCAAATTAGTGGTGATGCATCTGGATCACCTTCTGGTGCACACAACAGGTGGAGGAGGGCATGTCCAAGGCCTCTGGCATGCAGAGGCCTGCTGGAGGGACTGAGTTATAGAAAGAGATTTGACAGACTTGGACTTTTTCCTTTGGAGAGAAGGAGACAGAGGGATGATCATATAGAAGTGTACAAGCTCATGAGAGGCAAGGATAAAATCATAGAATCATAGAATCTCTGAGAATGCAGGAGGAGGCCATTTGGCCCATGAGGTTTGCACCAATCACAATTTCAAGCAGGCATTTCCCCATAACTCTTTGCATTTACCCTAGCTAGTCCCTCCTGACACTCAGGGGCAATTTAGTATCACCAATTCACCTAACCCGGACATCTTTGGACTGTGGGAGGAAACCGGAGAACCAGGAGGAAACCCCTGCAGACATAAGGGGAACATGCAAACCCCACACAGTGACCCAAGCTGGGGATCAAACCCAGATCCCTGGCACTGTGAGGTAGAGTGCTAACTGCCACCACTATGCCACCCACTGCTCTACTGTGCATTCAGTCTTTTTCCCAGGGTTGGGGAATTGAGAATTAGAGAGCATAGGTTTAAGTTAAGAAGGGAAAGAATTAATGGGAACCTGAGGAACAACTCTTTTACGTAAAGGTTGGTATGTATGTTGAATAAACTGCCGAAGGAAGTAGTTGAGGCGGGGACGTTGACAACATTTAAAACACTTTTGGACAAATACATGGAAGGTAGAGGTTGAGAGGGATATGGACCAAATGTAGGCAATTGGGATTAGCTTAGTTACTCTTTTGGTTGGCATGGAGCAATTTGGGCCAAAGGACCTGTCTCCATGCCATTCATTCTATAATTCTATGATTCATATCACATGGAAGACTTGTCTCTGTTCTGTTTGAAGATGCTTGCAAATGCTTCAGTCCTGTCATTTTGTGCTGATGTCCTGCCCCCAACATTTAGATTGGGTCATTTGTAGTGCTCCTCTAGTTAGTTGCTTAGTTGCCCACAACCATTCTTGTCTGGATGTGGCAAGATTGCAGAATTTTGATTTGATTAATTGAGTATGGGATCTCCTTGCTTTTTCTTTCTGTTGCAGTTTTATCAGGATAAGACCTAATTTTTCAGGTTGCTGGTGCTGTTGCTGGCACGCTCTCCTGCAATCTTGATTGAACCAATGTTAGTCACCTGGCCTTATGGTAAGGGTAAAGTGAGGGGTATGTCAGGCCATGGAGTACAATATGTGACTGAATACAACTCTAATACTGCTGATGACCTGTAGTGCTTCATAGATGCCCAATATTGGGCTACTAGATCTGTTATGAGTCTATTCCATTTTGCAAGATGGTAGTATCATACTACTGATTTAAATTAGGGACCATGAGCCTTGGGAGTCCCTGGGAAGTGTGTAAATAGATGATGATATTGATGTACTTGTTTTTATCCTACAGGTGCTTTGGTCCACCTTGTTGTCTAACGAGGGGCATACACGCGATGGGTCGTGAGAGGACTGCTCTTGGATTTTTTTTTCAAGAGTATCCTAGTGCTTCACGTCGTTAGTGTACACTTGACCTGGACCATTTGATGGGCAACACGACAGCTCAGTGACTATCGCTGTGCTGTGCAGAAACATGGATTTGGGCCTGTGTCTGTGGGAGTTTGCGCATTCTCCCCGTGCTTGCGTGGGTTTTCTCCGGGCTCTCCGGTTTCCTCCACATCCCAAAGATGTGCTCTTAGGCTAATTGGCAAAACAAATTCTCCCTAAATTGTCTCAAATTTGGTTTTTAATCCATAGATCTATAAACATGACTGGGCTTCATTCACGACCCTTTGTGCTCCATTGCAGTCTTGGACAGAGAAGGAGCCACAACAGGCTGTGATACAACCAGAAAGAATGTTTTCTATGGTGCATCTGTAAAAGTTGATGCGAGTTGTAGTGGAATATGCCAAATATTATACTGCCTCGTTTTCTCACACTATTCAAACATTTTACTCCTTTATGCACATTATTGCTTTTAAATTATTGCCTTCTCCATGTTAATTTGATGTAAGCCTTCCTCAAGCACACCTGTGAGCCTCCAGAGACACGGCTTCTAGGCCTATTGATTTGCTGCTTTTTGAAGGCTTGCATTCTATTCCAGATCTGGTGCAAATGCTCAAAAAACTGAGCATTCTCTCCAGAGCCATGGCTCAATTCATATATATTCTCTCTAACTTCCTATTTCTACCCCTGCCAACATGCAGCACTGGGCAGTAGTCCAGAGATTAACACTTGCAGGATACTACTCAACTTCCTTTCTAGCTTCTTGAATGCCTGGTTGAAGGACCTCAATCCTTGCCTTCTCTATGTCATCAGTACTGTCATATGCCAGAACTCCGAGGTTACTATCTTCCCCTTGCAACTCTCTTCCCCAATTACAAAAATGCCTTTTTGTCAGTCTAACAATGGAATTTTCTATGCCAATTGCATTTTTACATTTTGTTCTGTTGTCTTGTCATGAATGTATTCCTTCAAAGTGTTGACAACTTCACCTGTCTCCAATGTTGTAAACTGGTTATAGAGTAGCACAAATCTGAGGATTTCTGCACTGCACTCTGGTTTTTTTTTGGATGAGCACCCATTTATCATTCTGAACTTCCGCTATGAGGTGGAACATACAATCCAGAAAACTGTTTTGCTAATGCTTTGCAGTGATTTAAGCTGCCTCTGAAGCTCAAATATTGCATGTTTGAACTTGCACAGCTGAACAAAGAACAAAGAAAATTACAAAATAGAAACACACCCTTGGGTCCTCTGAGCCTGCACCAACAATGCTGCCCGACTGAACTAAAACCCCTACCCTTCCAGGGACTATATCACTCTACTCCCATCCTATTCATACATTTGTCCAGATGCCCCTTAGAAGTCACTATCATATCCGCTTCCACTACTATCCCTAGTAGTGGATTCTGGGTACCCATCACTCTCTTCTTAAATCTCTTTGCCCCTTGCACCTTAGTAATTCACTCTTCCACCCTAGGAAAAAGTTTCTGACCTTTCATAATCTTGTAGACTCCCATCAGGTCACCTCTCAACCTCTATCATTCCAATGAGAACAAACCAAGTTTCTCCAACCTTCCTCATAGCTAATGCCCTCCATACAAAGCAACACCCTGATAAATCTTTTCTGTACCCTCTCCAAGCATCCACATCTTCCTGATAGTGTGTCGATCAAAATTGAACATTATATTCCAAGTGCAGCTCAACTAAGGTTCTGTAAACGTGCAACATGATTTGCCAATTTTTAAACTCAATGCCCTGGCCGAGGAAGGCAAGAATGCCGTATGCCTTCTTTACTACCTTCTCCATCTGTGTTACCACTTTCAGTGACCTGTGCACCTGTATACTCAGATGCCTATGCCTACCAACTTTCTAAAGGATTTTGCCATTTACTGTATATTTCCTATTTGTATTTGACCATCTTCATCAGCTTCCCTTCCACTTTGAGCATTACCCAGAACTGGTCTGCTTCAACTCGCACAGCCAAAGGTCAGGATTTCCTGACCACGCTCACCCAAGACTGGGAAATCCCACCAAATGTCAGCAGACATTTGCATAGCTCACCTCCCCACACTCCCCATGACAGTTGGAAGGGGAAATTCCTCCCAAACCTGCATCCTTTCAATCTACTGACTGCAGACCCCACCAATGCCCTGTCCTAATTTACACTGGTCACTTGCCACTTTCTTCATTTTTAATCTGATCACTTTGATTTTCCCCTCTCCTGGGGCACTGGTTCTCTGCAGTTTTGAGCAATATTGCCCATTTTCTGACAGTTCCAGCACTGAGCTTCATTCGTTCAGCAACTTGACTCCATATGAGCCACTTAGCCACAATGGCAGCATTCCTCCAGCTGTAACTGACTCTTTGGTGCTTCTGTCACTGGGCATCCTCATACTAACAGCATTGAGATCATAAGTTCAAAAGCCTTCTTAAACTCTACTGGCTCTACCAGTAGGTTTACACAGAACAATACAGCACAAACAGGCCCTTCGACCCACGAGTTGCGCCGATCACATCTACCAATCCACAGACCTATCTATAACCCCCTATCCTATTTTTTTTCCACATACTCATCCAGAAGTCTCTTAAAAGACCCCAGTGAGTTTTTGAATATTTCTTGTTAGAGGTTACGTGCAAGCAGCCCTGTAGTGATTCCTGAAACAGAGCCCCAAAATCACAATGTTCCAAAAGGGTTTTGAGGATAGCCACAAATTTGGCAATGGTCTCATCCTCCAACTGGTCCCGCCTATAAAACCGGAAATGCTCCATAATCAACAGTGGTTTAACACAGCACACAATATTTGGAAA
Source organism: Sphyrna mokarran (assembly GCA_024679065.1). Lineage (NCBI taxonomy): Eukaryota > Metazoa > Chordata > Chondrichthyes > Carcharhiniformes > Carcharhinidae > Sphyrna > Sphyrna mokarran. The sequence continues at coordinate 30,650,644 of JAGIQG010000010.1, forward strand.
GACTTCTCAAGTCAGTTTCTCTGGCTGCAGTAAATGCCTTAGAACACTAAATGTCTTACATCCAACAGTGCTAAGAAAGACTTGTATAATGAGGTCATCTGCCACCCAATCCATTATCACAAATATGCTGAACTGTTTGATGTAGGCTGTCCACCACTTAGCTTCCTCATCAAATGTGTCTGTTGTAAAAATTTTACTACCATTTTCTTCTTGCCAATGCCCCTGAACATATACCTGAAGCCTTTTGCTCACATCAGCATCTGTGCTCTCTTCTCCCCAAGTGTTCAATGTCTCCCTGTCATCTGAAGAATGAATATTCTTTCACCTGCAAGAACTGATTCCAGCAAAGACTGTAAAGACCAAAACTTGTGATCACTGATGGTGCGCGAGTCTGTTCAACTTGCTGTTTCCCATGATGCATCCACTCCCCCCCCACCCCACCCCCAGACCCATAGTCCAAGAGATTTTTATTTTGCTTTCTGCACTGTGGATCGTGGCAGATGGTCTATGATGAAAGTCCCAATCCTTCAAACTGCCAGTCACTCCAACTTCATCACTAGTCTTAAGTTCTCTGCTACTGAGGCGTATCCCCAAGAACTGACTCCACAGATAGACATCAGGGAACCCAGGACTTATTGGAGGTCTCACTTGCTTCACACTTTAAACAGCAACTGCTCTCCCAGGATGGTTCCTGGGCAGGTCAACCAAACCCAGGGTCACATGACCCATTTCCTTAAAGGGCCAACCCATTGCCCTCAACATGCATAACAGTTAGTGCCTTGTTCAACCTATTCAGGCCAGCATGGTAGCACAGTGGTTAGCACTACTGCCTCATAGCATCAGGGACCTGATTTGATTCCCAACTAGGGTGACTGTCTATGTGGAGTTTGTACATTTTCCCTGTGTCTGTGTGGATTTCCTCCAGGTGTTCTGGTTTCCTCCCACAGTCCAAAGATGTGCGGCTTAAGTTGATTGGACATGTTAAATTGTGCCTTAGTATTAGGAGTAGCTAGGGTAAATGAATGGGATTATGGGGATTGGGTTGGGTGGGATTGTGGTTGGTGCAGACTCGATAGGACAAATGGCCTCCTGCACTGTAGGATTCTATGATTTTAATTTATGTCTTTAGACTTGTTCAATGTTAATACTTGAAATATTATTTCACTTATTGTTGAAAATTTTAATTTCATAGAGGTTCACAGTATGGAACTAAGTCCTTCAGCCCAACATGTCTGCAGTAACTCCACAGAAATGAAAGTTCTATCACCAAGATACTTTATTTACACCATATATCTGTACATAGCCAGCTCTCCAGTTGCTCCTTGCTGAATGCAAGCTGAGAATCTAACACATTTTAAATAGGGACCATGAGATTCTGATTTAACCATTAATTAGGATTCATCAGGAAGCTCTTATAACAAAGAGCAAAACAGCATGGGAAACAGGCCCTTCGGCCCAACAAGCCCGCGTCGCCATCCTAACGTCTTAATGACAGAGACCAATATAGGGACAATTTGTTACCCAATCAGCCTAAGAGCACATTTTTGGGATGTGGGAGGAAACTGGAGCACCCGGAGAAAACCCACGCAACCATGGGGAGAACGTGCAAACTCCCACAGACACAGGCCCAAATCCATGTGTCTGCACAGCAACAGCGATAGTCTGAGCTGTCATGTTGCCCAACTGATGGTCCAGTGTAAGCATACACTAACAACATGAAGCACTAGGCCACTCCTGAAGTAACATCCAGGAGCAGCCCTCACACGACCTGCCGAATGCATGCACCTTGTTGGTCAACAAGGTGGACCAAACAGCCTGTGGAAACAATTAAAGTATTTAAACAGTCCTGCTATATCCCTCTATCTGCAGACCGCTCAGGTGGCTGTCCAAGAGACCCTTAAACAACCCTAGCGTGCCTGCTCCCACCACCTTACTCGGTAGTGCATTCCACACCCCCACTACCCTTTGTGTGAAAAAATGCCCTCTAATATTCGTCTTATACATAGCCCCCCTCACCCCTAAGGCCATGACCCCTCGTTCTATCCAAATCTAATGGTGGAAAAAGCTTACCACCATTTACTCTATCTATACCCCTCATAATCTTATATACTTCTAATAGATCCCCTCTCAGCCGACGTCTTTCAAGGGAAAACAACCCCAGTGCGTTCAATCTTTCCTCGTAAGACAGCCCTTCCATACCAGGCAGCATCCTGGTAAATCTCCTCTGCACTCTCTCCAGGGACTCCACATCCTTCCGGTAGTACGGCGACCAGAACTGGACGCAGTACTCCAAGTGAGGCCTAACCAACGTTCTATACACTTGCAACATCAAACTCCTACTTTTGTATTCTATACCCCTTCCTATGAAGGCTAACATACCATACGCTTTCTTTATCACCTTTTCCACCTGTACTGCCACCTTCAGAGACTTATGAACCTGCACCCCCAGGTCTCTCTGCGTCTCTATACTCCAGATAGTTTTACCTTTTATCCTATAACTCCCCTCTACATTATTCTGGCCAAAATGCATCACCTCGCATTTATCCGGATTAAATTCCATTTGCCATCTATCTGCCCAATCTACCAGCCCATCTATGTCCTGTTGTATTGCCTGGCACTGCTCCTCAGTCCCCGCCAATCCAAGTATCTTAGTGTCATCAGCAAATTTGCTGATCACACCACCTAACCCCTCTTCCAAGTCATTTATATAAATCACAAATAGAAGAGGTCCTAGTACTGAGCCCTGTGGCACATCACTAGTGACTGACCTCCAGTTGGAAAAAGAGCCTTCCACTACTACCCGCTGTCTCCTCCTCCCAAGCCAGTTCTCAACCCATCTACATACCTGGCCCTGTATCCCATGTGCCTTCCTTTTTTTTTTAAAATCAGCCTACCATGGGGAACCTTGTCAAACACCTTACTGAAATCCACATAGACGACATCAACGGCCTGTCCTTCAACCGTTTTTGTCACCTCTTCAAAAAATTCCACTAGGTTCATAAGGCACGACCTCCCCTTAACGAAGCCATGCTGCGTATCCCTGATCAGATCGCAGCGCTCCAGATGCTCATACATCCTGTCCCTGAGGATCCTCTCCATTACCTTACCTATAACTGAAGTCAAGCTCACCAGCCTATAGTTCCCTGGGTTATCCCTTTGACCCTTTTTAAACAACGGTACTACATTTGCAATCCTCCAGTCCTCTGGGACCTCACCTGTGTCCAAAGAAGAGACAAAGATTTGCGTCAGAGGCCCAGCAAGGTCATCTCTCACCTCCCTTAGCAGCCTGGGATAAATACCATCAGGCCCCGGAGCTTTATAAGTCTTTATGCTACCTAAAAGCCCCAACACTTCATCCCTTGTAATGATTATTTCCTTTAACAGGTCCTCAAAATCCTCAAAGCCAGCATCAAACATCAGGCCCCTCTCCCGTGTGAATACTGACGCAAAGTATTCATTCAGGATCTCCCCCATCCCATCAGGCTCTAAGCATAGATCCCCTCCTCTGTCCCTGAGAGGTCCAATCTTCCCTCTAACCACCCTTTTGCTCCTTACATAGGAGTAAAATGCCTTAGGATTTTCCTTAATCCTACCTGCCAAAGCCATTTCGTGGTCCCTTTTTGCCTTTCTGACACCCCTTTTAAGATCCTGTCTACACACTGTATATTTTTCCAGCGCTGCCTCTGTCCCCAGTTGCCTGGATCTAACGTATGCCTCCTGCTTCTTCCTGAAGAAGTCCTCAACATCCCTAGTAACCCACGGTTCTCTAATCCTACCCTTCCCATCCTTTCTCCTTACCGTCACATGTCTATCCTGCAAAAATTTTAGTTTTCTCTTGAGATTCCCACATGTGCAGCGTTGACCTACCCTCAAACAGCTTATCCCAGTTGGTATCCTTAAGATCCTGCCTAATCTGGCTATATCTAGCCCTCCCCCAGTTTAACACCCTCCCCTTAGGGCAGGCTTCATCTTTTTCCATTAGTACCCTAAAGCAGACAGTTGTGCTCACTATTAGACATATGCTCTCCTACTACAACGTCAACCACCCGCCCTGGCTCATTCCCCAGAACCAGATCCAGTATAGCCCCCTCTCTAGTGGGGCTATCCACATACTGCTCCAAGGACCCTTCTAAAACACACTGTACAAATTCCTCTCCTTCTGCTCTCAGCACCTTCCAATCTACCCCAGGGAAATTGAAATCTCCCATGACAACTACCCTATTCTTCCTACACTTATCTAAAGTTTCCTTATATATCCCTTCTTCCACGGCCCGTGGACTGTTGGGCGGTCTGTAGTACACACCCAACATAGTAACCTCTCCCTTCCTATTCCTCAACTCCACCCATAGCGATTCAATTCCACCTCAGCCATACCACCCTCCTTCTGCACTGCTATGATGTGATCCTTAACTAATAACACCACTCCCCCTCCTCTCCTCAAACCACCTCTATCATGCCTAAAACACTTATACCTCGGAATATTCAATTGCCAGTCCTGCTCTTCCTTTAGCCACATCTCAGTCACAGCCACCACTTCTAACTTCCTCTCGAACATTATTGCCTTCAGTTCATCTGTTTTGCCAGTCACACTCCTCACATTAAAACACATGCACTGAAGGCCCTCAGGCACACTCTGATCTTCCCTCCTACTCGCCGGAGTTACCCTGTCACCAATCTCTCTCCCACTCCCAGTTCCCTCTATCTCCCCACCCCCCCTCCATATTAGTTTAAACCCTGCCGAAACACTCCAGCTAACCTCCCAGCTAAAATATGGGTGCCCTTCCCAGACAACTGTTCCCCGTCCCTCTTGTGTAGATGCCCCTCCCTCCTGAAGACTTCCCAATGGTCTAAGAATCTGAATCCCTCCACCCTACACCAATCCCTCAACCACGCATTCAGTTGGAGCACTTTGTTGTTCCTAACCCTGTCATTCCCAGGCATCGGCAGCAGCCCAGAGAATGCCACCCTGGAGGCCCTACACTTCAGCTGGGCCCCCAACTCCCTGAACTGCCTACGTATGTCCCCCCTGCACTTTGCTCCTACATCCTTCTCTCCCACATGGACTATTACATCAGCCTTAGCCCCTCCACCCTTCAAAATTCCCTCAACCCTCTCCGTAACATCCTGGACCCCTGCTCCAGGGAGGCAGACTACCATCCTGGAGTCCCACTTTTGCCCACAGAACCACCTGTCAATCCCCCTTGACCTTCTCATCCCCCACCACTATCTCACATCCCTCACTCCTTCTGTCCTCTGGGGCATTTAGAACCCCCTCCCTTGCACTCTCTACCTCAGCTGTTGCCCTACCCTTGATGTTCTGGGATGCCTCCTCTGGGGTGATCTTAGTGCTGTAACTCCTTTTCTTTTTCAACTTCCTATCTGTTATCCACCCATCCCTCCTCATAGGCCCTGGGGTCCCTTCTGGGCTATGGTCCCTGTTCATTAGCCCCTCGTTCTCTTTGACTATAAACATATCCTCCAGTCTCAGCTCCAACTGCCTCACCCAAGCCCTCAATCGTTGCAATTCCAAACACTTTGTGCATATATGGGCTTTCAGGAGACGTGCTGCCTCCAAGAACGTCCACATATGGCAGCAAACAGCAGACACGTTTTATCATGGACCCTGACATTTTATACACCCCCTTTAGAGGTATGGGCCCTAGAGGTTTGGTGGGACAGGAATCCAGTAACTTACTGCGTCCAAGCCTGCGCTTGCCCAAGCCCAGTGAGCTTAAGCCCTTACAGCTCTCACTCTACTCCCCGCCTCACTCCACTGCCCTCTCCCGACGCTGCCCGCTGTCTACCTTGGCCTTCTTTATATAAGGCCGTGCTCCCTTCCCAACAGCCCCCGCGCCTATATCCCGCTACGGAGCGCCAAAATAAACAAAAAAAAACTCCCGCGACCTAAACCTATTGATTAAAGAAAGATTTCAAACTTCAATAGTCTCTCCAGCAAGCAGCCACTCTTCAAAATCATAGCTCTGGAGAACAGGCACCAACTTATAAAGCACCAAACAAGTAAATAAACTCAAATTAACTTTGGGACAAATTAAAAGGGCAGCCCCCCCAAAAGAAAGAGGGGACGGACCAAACAGAAACCAAAGTCGAAAGGAAACTTAAAGCATTAAATCAAAATGTGATTGTCAGGGCCTATGATGCGCTCTGGCCCCTGCAGTGCCTGGTGGCACGGAAGGCATATGGACACCACATGCTCCCTCTCCAGGGACACCTTGCCACAAATGTAGCCTCAGTAGATGGGCAGGCAGTCGGGATAGACGGCCCTGCCAATCGCCCGCTGCTTGGACCTATTAATGGTGTGTCTTGCCAGGCCCAGGAGCAGGTTCACGAGGAGGTCTCCATCCTGACCTGCTCCTCTCCACACCAGGTGCCCATAGATTAGGAGCGTGGGACTGAAGTGCAAACAATACGTCAGCAAAAGATGTTTAAGGAAACCAAAAAGGACGTGCAATCTATTACATAGAACGTAGACATGGTCCACAGACTCCAGAAGGCCACAGAACGGGAAGTCTTGTAAGCCTATGTACCGGAAAAACCTACGGTTGTATGGCACCACTGTGAGCAGCACCCTCCATCCCAGGTCCCCGTAGACGGACCTCCATTGGGGACCTCTGCCGCACGGTGGCAACAAGGCCCACCAAGGTGCATCTGGGTGACAGGTGAGGATGCGGTAGTGGAAGGTGTGCAGCAGCACACCTGGGAAAGGGCACAAGGGGACCTTTCCATGAATCGGCTCATGCAGTGAGGTGCCTGACCTAGAGGGGGAGGTCTAGGCTTTGGGCCAATGTGAAATTCCGTTTTAACAGGAGAATACTTGGATGGGATCCCACCGCACGCCTGTACTGCCTCGAGACTATGTGCGTACTCGAGGCCGAGCACGACCGTCATATGGCCTTGGATGCCTTTGGCCGTGCTCTAGTTGGGCAGCCCTGCGTGCTCAGCCAGCACATGGGGCTCATCCAGCCCACTCCTCCGCCATCCAGCACATCCCCGATCCTGGTCGCACCGGCGCCCACGGCCCTCCGTTCCGCCAGCCGCCTGAAGTTGTAAGGTTGGAGGTGCGGATTCCTGAACAATGGCTCTTGCATGATGGCCGCTACTCCTGATGGGGGAGAGATGCATCGCGAGGCAATCGCATTCCAGATCGTGAGGCGGTCCTGGTAAAAGATGGGCAACTCCCACAGTGAGGACGGAAATGCCCTAAGTTGACATGCAGGAGCTGCATATCGTAATTGAGGCTGTGCAACTGGCAGAAGAAATACGTCACCAGGGCACACTAGCGTGGAGGAGGCTCGACGTAAAGGTATCTCTGCAAGATCTGGAGATGAAAGGTCGCTATCTGTGTGTGGAGGCACACCAGAGCTTGGCTGCCCTCAAGCAGGAGATGCAAAACCTTGACAGAGACCCAGTGCAGTGGATTGTCCTGGGAGAACCGCACGAGGGTCTTCTGCATGTTTGTGACAAAGCCAGGGGAAGGGGTGAAAGCGAGCAGCCGGTACCACAGCACGGAAGCAACCAGCTGGTTTATGCCAAGAACTCGCACCCTGTAGACAGCATTCAGAGCAATCCTGTCCAGTGACCCAGGCAGGCGGAGACTTTGGGCTCCAACTTCTGCCAGTTCTTTGGCCAGGATTCCTCGGCTGGGCAGAGATGGACCTCCAGGTAGAGGAGGTTGATCCTGCTTCAGGTGAAAGGCCTGAGTTCCTCCAGAAGGGGATCTGTTTCCCATGAACCTACCAAGAGTCCGGAACAGTTGGCCCAGTTGATCCTGGCAGAGGACTCGACGGAGTACATCCTCCACGGGTCAGCCGGATCCGTGAACACGAGGAGCACGTCATCGGTGTAAGCCGACAGGACCATCCCCACGTCCGGGCTGCGCAGAGTCAACCCCAACAATCTCCTCTGCAAAAGGCACAGGAATGGCTCCACACATATAGAATAGAGTTGGCCGGACAAAGGGCAGCCCTACTCTAACCCTCTCCTGAAGTGAAGGGGCGCCGTCAGCGACCCATTAATCAGACACTCTGCGGCAGAGTACAGTAATCAGATCGGGCAACAAAATGTGTCCCAAACCCGAATGCCCTCAGAGTTCTGAATAAATACTTGTGCTCCACCCTGCCAAACTTTTCCTGATCTAAAGACAAGAAGGAGCTCGACAGACCAGTCCTCTGGGAATGATGGATCAGGTCCCAGATCAGATGGATATTATTGTGGATTGAATGGCCTGGGACTGTGTAGAGCTGGTCAGGGTTGATTACGTGATCCAACACAGATCCAAGATGTGAAGCCAATGCCCTGGCAAAGATTTTGTAATCTGTGCTGAGGAGGGAGACTGGGCACCAGTTCTTTAAGAGCATGAGCTCTCCCTCTTTGGAAGGAGATCCATAATTGCTCTGCACCACGGAAGGAGCATCTCCCTGGTGGCTATGCTGTCCCCAGGATCTCTGCGTAGTCGTTCCCCAGGATGTCCCAGAGCGCCTTGAAGTCAGCTCCAGTCAGCCCGTCCAGCTTCGGGACCTTGTCCCATTGGAGGCTGACGGCGTCAGTCAGCTCGGCCTCGGTGATGGGGGCCTGGAGCCTGCCGATGCTCTCCGGGCTGACCTGCGGAAGGTCCTCCCACAGAACTCTGCGGGCATCTTCACTGGATGGATCCAGAAAGAAGAGGGAGGTAAGATAATCCCAGGCGCCATAGCCCGGATGCCCTCCGGATCCGAGATGGAGAACCATCATTGGCCAGCAGCGTCAGAAGCTGCTGACTGTTCACCTGACCTTTTCCCACTGAGTAGAAAAAGGGGGAGCCGCGGTCCAGGTCCACTCGGAACTGGAGCCGCGATCTCACATAACGCGCCACAGAACCTGATGAGTTGCAGGTCCCACAGTGCATCCTTCTTCTGCCTATAATCCAGGTGCAAGGCCGGGTCTGCATCGGGCTGACCGAGACGTGCCTCCAGGTCGAATAGCTCCTTCTCCAACTCCTCAAGCCTGGATTTCCGCCTCCTCATCGACATCCTCGCATACTCCTGACAGAAGGTATGGATGTGAGTCTTATCCACATCCCACCGTAGCCTGAAGGAGGGGAAGCCTCCCCGCGTCCTTCTTCAGCTGGTCCAGAATCGACAGAATGAGTTCAGGAAGCACTCGTCCTCCAGCACCGTGTTGTTGAAGTGCCAGTACACGGGTCCCTCCCCCGGACATGAGACGGAACAAACTCGGCCCGCACCCAGGTGGTGGTCCGTGCTCAGTACCTGCCGTATGGAGACTGATGGCATGTTGGGCACATAGACCCTCGAAATGTAAAGCGGTCGATTCTGTACACTCTATCTCCAGGCTTTATGAAAGTGAAAACTCTGGAGCCAGGATGGAGATGTCTCCAGATGTCCACACGTCGTGGGGCCCGAGCAGGTCCCACACCTTCACCATCGCCGGGGTGCACCACGAGGGGCCGACGCGGTCCCCTGTCTCGAGGGTGCAACTGAAATCCCTCCCTCCCCGAGGATGACCTCCCCCTTCCCTGGCGATGGTGTCGAGATGAGTGGACACTTCCTCTTAGAAATTCATTTTCTGCGGTCCGGTAGTCAGGCTGTAGACATTCAACAAGTGAAAGACCACGCCCCCCTCACGGACTGTCAATTACAGCAACCAACCTGGCACTGATTCCTTGACTCCCAAGATCTCCGGCTGATAATATGGGGCCAACAAGCTGAAAGCAAGTGTGAGGTGGCTTATGTAGACTCCCCTTCTTCCCACTCCAGAAGCCATCAGGCTTCGTCTCCCAGAATGGTATGGGTTTCTTTCAGGAAACACATCACATATTTCCCATCATGGAGGACCGAGAAGTTCTGGAACTTGCAAAGTGGCTCATTGCTGCTATCAATGTTGAGGCTGGCTATGGTCACCTTACTGGCAGAAGCTTTGTGTCACCGTCATGTGGGGGAATGCTGGCGCAAGACGTGCCAATCCACTCCTACAGAGCCCATCGAGGAATTCCTGTACCTGTTGTCTTTTAGTCAGGCCTGATGCAGCCTGGGAACAGGCCTACGCAGACCGGACGAGCAGTGCCAGGTCCAACCAGCGGTCAAGGGCTAGTCAGGCATTGTCAGGGTGGCCAGAAGGACTCTTGATAAAGGCCCTGAGTTCCCCAGAGAGGATGAGGGGCGACTTGGTGAGGAGTACGAGGGAGTCCCCCGCTTCACTCAAAGTGAACCTAAGACAGGCCCCATGCCCACAATCGAGCAGCCTACCTTCTCGGGGCTGTCGCCCTTCAACTCTGAATCTCCTGCTGTCCCAGGTGCTTGGGCACGCCACAGGCCCAGAGAGTCCCCCAATCTGATGTCGGGGGTGCCCAGCATGACAGATCGGGATGGGGGGTGTAGGCTTTCCTCGCCACTGTCGTGCAGGGACCCAAACAACGGGGTGCAGCCACAGTACCCCAGCAGTTCGATCCTCCTTGATCGTGATGTCACCAGGTGGAATGAGACCATGGAGGCTCCACTCTCACCCGGCCTGGGGGAGCTCCATTTCGAGGACTGTGGCCGCACACGTTCTTTCTTCTTGCCCCAACTTGGGGCAAGGTATGAAGACAGGTGGGGCAGAGCGGGGAATGGCATGAATTGGGAAATGGACGTAAGTGCCACAACCTCTAAACTGGAGGAGGAGGTGTGGGGATCCCACCAATCTCAATTTCTTGTTCCCCTGAAGTATGGCGTCTCTTCTTGAGGACAACTCCTTGGCAGGGGATGCCCCTTGCACTCTACCCCTCCCCTTCCTGCCCTGACACTTGGCCTTTCCTTCTCCCTCCCTGGAAGGTGTTATGTCTGCCAGCTCGTGATCGCGTATCCCGCCCCCATGCCTGGACCCTGGATTGTATGCATCATCGACGCTGGGCCCAGCACTTGGTGTTGAGGTGCCTATGGGCCCGGTAGATGTTTTTGGAGGGGACCGGAGATATTCCTTTTTTTTCCCGAGTCAGCAGTCGGGGTGACTGGGGTTTTGCCTTTTGCCAGTTTTCTGGCCCTGAGGATGCTCCACTCCCTCTCTGCTGGCAGCCAAAGTGGTAGATGCTGCCGGCGTGGCCTCTCCTTGTGGGGGTCCAGATGGGGAGGGAGGGGCTGCCGTGCCAGCAGGGGGTGGGTGGACTTGGAGGTGGGGCAGTTTTTCTTAATATGCCCCGCCTCCTTTACAGGCATGGCACCATGCCATGGACCAGAAGACTTGGTAGGTAGTTCCCTTGAAAGGGACAATAAAGCCTCCATCCAGACACTCCTCCTGGGCCAGGTGGATATATGGCCTGGTGCTGGAAGGAGTACACATGCCTGAGGACTTGATCGAGCAGGCCGAGTGGAATCGGCACCACCTTGGACCTGACTTGCCCAGTAGATGGAGGTGGGGGAGGAGGAGCTCCATGTGGAGGAAGGGCCGGATATTGGAAATGACTAATCTATGGCAGTGGCCTCAAGGGGGTCCACAGCCAAGGATTTCCCACCCACTGTGAGCCCCTTTTCCAAGGTGAGGTGGACCACCTGCTCGGCCTTCAAAAAGAATACAGCCTTGTCGTATATCTTTGAGGCTGCTACAATGGCTGAGGGGCTGACAACCTCAGCCATTGCGTGAACACACAATGTCATTTCGGAGTGAATGTAGCACTTCACCCTGAGTTGTTTTGTTATGAATTTAAAAGGCGGCGGGGTCTTGGGAATGGCAGAGGCCTTGGCTGCCGGCACTCCTGCATAGGTGGGCCGAAAAGGCCCTGCCTTTGGTGACGGTGTTGCTGTAGCTATGGTTTTTAACAATAGGTGCTACGCCCACCCTGAGATTGCTCAGATGTATGACAGAGTATATCGGTTATTTTGTTCTCCATGAGGTGGGGATGCAGGAAGGATTGTCTGAGGGGCCTCTCTGGCCTTCATGGTCAGGCATAAAGAAAGGGGTAGAGAGGGAAGAGATCAAGGATTGGATAGGTAGGAAAGGGATGTCTCTGCCTTGGCACTGGACGACAGAGGGAACGAGGGAGATGGGGCGGGATGGAGGTTCAGATGCTCTCTCCTGTGTGTCAGAAATAGGGGGAGAGAGGGGAATGGAGGAGCAGGAGGGAGGACAGGGGACTGGGCAATAAGGAGGGCCGGTTCCCCTAGTCAGGAGGAAGGGAGTTGCCGGTACTGGGGGTAGCAGCAGCGGGTTGGGGGAGGGGGGGAAATTCTGACCTTCAGCCCTGTGGGCCAGCAATGAAAAAGTCCAGGATGTCTTCATCATCACCCCCCCAACCCCTGTAGATGATGAGAAAAAAATAAACAAAGTCTTTTAGTCTTTCTCCTCTCTCCCTTTTCAGGCATAGGTTCCCGATGATGGGGGCACCAGCCTAACAACTCAGTCCTTAGATGTTCTGGGTCCCACTGTGCTCAGTGTTATCTTCCCTCCTGCAGATGGACACACTCTTCCTCTTCCTCTCTCCCTCTCCTCAGAAGAAAACACTTTCCAGCAGCTGGATGGAAAGTGAGGGCGATGGCTTTTCCCCCCTCCTTGTTCTGCCTTCCTCCTCTCTCCTCCCAATAGCAAGAACCTCTCATCCAGCTCCTTTCTTCTCTATAGCAGCAAGCAACTTCTTGTGACGAGAGCTGTATACAGCCAGTTCTCCAGTTGCAAACTGCTGAATGCAGGCTGGGAGTCTGACACACCTACTTTAAATAGGGAGCATAAGGCTCTCTGATTTAACCATTAATTAGGACTCATCAAATGTCTCTTTTGACGCCAACCAAATAACCTAACTCAAATTAACTTAGAGATGGACTCAACAAATACTTCATACTCTAGCAAGCTAACCTCATTAGCCTGGCTGAAATCATCACATTCCTACCCCACAAAATCTGAGGAATCCCATCAATTTGCTCCCCTCAGGGGTCTTTTCCTCTGCTTGAGTGCTGGTCAGCATCCTCCAACTCAAGTCTCTGATGTCGGTGGCATATAATGGTTGGGTGCATGTCTCTTCCGCCGTGAACACTGGAGGTTTGGTTCCTTGTCCACTTCAGGTGGTAGGGGAATTGCTGTAGCTTCATCCCCTGAAGTCCCCATAAAGGGTGCAGGGGAGGCTGTATTGGCATGTAGAAAGGGATTCTGCTCATCTCTAGGGATGCAGGATGGATTCGGCTCTGGAACGGGTGGAGAGCTTCAGGCCCCAATGAGGTCCATGTGTTTTCTTACCACTGCTTCTCCTATGTGTACTCAGATGGATACCGGTCCATCCTGGACTTGACTGTTCCAGTTACCCAGGCAGGTCCATTTGCATAATTTTTGACCTACACTCTTCCCCGCTTCAAAGTGCCTCTCTTGGCAAGTGTTGTTATGGCCCCTGCATTCAGCTTCCTGGTGTCTTTCTTCCCAGGTTTGGCAACAATATCAGGCTCAGTCTGATGTGGGGCCATCTCCCCATTAGTAACTCTGATGGCACAGTTCCTGTGGTGGCATGTGGAATGGTCCTATAGTCAAATAACCACCTTGAGAGTTTTGTTTCAAATGAGGTTATTGGCTATTTTTTCAACACAGCCTTTAACTGCTCTCTTCGCTAGCCCATTTGATGCCAGGTGATAAGGTGCCGCCTTGAAGTGTTGGACCCTATTTGATTTTATACATTTTGTGAACTCTAGGTTGGTGAACATTGAACCGTCATCGGAAACTAATACCTCAGGGATTCCATGCGTTGCGAATGGGATGTGCATTTTCTCAATGGTTGCAGTCGTCTTTGCTGAGTTTAGTTTATAATTGTTGAACCAATTGGAATTGGCATCTATTATCACCAGAAACATAGACTCCATAAATGGGCCTGCAAAATCGACATGATGTTGGGTGAAGATGGCTGCCCTGCACATCAAGGTAGAATTTGAACAATGTGGCATGAAGAAATCCTAACAAAATCAGAATCAATGGGAATCATGGGAATCTCATCACCCTGCTCCCTCCCCACCCCATTAGAGTCATACTGAGCACAAAGGAAGATGGTTGTGACTTAGAGGTCAATGATCTCTGCCATAGAATCATAGAATTATAAATTGCAAAAAAGTCCTTCAGCCCATTGAGTCTGCACAGGAACATTTGACCTCCCACCTAATCTCATTTAGGGGCACTAGGCCCTACAGCCTTGAATGTAATGACATGCTAAGTTCTCTTACACCTACTTTCATATAATGTGAGTAACTTGCCTCTACCACCATCCCAGGCAGTGAGTTCTGGAGTATCACCACTCTTTGGGAATTTTTTTTCTCACATCCCCCTAAATCTCCTGCCATCACTTTGAACTTGTGTTCCCTTGTGACTGACCCTTTAAATATGGAGAACAACTACTCCCTATTGTTCCTGTCCATGTCCCTCATAATTTTATATACCTCAATCTTGATTGCCCCTTAGTCTTCTCTGCTCCAACATCTCTTCATAGAATCATAAAACCCAACAGTGCAGAAGGGGGCCATTCAGCCCATTAAGTCTGCACCAATCACAATTTCATCCAGGCCCTATCCCTATAACCCCATGCGTTTACTCTGGCACGAAGGTAAAATATAGCATGACCATCTACCTAACCCACACATACTTAGACTGTGGGAGGAAACCAGAGCACCAGGAGAAAACCCATGCAGACATGGAAAGAACATGCAAACTCGACATAAACAGTGACCCAAGCCAGAAATCGAACCTGGGTCCCTGGCACTGTGAGGCAGCAATGCTAACCATTGTGCCATCACGCTGCCCGCTTAACTCTTAACTTAAATGTTCCATTCCAGGCAGATCTTGGCGAATATCCTCTGCACCTCTGACAGTGCAATCACATCTTTCCGATAATATGGCGTCCCAAACTGCATATAGTACTCTAGCTGTGATCTCACCAAAGTTATATACAACTCCAATATGACTTACATGCTTTTATAATTTATGCCTTGATTAATAAAGGTAAATATAAAGTTAAAGTGCATGGGATTACTGGTCATGTCTGGTCCATATGTATTTTTCACCATCCTACTAACATGCCCTTCTGTTTTCAGAAATTTAAGGATAACCACACCCTTTGTTCCATATAACTTCCTAATGTCATTGAATACTCCTTTCAAAGTGTTTGAAGGGGATAGATAGAGTAAACAGGGTTAAGTTTTTTCCTAGGATGGACTCGAATAGCACGAGGGGTCACGGGCTTAGGGTGAGGGGGGTAAGGTATAATTTGGATGCTAGAGGGAGTTTTTTCACACAGAGGGTGGTGGGGGTATGGAATGCGCTGCCAAGTAAAGTGGTGGAGGCAGGTACTCTGGAGTTATTTAAGAAATACTTAGATGGGCACATGAACAGAATAGGAGTGGAGGGTTATAGAAAACTGATTTAAAATAGAGATCATGAGCATTGGGAGTCCCTATGAAGTGTGTAAATAGATGATGATATTGATGTACTTGTTTATATCCTACAAGTGCTTTGGTCCACCTTGTTGTCTAACGAGGGGCATACACGCGATGGGTCGTGAGAGGAGTGCTCTTGGATCTTTTTCGAGAGTATCCTACTGCTTCACGTCGTTAGTGTATGCTTGACCTGGACCATCTGATGGGCAACATGACAGCTCAATGACTATTGCTGTGCTGTGCAGATACACGGATTTGGGCCTGTGTCTGTGGGAGTTTGCGCATTCTCCCCGTGCTTGCGTGGGTTTTCTCCGGGCGCTCCGATTTCCTCTCACATCCCAAAGATGTGCTCTTAGGCTAATTGGCAAAACAAATTCTCCCTAAATAGTCTCAAATTTGGTTTTTAATCCATAGATCTATAAACATGGACAGGGATCGAGGGTAGAGGTGGGAACATTGGGGTGGTGGCATGGGCTCATTGGGCCGAGGGCCTGTTTCCTGTGCTGTTTTGTTCTTTGTTCTTTGTATCACCTAACACTTTTCAGGCTTAAATTCCATCTGCCATTTGACCATCCCTTTTAGCTCAAGACACTCAACCCCACTGGTAACCATCTGGCCAATCATTGTGTCATCCCCAAACCTCCTAAACTCCAAACATAGTTATCTATGTTGCTTATATAAATGCGAAATAATAGGGAACCCATACAGATCCCTGCAGTGTGCCAATGGACACTGGCTTCCAATCACTAAAGCAGTCTTCTGTCACTGCTGTCTACAACTGAGCCAATTTTGAATCCATTTTAATAAATTATGCTGTATCCCTTCTTTATAAGGTTCATGTGGGACCTTGTCAAAGGCTCTGCTGAAATCCATATAAACTACATCAATAGCACTACCCTCTCATCTATATACCTAGGCACCCCCTCAAAAAATTTAATCAAATTTTGTAGGCATGACCTCCTTCTGACGAAGCCCTGCTGACTATCCTTGATCAAGCTTTGATTTTCCAAGTGAAGAAAGATGCTCTCCTTCAGAATTCTTTCCTATAGTTACCCTACCACTGATGTGAGACTCATTGGTCTGTTCAAAGAACAAAGGATAAAGAAAATTACAGTACAGGAACAGACCATTTGGCCCTCCAACACTGCACCAACCATGCTGCCCGACTGGACAAAAACCCACTACCCTCCTGGGGATCATATTCCTTTATTCCCATCCTATTCATGTATTTGTCCAAATGCCCCTTAAAAGTTACTATCGTATCTGATTCCACTGCCTCCCTCAGCAACGAGTTCCAGGCAGCCACTATCTTCTGTGTAAAAAACTTGTTTTGTACATCCCTTGAAGAACAAAGAAAATTGCAATTAGAAAGCTCCTTGGCTTATCTCTACAAACCTTCTTAAATAGCGGAACCACATTACCTGTTCTCCAGTTCTCTGGTATCTCCCCCCCTGAAAGAAATTGAAAATTTGGATCAGAGCTCCCAGAATCCCTCCCCCTGACTCCCACAGAAGTCTGGGTGACAATTCATTCAGATCTGGAGATGTGTCCACTTTTAAGCAGGCCAACATCTCCATCACCAATGTGTATAGTAGCACAGTGGTTAGCACTGCTACTTCACAGCTCCAGGACCAGGGATCGATTCCTGGCTTGGATCACTGTCTGTGTGGAGTTTGCACATTCTCCTTGTGTCTGCGTAGGTTTCCTCCGAGTGCCCCTGTTTCCTCCCATAGTCCAAAGATGTGCAGGTTAAGTTGATTAACCATGCTAAAATTGCTCCTTAGTGTCCTGAGATATGTAGATTAGTGGGTAAAATATGGACGGATATGGGGTAGGGCCTGAGTGGGATTGTGGTCAGTGCAGACTCAGTAGGCCAAATGGCCACTTTCTGAACAGTAGGGTTTCTATGATTCTATGATTTTACCTTGTCCTTCCCTATGTCAATTTGCTCAAGATTCTCACAATCACTCTCCCTGAATTCCAAACCTTCATCCTCATTCTTTCGGATGAAGACATGTGAAGCATTCATTAAATATTTTACCAATGTCCTCAGGCTCCATTCATAGATTGTGCCTTGGCCCCTGTTGCTGGGTTTTTCAGAGATGAGGGTATTGCCAAAACACCTCAGCAAATACAAAAACTCACAAAGCTAATGTTAAAAGATGTGTCTTGATTTAACAAATGATTAAAGGAAGCGAATAGTATTGGGCAGCCCAATGCCTCACTAGAAGAGAAGGCCTTGAGCATTCCAATACCACTCTGAGGTTACAATACATCCATTAAAACAATTTTATATTTCAAGCGTGCTTTTTCCCACCTTCTGTTAGATATGAGCCAGTCATTAATACAAATCAATCACTGTTGAAATTGTCATTAAGCTTAGCCCATTATATTCCACCCTCTGACTTTATGGGATTGCACTTGTCCGTAGAATCCAGAAAGTTCTTCCTCCCTCGCTTAGTAACTCCAAATACTTAGCTACAAAGGTCAAAGTTAATGTTCCCACCAATTCTCATTCACATTAATAACCGAACCAGAAAGCTGACATTCTCTCATCTGAGAAGAACAGTATCATTAGGACAACTTGAACAGCCCTTTTCATAAAGTGGCTTTGGGAACCATGCTATTTGTAACTTTTACTGATAAAACTATGTACATTCTCTAGTTCCATTGTTCTAAAGAATGTAGTTTTGCTAAGACTTCATCCCATCATTTCTCACAGCAGTCTGCCTTTGGTTAAGTATACAATTACTTTAAAAATACAGCTAATACATTTAAAAATGCTAAAATACATGCTTAAGTCAGAAACACTTGTTCAAATTTCGTATATATTTAAATCTCTGACTGTGTTCATACTGTCATAATGCAGTTTAATAGTTCCATATTAAACTGTAAATCTGATCTGAGGTTATTTCACTCAGTGCTGGTAGTTTTATTAATGTCTTAAATCCATTATTATTTTAAATTTCTCTAAGCTACTATAAATTTCTCCAAAAGTCCTTAATTAACCCCACTCTTTCTTTGGTTATTCTCTTCCCATTGATATACTTACGGAATATCTTATGATCTTCAATATTTTACCAGTCAGAGCTTTCTCATGTCATCTCTTTGAACAAAGCTTTGGCCTCCTAGCCTGTGCTGACCATGCTACCCATGTGAACTAAAACCCCCAACTGTTCCAGGGACTGTGTCATAGAAACATAGAAGAATAGAAGATAGGAGTAGGAGGAGACCATTTGCCTCTTCAATCATGGCTGATCATCCAACTCAGTGGCCTAATCCTGCTTTTCCCCTATATTCCTTATATTAAGGAATAAGGATGCTTTATTGCAATTTTATAGTGCATTGATAAGACCACACCTAGAGCATGGCGTGCTGTTTTAGTGTCCCTTTGGTCCCATTTGTCCCACGTGCTATATCCAGCTGCCTCTTGAATACATTTAATGTTTTGGCATCAACTACTTCTTGTGGTAATGAACTCCACTGACTCAGCAGTTTGGGTAAAGAAATGTCTGCTCACCTTCATCCTAAATAGTTTATCCTGAATTCTCAGACTGTGATCCATGGTTCTGGACTCTCCCACCATCAGGAATATCCTCCCTCATCTACCTTGTCTAGTCTTGTCGGAATTTCTTAAGTCTCAATCAGATCTCCCCCTTCCCCTCATTCATCTGAATTCCAGTGAAAACAATTCTAACCTAGTCAATCTCTCTTCATACATCAGTTCCGCCACCCCTGGAATCAGCCTGGTGCCGACCATGACTGCACTGAGGTTGCATAAGGCACTGGTCAGACCCCATTTGGAGCATTGTGAGTAGTTTTGGTCCCTGTATCTAAGGAAGGATGTGCTGGCCTTGGAAAGGATCCTGAGGAGGTTCACAAAAATGATCCCTGGAATGAAGAGCTTGTCTTATGAGGAACAAGCAGAGTTCTTATCTCTGGTTTGTTATCCGTGCCATGTGCTAGTGAGGCGAGGAATAGGGAAAGAGAGTAATTGAATACGTGGCTACAGGGATGGTGCAGGAGGGAGAGATTCAGATACCTGGATAATTAGGGGTCATTCTTGGGTAAGTGAGACTTCTATAAATTGGATGGTCTACACTTGAACCAGGTTGAGGGACTTGAGGCGGTTTTTGTTAGAGGAAAGAACATTAACAGGTGACTTAATAGAGGCATATAAGATGATTAGAGGATTAGATAGGGTGGACAGTGAGAGCCTTTTTCCTGTGATGGAGATGGCTAGCATGAGGAGACATAGCTTTAAATTGAGGGGTGATAGATATAGGACAGATGTCAGAGGTAGGTTCTTTACTCAGAGAGTTGTAAGTACGTGGAATGCCCTACCTGCAACAGTAATGGACTTGCCAACGTAAAGGGAATTTAAAAGGTCATTGGATAAACAATGACTGATTTTGGAATAGTGTAGGTTAGATGGGCTTTAGACTGGTTTCACAGATCGATGCAACATCAAGGACCGAAGGACCTGTACTGGGCTGTAATGTTCTATGTTCTGTGGAGGGGTCAGAACAGACCCAAGGGTCAGTGGGTCAGAACAGACCCAAGGGCCGGCGGGGTCAGAACAGACCCAAAGGTCAGCGGGGTCGGAACGGACCCAAGGGTCAGTGGGTCAGAACAGACCCAAGGGCCAGCGGGGTCAGAACGGACCCAAGGGTCAGTGGGGTCGGAACAGACCCAAAGGCCGGCAGGGTCAGAACGGACCCAAGGGTCGGTGGGGTCAGAACAGACCCAAGGGTCAGTGGGGTCGGAACGGACCCAAGGGCCGGCGGGGTCAGAACGGACCCAAGGGTCAGTGGGGTCGGAACGGACCCAAGGGCCGGCGGGGTCAGAACGGACCCAAGGGTCAGTGGGGTCGGAACGGACCCAAGGGCCGGCGGGGTCAGAACGGACCCAAGGTCCGGTGGGGTCAGAACGGACCCAAGGTCCGGTGGGGTCAGAACGGACCCAAGGGTCGGTGGGGTCAGAACAGACCCAAGGGTCGGTGGGGTCAGAACGGACCCAAGGGTCGGTGGGGTCAGAACGGACCCAAGGGTCGGTGGGGTCAGAACGGACCCAAGGTCCGGTGGGGTCAGAACGGACCCAAGGGTCAGTGGGGTCAGAACGGACCCAAGGGTCAGTGGGGTCAGAACAGACCCAAGGGTCAGTGGGGTCAGAACAGACCCAAGGGTCAGTGGGGTCAGAACGGACCAAAGATCCAGGATGGGCGGAATGGACCCAAGGTATGGGGTGTTTATTAAGGTCTCACATTAAGTGAAACTTTAATGTTCTCATGTATCAGTGCAGGTGCAGCAGGCAGTGAAGAAGGCAAATGGTATATTGGTTTTCATAATGGGAGGATTTAAGTATAGGAATAAGGATGCTTTATTGCAATTTTATAGTGCATTGGTAAGGCCACACCTAGAGCATGGCGTGCTGTTTTAGTGTCCCAGTGTACCTTGGCCAAATTCAACCTTATTTCAACCTTATCTGCTCATCCAACCCAAAACATGTTTTGTAACTTGTTTTTTACTTTGTCCATAATAAGCTTAAATTGTACTTAATTGTACAATATTTGTACTCAAATATTGAGATCATGATCACAAAAACCACCTGTCTAACTTCATTCCCCAGAATTAGGTCCAAAACAGCTCCTTCCCTTGTTGGATCCTATACTTAATAGCTTAAAATATTCTCCTGTACATATTTCTAAAAATCCACTCCATCCAAACTCTTAACACTCTATCTATTCCAGTTGATGTTGGGAAAGTTAAAATCACCTAATATAGTAATAACCCTATTGTTATTATTTTTATGCGCCTCCATGAATTCTGCATGTATTTGCTCAATTTCCAGCTGACTATCTGGGAGTCTAGCAATGTGATTGCCCCTTTTATATTCTTCAGCTCTACTCACAAAGCTTCATTTGATATCTCCTCCAAAAGATCATCTCTCTTTACTGCAGTAACTGACTCCTTAACGAATAATGCAATACCTCCTACTCTTTTATCCCCTTCCCTGGAGGATGAAGGGGGTTTCACTTGAAGATTTTATATCCTGCGATGTTGAGTTGCCAGTCATGTCTTTTCCTTAAGCATGTCTTTGTTATGGCTACTGTGCACAATTTCATGTGTCAGTCATCACCCTCAACTCATCTGTTTTACCTGCAGTGCTTCTGGAATTAAAGTAGAGACTTTCCAACTTTGCCTTACTCCTTTGAAACTTAATGCTGCTGTACTCCATCTGACTTGTTTGTTTTATTGAACAATGCTGTGCCCTTATTCTACTAACAGTCTGTATCCCCTCCCCCGCCAATTTAGTTTAAACTCCTCCCAACAGCACGAGCAAAACGTCCAGCAAGGATGTTAGTCCCACTCTGGTTCAGATGTGTACTGTCTGCTTGTGCAGGTCCCACCTTCCCCAGAAATTGTTCTAGAGATTAAAGAATTTAAAATTCTCCCTCCAGCATCAACACTGAAGCCATGAAGCCATTTGCACTACTTTACTATTTCTGTGTTTCCTGCATGTGGCATTAGGAATAATCCAGAGATTACAACACGAGAGATCCTACTTTTTAAAACACTGCCTAGCTCCCTGAATTTTTGATGCAAAGCCTCATCCCAGGGTTTCCACTTGGCCCCACAGGGTAAAGGAACCATCCAGCCTCTCACGCTCATCAACAGCATCGAGCCCCTGCGATGGAGAAGTGGTTGCAGATCACAAGAGGGCAAAAAGGAGATCTCATCCCTTTTCTATATATATCATTGATACTGTGATCTCTGCCTTAACACTCTCCCTCTTCAAGATGCCCTGCAGCCAATCAGTGACATTAAAAAATAGCATCAGGAACCAGTAACATTGCAATTCAGGGCTCAAGAAACAGGGTCAATATTTTTTGAGCCTATTTGTTTTGCCACACCTATTCCAAAGGTAGCCAAATTCTTCTTGAATCTTCAAAATAAAACTGGTTATTGAACAGATTTACTTACTCCCTTCTTCTAAGAAACCAGGCTACATCCAGAACTCTAGCATCAGTGAGACAATACACCATGTTGGAGTCACATTGATGGCCACTCTAGTACCTGTCCGTATTCCTATCACAGTAGCCCCTAGCCCTCCTAGCCCTTATTACTGTTGTCCTTTCTTTCTTCTTCCTCTCCTGTACAGACTGGCTACTTGGATTGACAGAAGTTTGGAAGAACTTGCACACCTTGAAGGAACTAGCCTCCAAAACTGAATACCAATTTGTGAGCAAGACCCCCAAGGGAGTCCTGAATGATTTGCCTGTTTCTCTTGCACTGCCTAGTGGTTCCCTTTCTTCCTCAGGTTCTTTCAGCTGCAGTGTGACCACCTCTCTAAATGGGCTATTCACAATGCTCTGAGACTGTGGATGCTCCACAGTGTCCCAAATACCGTTCCAGCTCAGGAACATGAGCTTCCAGGAAACATGCTGGGCCAGATCACTTGAAATGCTGCCGACCTCCCTTAAGAGGAGCAAATCATGATTTTGTGCTCACCTGCCATGACTAAACCTTTTTATGTTTAAAAACCTAAAAAAATTTTAAAAATGAATAAATCAGACAATATCCTACCTGATGCCTAGAGACCAGGTATCGCTGAAACTTCGGCAAATATAAAGACTCACGATATCCCAATTTAAAGGCATATTTTTATTTAACCAGTAAATCACGGGAAGAGATTATCAAAGAATCCTAAGCCTAACGCACTGCACTTAAAATTGGCTGCTCTGCTCTTCAGTGGAACTCCAATAAAAACTGTACTTACTGCTCTACTTGCTGCTGTTGAGTTGTGCTTGGTGAATCTTTTACTGCAGTCCCCTTGACTCTCTCAGTGGATGGTGATTTCTCTACTGGAGCTTCTTCATAGAGTAAGAGCAGGTGACATTTCACTGTCACCACAGATTTCCTCATCTGTCTGCAGATCACCAAATCATCTGATTATCAAAAAAGAAAGCAGGGACAAATACTGGGGTTAAAGGGAGTAGTTTGTTGGAATTCATACGAAAATATTGTACCAAATTCTATATATTTTGACAGTGACAACTTTTCAAATACACCTATTGTTTTTCCTACTTGGAACTGCAAATACCTGTATCTCTGTTTGTGTCCCTTATACATTCAGAGCCATTTTTCTGATTTTTTCTCCACCCGCTTTAAATGGAAATTGAAGGTGCTTCAATCAATGGAGTCACCACAGCTTCATTTCTATTACAAACATTTAACTTATGAAATTCAATTGCATCTGGAAACAATCAGGTGGAGGGCAAGGATATGCTTGATTCAGACATTCCTGATACCTACTGTAGTTTTTGATTGATTACTACTCTGTTCTTGTCCATTTTTAAATTCACACTGTCATTGCCATTTCAATCCCATAGGCTTGTTAAAAAGCTAAATAAAATGGAAGATGATTGCAGTTAATGGGGAGACTAGCCATCATTGCTGTAGTCCAATGTTGCAGGAATTCCTCAGGACAGATCACATGGATCAACCATCCCAAATTGCTTCCCAATACTCACAATTTGTTTCTGGGCAGTTATTGCCCATCCTCAAGAACAGTGTTGTGAATCTGGAGTCATATGTAGATAGATGCGGTAAGGACAATTAATTTTCTTCTCTAAAGGGCATTAGTGAATCAGATGGATTTTTGCAACAATTAGCATTAGTTTCACAGTCAATATTCGACTTTTAATTCCAGATTTTTACTGAATTCAAATTTCACCATCTGCCATGGTCAGATTTGAATGTGGATCCCTTGCGATGCTGGATTACTAATCCAGCAACAATACCAATCTATCACCGCCTTCCTTGCATGTCCAAGTAACTAAAGGCAAATTACCGATAAGGACAGTGATTGTTCTGTTTTGTTGACAGCCTGTGGACCATTTCCAATTTAATCTGCAAAAATTTCAGATGTTTGCCCACTTCCTTAGTGCGATTCAAGTAGAGTTGAATGCAGAGAAATGCATTTCTGGCCGTATATTATATGCAAATTATTAATTAGCTTGTTGATTCCTTTCAAGTAATTAACAGCTTGTTGAAATGTATTCCCTAATTTCACTGCGATACAGTTACCTTCATTTTTGCATATATATTTCAATGATTTGAATATTTTGAATTTGAACAAGGCACCTAAGGTGACCACATAAAAGCAAAATGCTGCGGGTGCTGGAAATTTGAAATAAACACATGAAATGCTGCAAAATGAACACCATACTGAGCGAGTTTAAAGATCCCCAGACTCTTCGTTGGAAGTAATGAGATAAATTAGATATATTTTATATGGTTTAAGAGAGGATGCTTTAGCAGTATAGAAAAACAAAAGGCTTTTTGGATTTACTTGATAAAGTTAGTAGATTTGGTAAATATATTTAGGATTACAATATTGGGTCCACGGAGCAAGGAAAGAATTAGGAACTTCAAAACTATTTCAACCACATTGAAAATATTGAAGTCATTAATGATTGCAAATAAAATATCATTTAAATTATGCATTTAATATTGTGAATCCGGTTGAGTTATTCTAAATGTGATATGCCAGATTGACAACTGAGCATTTACTACTTGAATTGGTGAAACGTGTTACTGCACTGTCGTGTGCATATATGCTATCATTGTTTTCCAACATGACTCCAATGGGTCATGTGAACTATTGTTCCTCACGTCACTACACGTCGTCTGCTGTCTGGATTCCAGTTTAAATATTGCTGCAAACTAAAAACCTAATGCTCATACTCTACCGTTTGCGATCTGCCCAGCTTTAAGACTCTTTAGATATCACTGCGCCCACCCAAACTGTGTTTCAGGGTGCCAAGAAACAGCGACATTCAATAAGGCATTGATTTACCTCGGCAAGTTGCCAAACTAATGATGTTAAAATGTTTTAACAGGTGTTGCAGTTGCGGTTTTTAAAGGGGGATTTCTCAGGATTTGTTTTCTAATTTATATGTTTGAATAAAAAGAGGTCTTGTTTAGAAAAAATGATTATTTAGATGGATATAGTATAAAGGTACAAACGTACAAAATAGAAACGACAGAAATAGTTTTGCCAGATAAATTTAGCGTTGCATTCTTTGGAGAAACATTTCATTGAATGTGAAATAACCCAAAATTCGCATCAGTTCAAACCAAATATATGATACTTTTTTTCAACAGGTAAATCCTGAAAATGGGTGATTGGAGTTTCCTTGGGAATATTTTGGAAGAAGTTAATGAGCATTCCACTGTCATCGGGAGAGTCTGGTTGACGGTGCTGTTTATCTTTCGAATTCTAATCCTTGGCACGGCTGCTGAGTTCGTGTGGGGAGATGAACAGTCAGATTTTGTTTGCAACACCCAACAGCCAGGTTGTGAGAATGTCTGTTACGACGAAGCTTTTCCCATCTCTCACATAAGACTATGGGTCCTCCAAATCATCTTCGTTTCGACACCATCTTTGGTCTATGTCGGCCACGCTGTTCATTATGTCAGGATGGAAGAGAAGAGAAAAGAAAGGGAGGAAGATATGAATAGACAACAAGAGATGAACACCGAGAGACTGCCTTTAGCTCCCGATGAGGGCACTAAAGAATCCTGCAAGACAAACAAGAAATTCCGCCTGGAAGGTACGTTGCTGAGAACTTACATCTGCCACATCATTTTTAAGACCATTTTTGAAGTGGGTTTTGTGGTTGGTCAATATTTCCTCTACGGGTTCCGCATCTTACCACTGTATCGCTGCGGTAGATGGCCATGCCCCAATCTTGTTGATTGTTTTGTGTCCAGACCAACTGAGAAAACAGTTTTTGTTATTTTCATGCTCGCTGTAGCGTCAGTATCTCTCTTTCTGAATTTTGTTGAGATAAGTCACTTAGGTTGGAAGAAGATCAGGTTTGCTTTCCGGGAACCGGCCCAACAGAATGTAGACTATCCATCGCAGAAGCCGTTCGTGGCCTCTGTGCAGAAAGCCAAAGGTTACAAACTCCTGGAAGAAGACAAACCAGTGACCCATTTCTTCCCCATGACAGAGGTTGGAGTGGATGTGACCCCAGCACCTTTCATCAGCTACCAAGAGAAACCAAAGAGCGTTGCTCCGGTGGAAGATCTGGTTAAGGTCTATAACGAGACGCTGCTCTCTTATGAGCGACAAGATGAACCTGAACCAGAAGCTCAAGCAGAACCAGAATCACAGGTAGAACCAGAACTGGTGCCAGAGTCAGAACCTGCACCATTGGCAGAACCGGAAGAAGAGAGCGAAAAGACAGAGGCAGAACCACCGACAGCAACTAACGAAAGCCCGGCGGACACAAGGCCATTGAGCAGGTTAAGTAAAGCGAGCAGTAGAGCTCGGTCTGATGATTTAACTGTATGAAATAGTAACATCATGGTAAATGTTGGAGACATTTAAATAAAGAAGCCTGAGTATCAAAACTAAAGGGGAAGGCTGAAAGCAGACATGGGGTAATTTTGGAAAGTTTTGGTAATATTTATGACTGACACTTTGCAATACATATTCAATGAAACTTAAAATGAAAACAATATTCATGTTCAACCTTTCTGGTTCCCTGCCTTTGTTTTTACATATCACAGCAGCTGCACAATAAGACATCTTTAAACATTTGTAAGTAAATCTCAGATCCGATAATTTTATTTATTTTCAACATGTTAATTTGCAGCCATGTGAATTAACCATACTTCAATACATATGTAAGGCCTGACGTTTCCTCGGCATTTCGCCCGAATAGATATATAATTCCTTTTAAAAGATCACGGATTTTGGGGTAAGTGTAACTGCAATACACCTAAACATCCTGGATCTTTCGAGTCTGTCCATCAAATGCTCAAACAAATTTCAGTTCGCCAACTGAAGTTTTATTTTACTATTCTCTACCTTTTATTTCCCTATTCTTCCACTTTCCGCTCTTTTTCCTTACTTACACCCCCATCCTTACCTTTTCTCCCCCTTTGCTTCTCTTTTTCTAAATTTTACCTTTGTCCCATCCATTTTCCTCCACGCTCTCCCCGCTCCCCCTAACATCTTCATTTTAGCTTCTCTGCCTTTTGGCTGTTTATATCTTTTATTCTCTGTATGGATAGCTATTAGCTGGTTTCCCTGATTTGTATGGCTACAACCCATCTTTCACTTCCTCATCCTGCAGTATAAATATCTCCCACTTTCTATGCCTTTTCGCTCTGACTCAGGGTAGTCTGGACTCGAAATATCAGCTCTTTTCTCTCCTTACACCTGCTGCCAGATCTGCTGAGGTTTTCCAGCATTTTCTCTTTTGGTTTCAGTTCGCAAAACTGACTACTCCTTCATCATGTATCCTCCCGGAAGCTTGTAATAGAGAAAATCTCTTCATTCGATGGTCGGGTTTCAGGGGACGTGGTAACGTAAGTCTACAGGCCTTATATAAATTATGGAAATATATATTCACACTAATGTCCGCCCTGAATGATCTTCGAATGCGATTTTACGGTATGACATTTAAGAATGGAAAACGTTCCCCATTTGCAACTTCCCAACGCGGTGCCTGATGTCTAGACATGTCGGATTAAATAAATTGAAATTTATATTGTTGTGGTGCTTCGAAAAAGGAAACTCCCAGGTCGTAAATTTTTGATCGGCAACAATAATTGATACAATATGAAAGAAAAGAGCAGGGATGGGAAGCTCAATTTGGCATTCACTGCTTATACACTTACAGCGAAAGAAATGTATAGTTGTCATTTCTGTTATTGTTCCTCGTCTGTAAAATATTTTAACATATGCAATCGTAACTGGTTTTAAAATATGTTCAATGGCTTGTGTTCTTCTGTACTTTTTCTGCATCAAAATTCGACGCTGTCGCTCGTTCTGTTAATGTTTAAAGTGTAGGTATCAATAGATATTTGAAGAGTCAGCTGAACTATGTAATACTTGAAATTCTAGAACTTTTACAGATACAACGTGTTACGATATATTACGATATATACTGAACAATGATCTAAAATCATTTCAATTTTGATGCCCTAATTTAACAATCAGGATGTGGTCAACATTAAGTTCTACAGCCTTTAAAATGTCAGGTGTTCAGGGATATGAGTAGATGCTAGTAACGGTGCTGCTTTATCAACTTGATGTAGTTAGGATCTCCTTCGTGCAACTGACACAACCAATGAATCGAAAGGTATTAAGACCATTCTAAAAATGCCATTCACTTGGACAAAAACGTATTACAAATGAATGATTCATATCGAAAAAAAAACTGTTGAATCAACCTGAAACGTTGGGGATTGTTGGAGTCGAGCAAATGTAGTGGCCTGAGATTTTATGTCCTGTGGCTAAAGGGATAGCAATGATACAGAACAGTGTAAAGATGATGCGAACGTAAGTTCTGACAAACATGACTATGATTGTTAATCGGCGTTGAGTAAACTGTGCTCAGTCTGATGTGTAAAAATAAAGTCTGGTGTTTACAAAGTTTTTAATATAGAAAACCAATGTAAACAATGGGAAAATAAGGAGCGTACATATTGATACCATTTATGCACGTTCTTACCTTAAAAATATTCAAATGGGAACTGCATCGCCAAATTCCCTACGTCCAAAAAATCCATGAAATTGCAAAGGCTAAAAATCGCAACTGAGTTCTAAGGGTACTAAACTATTTACATTAATATTTTAATACCTATTTTTGTTTACTAACAACTGGTCTTATTTAACACTAGTTAAAGACGGATTAATCAGTAGTTGATTGGAGCTCATTAATGAAGGAATATTACTAAATTAGAATACATCAGGCCTCATTTCATTCCTGTCTGAACTCAAAACTTGCATTAATTATATGCTTCAAATAAAAGACACCGTAAATATCGACAAGTTTTACAATTATGCTACTGATAACGAAAGGTTTACAAATTGAGCTCTTAAGTGTGCTTTTTAGCCATTCTAGGCTTAGAATTTGAATCAATAAATTAATCATGTTTAAAATAAAAAGTACATAATTTTGCAATGATTGTCTGATTCTTTATTTATGTGCTTGTTTCATAAAAAAATTATTTTAGAGTAAAATTACTTCATGATAAAAATAAAATTACTTCATGATATGCACTTCTTAGACCTTCACATGCAGATATTTACTTGTAAGATAGCCAGAGTCATCACGTCTTCTGGGATTTAAAGGAGAAATCACTAGATTATAATACTGAGTTAACCAAACCAACAAGGTTTGTCAAAACAGTGAAGAGAGTCTGCAGATAATTTTGCGTGATGAGATTTCTGTCATATGATCGCAGCTTTTACAGTGCTTGGTAGTGGAGTAAAATGAAAATGGATTGTGGGAATGTGGAGTTGAGACTGCATGAGTGTCCTATTCCTGCTCCTACTTTGAAGATTTGTACCCATACTTAAAAATGGCTAAATTTCAGAGGCGACGGAAAAGAGCAGAATTATAAGTCTAAGTAATACATTTGCTGGAGAGCTGGGACAGACATAATAGATTGAATGGCCTTTGTTGAATGATGCTATGATTCTATTAAATACACAATTCTTCAAACATTGGAGGGTCATTTGAAATGTACCATGGCAGGAAACACAAAAAGACAAAATAATCATCTCTTAAACGTGTAATCTCAAAATAATTTTGGCATTCTGAATCCATTTTCCACCAGATAGGAACATCATTATTCAAAACGTTGAGACTATGTTGGGAAAAGTTATCATAACAACTGGGAGAAATTTCTTTTACAACTTATGCAATGCTATATTTGTTTGGTGATTTACTGAACTGTGTAAGAACCATTAATTAATTTCAAAGCATTCTTATACACAATTATAGTTCATCTTCATCAATTCAGATTCTTGGATTAGATATAAAACTGATTCATACAAATTCATAAGGATTAAATGTCAAATTTAATAGATTTAAAATTTGAGAAAGTGCTATGGGGCTGGATAGTGGACATAAGAAAGGATGGCTGGGTGCAAGTTAGAAAATTTACCAGGGCAGGTAAAAGAGATGCACACAGCATGTAATGTCAATGCCACCTGCAAGTTGAAACTATTCAAGCACAATGGCTAGTGCCACCTTCTATTGCCTGCATGCCTCTGGGGAACTAATAGTGGAAGGTCACAATACTGCTCACACCTAGAAAGCTGTAGGCTTGGTCACAAATGGTCACAGTGTCATAAAGATGTATGACACAGGGAAAAGCCCTTTAGTGCATCACATCTGTGCCAGTGAAAGACAAACAACAATCGACTCTAAACTCATTTTCCAGCACTTGGCCATCGCTTTGTATACCATGGCACATTTGAATACTTCTTAAATGTTAGGAGAATCTCTGCCTCCATCACTCAGTGAGTTCCAGACATTTGGATGAAAAACGTTTTCCTCACATCCCTGATTTATGCCCCCTAGTCATTGATGCCTCCGCCAAGGGGAAAGTTTATTCCTGTTTATCTATGTCCCTTATAATTGTGTGCATTTCAATCATGTCCCCCTCAATCTCCACTATTCCAAAGAAAACAAGCCTAGTTTATTCAATTTCTCTTCATAACTAAAATTCTCCAGTCGAAGCAACATCCTGATAAATCTCCTCTGCACCCTTTCCAATGCTATCATATCCCTCCTATAATGTGGATTCTAGAATTGCACACAATATCCTAACTGTACATAACCAATATTTAGAACCATAGAAAATTACAGGCCTTTTGGCCCTTCTTGTCTGTGCCAAACCATTTTTTGTCTAGTCGCAAACCTCTCTCATCCATGAACCTGTCCAAGTTTTTCTTAAATGTTAAAAGTGACCCTGCATTTATCACTTTATTCAGCAACTCATTCCACACTTCCACCACTTTCTGCATGAAGAAGCCCCCCACCCCCCACAATATTTCCTTTAAATTTTATATGGTTCCAGCAGAGCCACCCTGCTCTTCAACTCTATGCCTTTGCTAATAAAGGCAAGTATGTGATATGCCTTCTTATCCACCTGTCCTGATTAGTGTATATGCAAACCAAGGTCCTGTGATCTTTGGTGCTTCCCAAACTCCTTCCATGCATCATGCATTTCCTTGTCTTGTTTCTCCTGCCCAAGTTGGCAGGACAAACATCGAACATCGCAACATCGAAGGCCGAAGGGCCTGTTCTGCACTGTAATGTTCTATGTTCTAAGTACATTTTCTCACGCTTACCCAGATTGAATTCCAATTGTCACTGATTCAGTCCATCCGACCAGTCCATATATATCCTCTGTGCTAAAATGGACTAAGTGATTAGGCTCAACATAAAATTAGACATTTTAAATTAAAACAGCTAAACTACTTCTACAAGCAAGACCTGACATGGGTGGTGGGGAAAATGCTGGAGTCAATTGTTAAAGATGCAATAATTGTACATTTGGAAAATGGTGACAGGATAAGTCCAAATCAGCATGGATTCACAAAAGGAAAATCGTGCTTGACAAACCTCCTGGAATTTTTTGAGGATGTGACCAAAGATGAACCAGTGGATGTTGTGTATCTGCATTTTCAAAAAGCTTTTGACAAGGTCCAGTCAAAAGATACACAAGAGATTAGTGAACAAAATTAAAGCTCATGGTATTGATGTGGATAGAGAACTTGTTGGCAGACAGGAAACAGAGTGGAATAAGCAGATCCTTTTCAGACTGCCAGGTAGGGAACAGTAGGGTGCCGCAGGATTCAATGCTGAGACTCCAGCTATTCACAATATACATTAATGATTTGGATGAAGGAATTGAATGCAATGTGTCCAAATTTTTGCAGACAACATCAAGCTGGGTGGTAGTGTGTGCTGTGAGGTAGATGCTAAAAGGCTGCAGGGTGACTTGGACAGGTTGGATGAGTAGGCTAATACTTGGCAAATGCAATATAATGTAGATTAATGTGAGGCTATCCACTTTGGTGGCAAAAACAGGAGGGAAGATTATCTGAATGGTGATTTAGGAAAAGGGGAACTCAACATGACCTGGGTGTCATGATGAAATAGTCACTGAAAATTGGCAGGCAGGTACAGAAGGGATGTGAGGAAAACTAATGGTATGCTGGCTTTCACAGCAAGAAGATTTGAATATAGGAGTAGAGATGTTTTGCTGTAGTTATACAGTCTTGGTGAGATGACACCTTGAGTTTTGTGTGCACTTTTGGTTTCCTAGTGTGAAGAAAGATGTTCTTGCTATTGAGGGAATCCAGCAAGGGTTCGTCAGACTGATTTCTGGAATGGCAGGATTGACATATGAAGAGAAACTGGATCGGCAGGGCTTATACTCACTAGAATTTAGAAGAATGAGAGGAGGTCTCATAGAAACATATAAAATCCTGATTGGAATGGACAGACTAGATTTGGGAATGTTTGGGAAATCCAGAACTAGGAATCACAGTCTAAGAATAAGAGGTAAGCTATTCAGGATTGAGCTGTGGAAGGACTTCTTCACTCAGAGAATTATGATTCATAGCATTGTCTATCCCTGAAAGCTGTTGAGGCAAGTTTGTTAAATATGTTCAAGAGGGAGCTGGATGTGACTGTTGTGGCAGGTGCAGGAGTAAGCCATTTGACACCTTGAGCCTGCACCAATATTTAATATCATTGCAGACTTTCAGAATCCCACTCCCGCTTTGTCTCCATACACTTGATCCCTTTAGCCACAAGGGTCACACCCAGCTCTCTTGCAGCAAAAACATCACCTCTTACACTCAAATCCTCTTGAATACAGAAGCTTAAACTTAACAATGGTGCAGTCATTATGGCCCAAAATCCATCAGCTGAAAGAATGGAAAAATACGTTATGATTGTGTTTTCCCTTGTTTCACCCACATCCCCTTTGTTTTGATTTATTATTATGACCTGTATTAGTATACAGTGAAAAGTATTGTTTCTTGCAAGCTATACAGACAATGCATACTGTTCATAGGGAAGGAAAGAAAAGTGTTAGAGTTATAGTTAGGGTATAGAGGAAGATCAAGTTCATATGAAGTAAGTCCATTCAAAAGTCTGATGGCAGCAGGGAAGAAACTGTTTCTGAGTTGGTTTGTACGTGATCTCAGACTTTTGTTATCTTTTTACTGACAGAAGAAGGTGGAAGAGGGTATGTCCGGGTGCATGAGGTCCTTGATTATGCTGGCTGCATTTCATCCACACAATCATAGGTGTATAAAGGGTATATTAAGGGCTGAAGACAAAGCGTTTTGGGGCACTGGTGTTGAGGATTATTGTGGAGGAAATTGTTGCCTATCCTTACTGATTGCAGTCTGTGGGTTAAGTCTCGGATCCAATTGCAGAGGGAGGAGCCGAGCCCAGGCCATGGAGTTTGGAGGTGAGCTTTGTAGGAATAATAGTGTTTGAAGGCTGAGCTGCAGCCAATAAATAGAAGTCTGACATAAATGCCTTTGTTATCTGTGTGTTCCAGTGTGGAGTATAAGGTCAGGGAGATGACGCTTTTTACTATTGCAGCAATAGACAAACTATAATAGAACCTGGCAATCTGGAAGACCAAAATTGATTCATGCAATGATTAATCTTTCAAAGGACTTCATAGGGATGTTTGTCAGAGCCACCAGGCAATAATTAATAATGCACGCTGTTTGGCTTCCTGTTATTAACCATATCTTTAATATGTATAACTAGGATGATTTGGCCTAACTCCATTAGGTGCTATGCTCCCTTCCCTGTCACCCTATTGGCTGAAAGCCAGAGAATGCTCTAGAAGAGCTCTGAGATGGGAGGGGGATAAAAATAGCCACCTTAAAACAAATTCAAGCGAAAACTTGACCAACCTACTGTGATCTGGGACGATGCAAGAGGGCATATGAGATCCACTTTTGTATCAAGATGACCCTGAGTTCATCTGATGACATGAGCTTAGTGAATTGGATGTGGAAGCTATTGAGAGAGTGCAAGGATGTGGAAGCTATTGAAAGGATGCAGAGGAAATTTACAAGGATGTTGCCTGGATTGGGCAGCATGCTGTATGAACATAGGTTGAGAGAGCCAGGTCTCTTCTCCCTGGAGAGACGAAGGTTGAGAGGCGGCCTGATAGAGGTTTATAAAATGTTGAGAGGAATAGACAGGGTGGATTCTCGGAGGCTATTTCCCAGAGTGGAAATGGTCGCTACAAGAGGACACAGGTTTAAAGTGCCGGGCAGCAAGTACAGAGAAGATTTAGGGGTAAGTTTTTCACTCAGAGGGTGGTGAGTGAGTGGAATTGGCTGCTGTCGGTGGTGGTGGAGGCAAACTTGCTGGGGTCTTTTCAAAGACTTCTGGATGAGTACATGGGATTGGGAGTTACAGATAGTTCTATGGTCTAGTATGTATGGGCATGATTGGTGCAACTTGTGGGCCGAAGGGCCTGTTTGTGCAGTAGTGTTCTATGTTCTATGTAATTGAATCCATCCGTCCATCAAATTTATCAGACTGGCTAGTACCTGTTTCTCAGGCAATAAGCCTCATTTGGGGAAATGTTAACTTTTATTGTGTAAGAATTGTTTGTTTAATCTGTGTTTTTAATAAAGCTCAGTTCGAACCATAGTCCTTTGTGTATCTCATAAAGTAAAAGCACCTGGGGTAAACATGTTTTGAGTGATAAACTGGTCTAAGTGTCTGGATAGAATATTTCACAGATAACAGCTCTCACAATCTAAGCTCTCTATATTGCACCTTGCCAATATTCATATCATGCACAAAATTACTGATCAACCCTCCTACTTCAAATCAAAATAATTTATATAAATCACAAATAGCTCCAACACTGATCTTAAGGGCCGCACTGAGCACAATCTTCTATCCTTGACCATCACCCTTTACTTTCTGCCATCCAGCTAATTTTGGATCATTTGCCAAGTTTTCTTGGATCTCATGGACTTGTACCCTTGCTATCAGTCTTCCTTGTAGGGCCTTGTCAAAAGCTTTGCTGAAATCCAATTAGACTATGGCATTTCCCTCATTTACCACGTGTGTAAGTTCAATCAATTTGGTCAGACATGACCTCCCCTTAACAAAACCATACTGACCATTCATGATTAATCTCTGCCTCTCCAAGTGCAGGTTAATTCTCTTTCTCAGATTTCCTTCCAATAATTTCCCCACCACTGACATTACTGTGACTAGCCTGTAGTTTCCTGGTTTATCCCTTCCTCCCTTCTTGAATAATGGTAACACTTGACTGTTCTCCAGTCCTCTGGCACTTTTCTTGTGATTAGAGAAGAATTGAAAATTATTGCCTGTGCCCCTGTTATTTTCTCCCCTGTGTTACTTAACAATCTGAGATACATTTCATCCAGACTTGGAGATTTATCTGCTCTTAAGCCTGCCAAACCACTCAGAATCTCCTCTATGTCTATGTTAATTTCTTTAATTGTTTCACAGTTTTTCTGTGAATCAGTTCCTATACTCACATTGTCTCTCACTAGAAAGAAAAGTATAGAGGAATATGGGCCAAATGCAAGCAATTCGGATTAGCTTAGAGGTTTAAAAAAGGGCAGCATGGACAAATTGGGCCGAAGGGCCTGTTTCCATGCTGTAAACCTCTAAGCCTCTATAGTGAACTTCAACACAAAGTATTCATTTAAAACTCTACCTATACACTGCTCCAGACACAATTTGTCACTGTGGTTTTTAATGGATCCTATTCTTTTCCAAGTTATTCTTTTACTCTTAGTGTAACTGTAAAACAATTTAGGATTTCCTTCATTTTACCTACCAATATCCTTTCATGTTTCCTTTTTGCTCTTCTAATTTCCTTTTTAAATTCCCACTTGCACCTTCTACACTTCTCTAAGATCTCTGCTATTTTGAGTCCTTGATGTCTGCCATAAACCTTCATTTTCCTCTTGATCTAATGCTGTATATTCCTTGATATCCAGGATTCACTCAACTTGTTGTTGCCACCCATTTTCTTTATTGGAATGTATCAGCGCTGTACTCTCCCTATTTCCTTCTTGAATGCATCCCACTATTCTTTTACAGATTTACCCAAAAGTGTCCGTTTCCAGTCCCCACTAGCAAACCAATTAGGTCTTATTAACATTAGCCTTTCCCAGTTTAAAGCTTTTAGGCCTGTCTTTATCCTTTTTCATAACAATCTGTAATTTAACGGAGTTATGGTCTTTGCCTGCAAAATGTTCTTCCAGTGACACTCCCCAAGTGCTCAACTTGTTTAAGACTAGGATTGTCCCCTCTCTTATAAAACCTTCTACATATTGGCTTAAAAAGTTCTCCTGTATGCATTTGAAGAATTCTGCTCCCTTTAAACCTTTTACACTATGACTATGCTGGTTAATGTTGGGGGAGTTGAAATCCCCATTATCATTATCCTATTTAATCCCTTCTTACTGCTAATTGATTTCTGATCACAACTGTGACACTCCCTCCTCTTATACCTCCTTCTCTGTCTTGCCTGAAAATCCTATCCTGGGATATTGAGCTCCTAACCCTACCTCTCTCTCAATCATGTCTCAGAGACTGCAATGACATCGTATTCCCAAAGTTTAATTTGTGCTCTCAACTCATCTGCCTTGTTCATCAGGCTTCTTCAAATAAGTACAATCCAATCTTGCCAAACTCTCTTGAGCTTTAACTGGCCTATACAATCTATGCCTTGCTTTAATTACTTGTTGTCTCTTATAATTTTGGCCTTGCATCTCCCCTGATGAACTTCTCTCAGGTTTCCATAACCCTGCCAAATTGTATCCTAACCAACAGGACTAGCAAATCACTCTGCAAGGACGCTGGTCCCATTTTCAGTTTAGATGCAACCCATTTGCTTTGTATAGGTCCCACCGCCACCAAAAACAGTCTCATTGTCCCAGAAATGTAGTGTAGGAGTGTAGTGAATAAAGTGGATGAGCTCAGGGCTTGGATTGCTGCTTGGAAATGTGATGTGGTGGCCATTACAAAGACTTGGCTGTCTCAGGAACAGGACTGGGTACTTCAGATGCCAGGATTCAGATGCTTCAGGAAGAACAGGGAGGGAGGTAAAAGAGGTGGGGGAGTGGCACTGTTGATCAGGGACAGTGTCATAGCTATAGAGAAGGAGGATGCCACGGAGGGACTGTCTACGGAATCTCTGTGGGTGGAAGTTAGGAACAGTAAGGGGTTGAAAAATTTGCTGGGTGTTTTTTATAGGCCGCCCAATAGTGACAAGGATGTTGAAGTGCAGATAGGGAAACAGATCCTAAAGAGATGTAGAAATAACAGAATTGTCGTGATGGGAGACTTTAATTTCCCAAACATCGACTGGAATGTCCCCAGGGTAAGAGGTTCGGATCGTGAGGAGTTTGTTAGGTGTGTTCAGGAGGGTTTCCTGACACAGCACGTGGATAAGCCTACGAGAGGAGAGGCCGTACTTGACCTGGTGCTAGCTAATGAACCAGGACAGGTGTCGGATCTCTCAGTAGGAGAGCATCTCGGGAATGGTGGTCATAATTCTATCTCCTTCCCGATAGCATTGGAAAGAGATAGGATCAGGCAGGATAGGAAGGTGTTCATCTGGAGTAGGGGGAAATATGAAGACATCAGGCAGGAAATTGGAAGAGTAAACTGGAAGGAGGTGTTCTTGGGGTAAAGTACTGAAGGAAGGTGGCGGATTTTCAAGGAATAGTTGTCTAGAGCTCTGCACGACAACATTCCAGTGAGACAAGGAGGTTTTGGTAGGTCGAGAAAACCATGGTGCACGAAGGTTGTGATGAACCTAGTTAGGAAGAAAAGAAAGTTGTACAAATTGTTCAGGGAGCTAGGGGATGTTAATGATCTAGAGGCGTATAAGACTTGTAGAAGGGAGCTTAAAAAGGAAATTAAAAGAACCGGAAGGGTCACGAGAAGGCTTTGGCGGGTAGGATTAAGGAGAATCCCAAGGCATTCTACAAATATGTGAAAAGTAAAAGGATGAGAAGAGAAGGGATTGAACCTATAAAAGGTGAAGGGAGAAAAGTCTGTGTGGAACCAGAAAAAATGGCAGAGATGCTTAATAAGTACTTTGCCTCAGTATTCACAGTGGAGAGTGATCTGGGGGTTGTACTACAGGATTGCAGCAAACTGAAAAGATTGAGTATGTGGACATTAAGAAAGAGGATGTGTTGGAACTGTTAAATTCCATCAAGGTAGATAAGCCACTGGGTCTGGATGGGATGTACCCCAAGTTACTGTGGGAGGGGAGGGAGGTGATTGCAGAGTCTCTGGCGATGATCTTTGCATCATCGATGGAGATGGGAGAGGTTTCAGAAGATTGGAGGATTGCGAATGTGGTGCCTATTTTCAAGAAGGGGAACAGGGATAGCCCAGGGAATTACTGACCAGTGAGTTTGACCTCAGAGGTTGTTAAGTTGGTGGAGAGGATTCTGAGGGACAGGATTTATGAGCATTTAGAGAAGTTCAATATGATCAGAAATGATCAACACGGCTTTGTTAAGGGCAGATCGTGCCTTACGAGCCTAGTTGAGTTCTTCGAAAATGTGACTGAACACATTGACGAAGGAAGAGCAGTGGACATGATTTACATGGATTTCACCAAGGTGTTTGATAAAGTCCCCCATGCAAGACTTCTTGAGAAGATGAGAGGGCATGGGATCCAAGGGGCATTGGCCTTGTGGATCCAGAACTGGTTTGCCCGCAGAAGGCAGAAAGTGGTTGTAGAAAGGTCTTTTTCTGCATGGAGGTCGGTCACCAGTGGAGTGCCCCAAGGATCTGTTCTAGGACCCTTGCTGTTTGTCATTTTCATAAATGACCTGGATGAAGAAGTGGAGGGATGAGTTAGTAAGTTCACCAATGATATGAAGGTTGGTGGTGTTGTGGATAGTCTGGAGGGATGTCTGAAGTTGCAGTGAGACATAGATAGGATGCAAGACTGGGTGGAGAAGTGGCAGATGGACTTCAACACGGATAAATGTGTGGTTGTCCATTTTGGCAGGACCAATGTGATGAAGGAGTATAATATCAAGGGTAGGAGTTTTGGCAGTGTTGAGGAACAGAACAATCTTGGGGTCCGGGTCCACAGGACTCTTAAATCAGCCTCGCAAGTGGAGGATGTGGTCAAAAAGACGTATGGTGTACTGGCCTTCATTAATAGAGGAATTGAGCTTAGGAGTCGGGAGGTAATGCTGCAACTTTATAAGACCCTTGTCAGACCCCACTTGGAGTATAGTGAGCAGTTCTGGTCGTCTCACTACAAGAAGGATGTGGAAGCTATTGAGAGGGTGCAGAGGAGATTTAGAACAAAGAACAAAACAGCATGGGAAACAGGCCCAATGAGCCCACGCCGCCACCCCGATGTTCCCACCTCTACCCACGATCCCTGTCCATGTTTATAGATCTATGGATTAAAAAACCAAATTTGAGACAATTTAGGGAGAATTTGTTTTGCCAATTAGCCTAAAAGCACATCTTTGGGATGTGGGAGGAAACCGGAGCACCCGGAGAAAACACACGCAAGCACGGGGAGAATGCACAAACTCCTACAGACACAGGCCCAAATCCATGTATCCGCACAGCACAGCGATAGTCACTGAGCTGTTGTGTTGCTCATCAAATGGTCCAGGTCAAGTGTACACTAACGACGTGAAGCACTAGGATACTCTTGAAAAAAAAATCCAAGAGCAGCCCTCTCACGACCCATCGCGTGTATGCCCCTCGTTAGACAACAAGACGGACCAAAGCACCTGTAGGATATAAACAAGTACATCAATATCATCATCTATTTACACACTTCCCAGGGACTCCCAAGGTTCATGATCCCTATTTTAAATCAGTTTTCTAT
This sequence comes from Sphyrna mokarran, assembly GCA_024679065.1. Taxonomy (NCBI): domain Eukaryota; kingdom Metazoa; phylum Chordata; class Chondrichthyes; order Carcharhiniformes; family Carcharhinidae; genus Sphyrna; species Sphyrna mokarran. Next base: position 30,690,764 of record JAGIQG010000010.1, read on the forward strand.
ACCCCTCCATTCCCATTCTGTTCATGGGCCCATCTACGTATTTCTTAAATAACTCCAGAGTACCTGCCTCCACCACTTTACTTGGCAGCGCATTCCATAACCTCCCCACCCTCTGTGTGAAAAAACTCTCTCTAGCATCTATACCTTAGCCCCCTGCCCTAATCCCGTGACCCCTCGTGCTATTAGAGTCCATCCTAGGAAAAAGCTTAACCCTGTTTACTCTATCTATATCCCTCATAATCTTGTACACCTCTATTAGATCTCCTCTAAGTCTGCGTCTTTCTAAGGAAAACAGTCCTAATTTGCCTAACCTCACCATGTAACTCAGACCTTCCATACCAGGGAGCATCCTAGTAAACCTCCTCTGCACTCTCTCCAGAGTCTCCACGTCCTTCCGGTAGTAGGGCGACTAGAACTGGATGCAGTATTCCAAATGAAGTCTAACCAGCGTTTTATACAACTGCAACATTAAAGGCCAGCTCTTGTACTCTATACCCCTTCCTATAAAGGCTAACATACTATATGCTTTCTTCACAACCTTCTCCACTTGCTCTGCCACCTTCAGAGACTTGTGCACCCGCACCCCCAGATCCCTCTGTGTTTCTATATTCTTAATAGGTCTACCCTTTATCATATACCTCCCCCCTACATTCTTTCTCCCGTAATGCATCACGTCACATTTATCAGGATTGAATTCCATCTGCCATCTGTCTGCCCAAGCTACTAGCCTATCTATGTCCTGCTGCATCGCCTGACAATGCTCCTCACTATCTGCAAGTCTAGCCATTTCTGTATCGTCTGCAAACTTGCTGATCACTCCACTTACTCCCTCTTCCAAGAAAGTTTGCAGATGATATAAAGATGGCTGGACTTGCGGATAGTGAGGAGCATTGTCAGGCGATGCAGCAGGACATAGATAGGCTAGTAGCTTGGGCAGACAGATGGCAGATGGAATTCAATCCTGATAAATGTGAGGTGATGCATTTCGGGAGAAAGAGTGTAGGGGGGAGGTATATGATAAAGGGTAGACCTATTAAGAGTATAGAGTTACAAGAATGTTGCCTGGATTGGGAGGCATGCCTTATGAAGATAGATTGAGAGAGCTAGGTCTCTTCTCCCTGGTGAGACAAAGATTGAGAGGCGTGATAGAGGTTTATAAGATGTTGAGAGGAATAGATAGAGTGGATTCTCGGAGGCTATTTCTGAGGGCTGAAATGGTCGCTACAAGAGGACATAGGTTTAAGGTGCTGGAAAGCAAGTACAGAGGAGATATTAGAGGTAAGTTTTTCACTCAGAGGGTGGTGAGTGAATGGAATCGGTTGGCGTCAGTGGTGGTGGAGGCGAACTCGCTGGGGTCGTTTAAGAGATTTCTGGATGAGTATATGGGATTTAATGGAATTGTGAATTACAGATAGTTCTATGGCCTGGTAGGTATAGATATGATCTGCACAACTTATGGGCCGAAGGGCCTGTTTGTGCTGTAGTGTTCTATGTTCTAAATCTAAAGCCCTCGCTCCTATACCTTCTCTCCAGACAAACTGGACTCATATTCTATTTCTAAACTCACCAGCATCTGGCATTGGAAGTAATCCAAAGATTACTACCTTTTATATCTACTTCTTAGCTTGTAAATTCTGCTGGTGGAACCTATCTCTCTTTCTACCTATATCATTGATACCAATATGTACAGCGATTTCTGTCTACTTATCTTCCCACTTCAGAATGCCCGCAGACATTCAGTGACATCCCTGACCCTGTAAGAAGTCTGTCAACAGCAGTTTATTAGAATCATGAGCTTTCAGAGCACTGCTCCTCCAGCAGATGAGTGGAGGTAGGCTCACAAATACAGCATGTATAAGCAAAGACACAATTGCAAGATATTTACAGATTGGGAGAATGGTTGCAATGTGAGTCTTCACAGATAAACAAGTCTTTACAGGTACAAACAATATGCATTAAGAGATGTTTAATTACAGGTTAAAGAGGTGTGAATTGTATCAACTCAGAACAGTTAGTAGAATTTTGCAAACACAGGCAGTATGTAATATGACATGAACCCAAGATCTTGGTTCATAGATCATGGATCATAGAAACCCCACAATGCAGGAGGAGGCTTTTGGGCCCATTAAGTCTGCACTGACAACAATCCCACTCCAGGCCGTATCCCCATAACTCCATGCATTTATTCTGCTAATCCCTCTATCCTATACATCCTGGGATACTAAGGGGCAATTTAGCATGGCCAATCAATCTAACCTGCACATCTGAGGACTGTGGGAGGAAACTGGAGCAACTGGTCCACGAAGACATGGGAAGAATGTACGAACTCCATTGTAACAAAAAGTCATAACAGAATATTTGGAAAGCACTAATGGGGTTGGACAAAGATAGGATGGGTTTATGAAAGGTTTTAACAAATGTACTAGAATTTTTTGAGGATGAAACTTATAAAATATATAGATTGGCATGGATGGAGGATTGGCTGATAGACAGGAAATAGAGGGCCCAATTTTACCATTTTCATTCTAAGTGCTGAATCAGGGTGCAATTCAGATCTGATTTGGAAATCTGTTCTCAGGTGTCCACACACGCACTCAGCCTGAAAAAGAATCACAAGTCTGAATCACACTGTGGGCGAGACCTATTGTGTCTGAAATCTAATCGGAGCTTTAAACTGCACATGCGCAGTGAGAAAAAGATTTTAAAAATGCGCCCGTCACATCGCTCCTGGACCGCAAAAAGCAGACAAAGCAGTCTGGGAGTGAAAGCTGGGAGCGTTGGCCCCCCCAGGCATCGTCCCATTCCCACAACATAACTGCTCCCCTTACCCACCCACCTCTTTCTGCTACCCAGACTGATTGTGACCCTTTGCCCCTCTTCTCCCCATCGATCATCTGCAGAGTGGCAGCAACCTCCCCCTGTCTCCTACATTTCTCGCCCCCTCCACCCCCCGCCGCCACTAGACATCCATCTGGCCTCCTCCCCTCTCTCCCTGAGAGTGATCTAGCTTCTCTCCCCTGCCAGAGAATGATCTGGTCTTCTCCTTCCTTCAGATAATCATCGAACATTACAGTGCAGAAAGAGGCCCTTTGGCCCATCAAGTCTGCACCGAACACAATCCCACCCAAGCTCTACCCCCATATCCCCACACTTCCTATCCACCAATCCCTCTAACCTATGCATTCCTGGACACTAAGGGGCAATTTCTTAGCATGGCCAATCAACCCAACCCGTGTCCACATTTGGCGTGAAACAGATATGCTCAGCAAAGACGTACAATCCCACCAGAGAATGATCGGGCCTCCCCATCACTCACTCCCCCCACCAACCAGATAACAATCTGGTCTTCCTCTGTGCTCAATCCCCGCCCACCAGAGAACAATCTGGCATCCCTCCTCCCTCCACCAGAGAACAATCTGGCCTCCCCCCTTGCACCAGAGAACAATCTGGCCTCCCTATCCGCCCATCTGAGAATGAACCGGCATCCAATGTGGATTCCCATAAACACAGACAAGGGTCATGGGTGGAAGTGGGAACTCACCCTGTAAAAATGGCAGCGTGGGTTCATTGGGCTGAAGGGCCTGTTTCTCGTGCTGTGATGTTCTTTGTTTTTTGTTCATCCCCCCCGCCCCACCACCCCCCTTCCCACCCACCCACCACAGACACATCTGACCCGCCTTCTCCTCCCTCTCCTTCACCAGAGAATGAGCTGGCCTCCCACCACACTCCTGCCCCCCCATCCTGACAACCAGAGTATGATCTGGCCTGTTTTCCTCCCCCACCACCACTGATCTGAGTCAGGGAGCCGCTGGAAGTGCTGAACTTACCTTTTCCAAAGCTGGAATGCCCAAAACAGACCTTTGCCAAGCATGTCTGTTTCATGCCAAATTTGGACTCGCGAACTCAACAGTAAAGGGAGAAATGCTGGTAAAGTTGACTAATTCAATTTAAATGCATGCAAATTGCCGTTGTGCCCATTTTGGGCGTGAATCGGATTGCAGCCATTTTTAGACCTTAGTAAAAGTGGGCATCAGTGTGTACGCTGGGGTAGATTACTGTTAATGGCCTCAAGCCCGACTTTAGCAAGTTTTCGCACCCGAAAATGTGCATGACGTAATGGTAAAATCCAATCCAGAGAGTGTGAATAAATGGGTCTTTTTCCCAAGTGACAGACAGTGACTAGTTGGATATCATAGGAATCAGCTCTGTGAACACCAGGGCTCCAACTGTTCACAAAATATATAAATGATCTGAATGAGGGAACCAAATGTTACATTTCCAGGTTTGCTGTCAACACAAACCGGATGGACTTGTGAATTTGAGTTGTGAGAAGATTGCAGGAGGCTTCAGGTAATTCAGACAAGTTTGATTATACCATCAAGTTCTGCCTGTTTTTGGGTGCGAAAACTTGGTAAAGTCAGGTGTGAAGGGAGTAATGCAATATGTGTCCGCTTCTGCATTGGTTCCCACTTACCAAAGACTGAAAATGGCGGTGCCCAAAACAGGCACAACAGCAATTAAATGCATTTAAATGGACTTAATGGGCTGCATGCCCAACCTTACCCGCACTTCCCACTTTATCACCACATTTGCCCATTCAGGATTGGTGTGAAACAGACATGCTCTACAGAAGTCCAATTCGAGCACTCCAATTAGTGAGGAGGTAAGTATTGAGCATCCGATGGCTCTTTGTTTGAGATCGGTGGTGCATGGGGGGAAGGCGAGTTCAACAGCTCTCTGCTTGAGATTGGTGCAGGGTGGGAAAGGTGGAGTCCACTGCTATTCTGCCAGAATCACTAAGGGCGAAAGTTGGGGGGAGGGTCCGCTGCTGCTCTGCTCGAGATCAATGAGGAGGAAGGGGTGGTCCACTGCCACCCTGCCTGAGAGCAGTGAGGGGAAAGGGGGGTCCGCTTCCAGTCTGCCTGAGATCAGTGAGGGATGTCCGCTGCCACTCTATCTGAAATCAATGAGGGGGAAAGGGGATGGAGGATTGTGATTGGTCTAGGTGGCAGAGAGTGTGGAGGGATGAGGGAGTCAGTAATATTATAGAGTGAGGCAATGTTTGTGGGGGCAGGGGGAAGCGTTATCCGGGTTGGGAAGGATGTGGCAGAGGAGTTGCATTCTATCTTTTATTTTCCTGCCATATGCAGTTGGCGGCACCAATCGGAGCTGCAGGATTTTGGGTGTGTTAAACCTGACACAAAGACTTGTGCAGTGCGATTCGAAATTGCTGCTATTTTTTCAGGCAGAATACGTATGGCACCTGAGAACGGGTCTAAAAGATGGATCTGAAACATTCCCAGTTTCAGGTTTGCCCAGCACTTAGAATTAAAATGGCAAAGGGTTGATTGACTGAGTCAGCAAATACATGGCAGATGCAGTACAATATAGCTAAATGTGAAATCAAAGATGAGTGAACTTGTGGAATTCTCTACCACAGAAGTCAGTGGAGGCCAAATCACTGAATACGTTCAAGACAACAGATAGATACATTTTAAAATTTGAATGGCATCAAGAATTATGGGGGGAAAGAGAGATAGTATTGATATAGAGGAACCACCTCATTCACCAGGAACATGGTACATACTCTTGCAACTCAGCCAACATTGTCTACTTGATACACTGCAGGAAAGGATGTCCTGAGGCATGGGATATTGGGGAGACCATACAGACGCTACGAGAACGGATGAATGAATACTTCTCGAGAATCACCAGGCAAGACTTCCTGTTCTCTTCCTGTTGGCAAATACTTCAGTGGTCATGGGCATTCAGCCTCTGATCTTCGGGTAACGTTCTCCAAGGCGGCCTTCATGACACAAGACAGCACAGTGTCACTGAGCAGAGATTGATAGCCAAGTTCCGCACACGAGGACGGCCTCAACCGGGATCTTGGATTCATGTCACACTATCTGTAAACCCCATGACTCACTAACTTTCCTGTCTGGAGACAATACACATCTCTAACCTGTGCTTAATCCTCTCTCCACTCATATTGTCTATACTTTTAAGACTTGATTAGCTGTAAAGACTCACATTCCAATTATTATTCTGTAAATTGAGTTTGTGTCTTTATCCGGCCTGTTTGTGATCAGAACTTCCACTTACCTGATGAAGGAGCAGTTCTCCGAAAGCTTGTGACGTTTGCTACCAAATAAATATATTGGACTTTAATCTGGTGTTGTGAGACTTCTTACTGTGTTTATCTCAGTCCAACACTGGCTCCTCCACAATATTGATATAGAGGATCAGACATGATCATGCTGTGTGGTGGATTAGGCTCAAAGGGACGAATATCTTACTTCTGTTTCTATATTTCAAACTAATGAGTATTCATTACATGCAAATACAAACAAACAAGAAACTGGGCCAATATGAAGTTCGGCATGTGCTATTACTTTACCTCTGACAGTAAGTTAAAATTTGTATTTGGTTTAATTGCGTCACTCTACATGCCATATTTCCACTCCCCACCACCCCTCCATCCCCACTCCACCTGTTTGTAGGCTCCATAAAATCCTTCTGTCCCATATTTCTTTTAATTTTAATTAAAATTCTTTTAATTTCTTTTAAAGAAATTAAAAATTAATTTAATCTTGCGAGTATTATTGCCTGTATTTTAATTGTCTTAAATTAATTAAATTAAATTTGTATTTTATTTACTCCTTGCAGTGTAGTCAGCTACATACCGGGGAGACCAAACTCAGATTGTGTGGTTGCTTTGCAGTGTATCATTCATTGATAATATGCTTGTGAGTTTTATTGCCTGCATTTTAATTGTCTAATTTGTTCTGAATCTGACCTCTCTGACTTTCACTGCCTGCCACAATCCAATGCTCTAGGATTAGGAGCTTATCTTTCAATTCAGTGCTTCCAGACATAACTCTGTGTTCAACAATTTCAGACAATGACCTCTGCCTATATTGTTCTTTTCTTCTGCTTCACTTTGAATTTTCTTTTTCAGACAACAGTTGTTTTTAATCTTGCCATTCATATCTCCTCCAGGCACATTTTTTTTCTCCTAACTTGTTCCAATACAAAACTATTTTGCTTGCATCAACAACTTTCCCTTAATCTCTTCTACTGCTCATTCCACCACAGAATTTCTCTTCAGTTCTTTTACCACCCCTGACTCTGCTTCCTCTGTCACAGTCTTGTTTAAAGTCTGTAACCTCTTACAGATCCTTGACCTGAAACATTGAGCTGGAACTTATATGACCAATTGAACCCCTATGTTTGACCCTTTCTTGATCGTGATCGACTTAAGGTTGGAGTGTGATATATATATTTTGTTTGAGGTGACAATCCCTACCGTACTAGTCAATGTGTTACTCAGGAGACCAAGCTCTGGATGGCCTTGTCCTGCCCTCTGGCTAATCTTCTTGAAAATCCTTACTCTCCAAGGAGGTGACACATCTCTGAATATCCATATTACATGGAACAAAATGCATCATAAAAAATGTGGGCAACCCTTCATATGGTACTCCATGAATGTTCAAGATGACAGAATTGCATCTTCTGGAGATCAGTGGTGTTCAATGGTGGCATTTGGTGGGACACGGCATCAATTGTATCATTCCTAAGCTTCAGTTGTGTTGTTTTCAAGGCGGGGAGCAAGAGCGGGGCATGCAGCAGCCATTAACAGATACCCCTAATGCCATTCATGTAGCCCATGTGATAGAATGAACATCTGCAGCAACTGTGACTGTCTTAGTATGAAAGAATCATGAAAGCTTCCAGGAACCCTTGTGAACATCTAAGAGAAATACTTAAAATGGTGACACATTAGCTATCCATTTAACAAACTGAACTTTTAAATATTGCAGAACACCTGATCTCAGTAAAGATTCAGAAGAATTCAGTATTAATATCTTTTTCATTTGGTGATCTTGCTTATGACATAATCCTAATGTAGTCAGGGAGTCATAGAGGTTTACAGCATGGAAACAGGCTCTTCAGCCCTACTTGTCCATACTGCCTTTGTTTTTGTAACTAAGCTAGACACAATTGCCAGCATTTGACCCATATCTCTCAATAGCAATCTTACCCATGTAACCACCTAAACACTTTTTAAAGGATAAAATTATACTTGCCTCTATTACTATCTGTGGCAGCTTGTTCCAGACCTTCACCACCCTCTGTGTGAAAAAAATGCCCCTTGAACCTTTTTGTATCTCGCCAACTGTCTTTGAGTCCAACAGGATTTAGTAGTGGATCAGAGATTTAATGAGACTCACATCAGTCGCTGTGGTTTCTGAAAGCTGATGAGGAGATGCCAGTGTTGGATTGGGGTAAGCACACTGAGAAGTTCACAACAGGTTTATTTGGGAGCACAAGCTTTTGGAATCTCACTTTTGCCTTCTAGTTTTAGACTCCCCTACCTTTGGAAAAATATATTGACTATCTAGCTGATCTATGTCCTTCATTATTTTATAGATCTTTATTCGATCACCCCTAGGCCTTCTATGCTCCAGAGGAAAAGAATCCCAGTCTATCCAGCCTTTGCTTATAACTCAAACCATCAAATCCCACTGGCATCCTAGTAAATCTCTTTTGCACTCTTTCTACTTTAAGAATATCCTTTCTATAATATGGTGACCAGAACTGTACACAGTATTCCAAGAGTGGACTGACCAATGTCTTGTATAACTTCAACAAGACGTCCCAATTCTTGTACTCAATGTTCTGACCAATGGAACCAAGCATGCTGAATGCTTTCTTCACCATCCTGTCCACCTGTAACTCCACTTTCAATGAGTTATGAACATGTCCCCCTCGATCTATTTGTTCTTTTACTCTATATAATGTATTCAGTTGTAACAATACTGTGCCTTCAAGAAGTGTATTTTATTCTTGTTCCTTTGCAGGATGCTTCTAGCAGACCCTGAAAATTGTAAACACTGAGATGTTTGTAATCGATGTCCTCTACTTGTTATTGAAGCAATATAATGGACAACACGCTGATTTTAATCTGGACTGTGTTCTGTTGTTGTATGGTCCTTTGGGGATTGCTGAGTGGAACTTGATACGTCAGGTGATATGCCTGGGGATATGTTTTTATGTAGAAAAGTTCAGTTTTCAGTTTTGCTTTTCTGTAGTAGCCTGAAGTTAGAGTTTTAGTTGCTATTAGAAGCTTGTGGAAGAAGGCAGTGTCACTCTCTCGCTCTCTCTCTCTGTCCAGAGGTGTGCTGAAAGTATCTAGGAAGTTCAGATATTTGTTCCAACATTCAAAGGACCAATTCACAATACGTATCAAAAAGCTGATAACCTAGCATCAGGTGAGCATACTTGTTTCTATGCCAAGTCTAGAGAAGGGGCCATGGCTGTGAGATGGTGTTTGACTTGGAAATAACATAGATAGCTAACCATTAAGGTTTATACTGTATCATGTTTGAAACTTGTATTGATTAAAGTTATGCTAATTCCTTTTATAATATTTTTATTATAATTGTGCTATTAAATAAACTTTGATAAAAACTTTCTCAAGGGTCACTTGAATCATATCTAGAGTGAAATATTTTATGCTCACCCATGCCAAAATCAAATGTAGAACTTAGGGCTTTGGGCATCTTTATGAAACACCTTAGAGGTTTTGGCCTCAATCTCAACACAGTCCTCAACGAGTTTTAATTAAATATTAATAGTGTTGTGATGTTAGCATTTATGAAAATTATAAATATTTGTAAAAGTGCTGAGAGTTGTAAAGATGGTTTAGTTTTTTACTGTACAAAAGAGCTGAAAGTGCAAACATTGAGTACAGATCGAAACAATGCATTAAGCAAAAGAACAGGGTTGCTTTGGTAACAAGCTTTAGGTAGTTGAATCAGAATGTGTTTTTGAATTTTAACTAATCAGTTTAGAATAAGCATTTGAATCGCAGCAGTCTATCAAGTTTTGATAACAAGAGTTCCACATGGTCAGGAAGACAAACACTCCCTTGTCAGCAGCCTTCCATTGTTCACAACTCTCTCAGAGAGAGAGAGACTAAGAGAGAGACCCATAGACACACAGACAGCAATGCAGAGACAGTGTAACAGCCATATTTTATGTCTTTAGAGAAAACCTCATTTCATCACAGAAGAACAGACTAACAGAACATAAGAGAAGTCATAGAATCAAAGAAACCTCTACTTTGCAGAAAGAGGCCATTTGGCCCATCGAGTTTTCACTGACCACAATCCCACCCAGGTTCTACGTCATATCCCTACATATTTTATCTGTTGTGTGTCAATAGTCGTTGATGAGGACCTCAACACCATTAGTCATTTTGAGGCTGGATGTGGTGTGTCTGAAGATGATTGATCAGGTCAATTTGGGCACGGAATGTCCTGGCACATATTGGATAGACTTATGTAGACACTGCAGTTGTTGTGCTGTTGGCTCTGGACTTGCGCAGCTCGCCTTTAAGTTGTGTTTCAGCAATGCACCTTTCTTTGTAAGCTTGACAGCCCTTATGGATGAGGCAGCACCAGGTAGGGCAGTTTTGTGTCAGCATTTCCCAGATGATCATGTCAATGTCAAGCAACTTCAGGGAGACCTTGAGTATTTCTCTGAAACATTTCTTCTGCCCTCCATACGAGCGTCTTCCAGCAGAAAGTTCCCCAAAAAAGAGCTGCTTGGGTATGAGCTCATCTGGCATATAGATGACATGATCTGCCCACCAGGTCTGTGCTCTCATCAGCAGTGGACTGATGGTAGACTTGGTCTAGAGACAATTTCAGTGTTTGGTACTTCATCTTGCCATGTGACATGTAATGTTCTGCGAAGACGAGTCACGTGGAAATGATTGAGCTATCATGCATACTTTCGATACACACTCCACATTTCACAGCCATACAGGAGAGTAATGAGAACCATGGCACTGTTGACCTTCAGTTTTGTTGCTGGGCTGATTCCTCGACGTTCCCATACAATGGAGTACAATCTACCGAAAGTAGAACTTGCCTTTGCTGTTCTTCAGTAAACAGCTTTTTCTTAATTGGTCGGTGCAACATCAAAGGCTGAAGGGCCTGTTCTGTGCTGTTATGTTCTACGTTCTTCATCTTTAGTCACTGCTTGGGAAAGAGTGCTGCCAAGATAAGTGAACAGATCCATTACCTATAGTTTCTGACCTTTGATTGTGATTGAGAATTCATGAGGAGCAGGCTGGTGATGACTTCAGTCTTTTTAATATTGATGGTGAGTCCAAAGTTGTCACAATCCATGCAAAATTTGTCCATACTGACTTGCATCTCTGGCTCTGAGCCAGTATATAGGGTGCAATCATCGGCAAAGAAGAACTCTTTTAGAACAGTCTCCTTCACTTTGGTAATAGCTTGAAGTCTCCTCAAGTTGAAGAGCTTCCACTCTGTATTTGAGGCTGATTCCAGCAACACTATCCTGAAAGGCATCATTTCAGCATGGCAGTAAACAAATGCTGAACAGTGTGGGTGCGAGCACACAGCCGTGTTTGACGCCATTGGTAATTGTGAATGCCTCAGAGGCATTCTCCGCATCAAGTACTCTGGCCTTCATGGAACTGATAGACCATCTGAATGAATTTGGGGGGCAGCCATACTTTGACATGATCCTCCACAGGCCTTGTTGGCTAACAGTGTATAAGGCTTTTGCTCTATCAACAAAGGTTGTGTAGAGCTGCACGATCAACAAAGGTCAAAGCAGTTAGAGATGGGACTAGACACCGTGGATGACCTAGATGTCTTCTGTATCTTGTCCTACTCTTGGTGTTCCATGATGCTTGCAGAGACCACCTTCTTGACAGTCGGACCTTCCATTGATCTTGTCCACTCAATCTGCTGGAGTCTGTCTTCACATGCTGGGATAGACATCTCCTTATCTCACCGAAGGTTGAGACCCGTTGGCTACTCTCACGAGGTTTAGCCGGCTTGTCAAAGCCGTTGCCTGTGATGTGGCCACTGTCACATGCAAACAGCTACAGTAAACCACAGGTGACAGCTGAGTGCCAGGTGAAGGCAAAAGGGTGGACAAACTTCCCTGAAAATTATGCAACATGTTCCCCCAGGAGTATTACCCCTCCCTGACACTCCATACACTATTTTATCTACTAATCCATCTAATCTACACATCCAGGATACTAATGGACAATTTTCGCATGGCCAATCAACCTAACTTGCACATCTTTGTACTATGGGATGAAACCAGAGCACCCAGAAGAAACTCATGCAGACATGAGGAGAATGTGCAAAATCCACACATACAGTGACCAAAGCCGGGAATCGAATCCAGGTCCCTAGAGCTGTGAAGTAGCTGCGCTAACCACTGTGCTACGGTGCTGCCCGTCAACAAAAAAGGAAGACCATTCTGGAAGTCAACAAACCTGACTGCATTTTGAGTGTGAATAAAAATTTTCTTTCTGTTAATAAATGGGAATGGTAATTATCTAAACAGCATCCATTAGAATAGTATTTTTTTTGGTTTGTTAATATTTCAGTTAATCTGTTCACTGTTAATTAAATAAAATAAAGTGTTACTTTGCTTCTTTTTAAAGAGTCTCAGGTAGTTATTTTGATTTTAGTTCCCTGAGAGGATATCACCCTCCCCTTCATGGCAATAGTCTTTGATGAATGTTTTAATCATCAGGCAGAAGCATGTAGGACTTAAAAAGGAACATAAAAAGCCCCAAACAAAATGATAAAAAGACAAAAGACACTACTTTTTCAAACAAAACTGGTGTGCCTTCGAGGCATAGACTTTTCAGAAGTCTGAGTAAGATATGCCTTTGGGAAACATGAGATTGAAATTCTGAATGATTTCCTTTTTGAATATGTAGACACGTTCTGATAATTGTACCAGCAGTTGGTAATGAACAGTGAGGAACAAGTCCTGCAGCAGGTAGATCAGAAAAAGCAGGATTACAATCAGAGAATGTTTTGTCTCAAAACCAAGTTAGAGTCATCGAGATTCACAGCATGGAAACAGGCTCTTCAACTCAACTTGTCCATGCCACCCAGTTTTTACAATTAAGCTAGTCCCAATTGCCTGCATTTGGCTCATATCCCTCTATACCAATCTTACCCATGTTACTGTCTAAATACGTTTTAAAAGGGAAAATTGTATGCTCCTCTACTTCTACCACCTCTGGAAGCTCATTCCAGACATTCAAATTTGCCCATGTGGAAATTTTTGTATCTCTCCCCTTAAACCTATGCCTTCTAGTTTTAGACTCTCCTTTTGGGAAAGGATATCTGTTTATCTTTGCCTCTCATTATTTTATAGACTGTCAAGTTTGGGTAGCATCCCTAGTAAATCTTTTCTGCACTTTTTTTTGTTTAATAATATCCTCACCAGTGTTACAAGTACTATATTCCAGTATTCCTTACCAATGTCTTGTACAACTTCAACCAGATATCCAAACACCAGTCTTCAATGTCCTGACCAATGAAACGAAGCATGCCTAATGTCTTTTTCACCAATGTGTCTACCTGTGACTTCACTTTCAACCTGTACTCCTAGATCTCTTTGTTCTACAATTTTCTCCAACACTGTACCAGTAACAGGGTAAGTCCTGTCCTGATTTGATCTCTCAAAATGCATCACCTCACATTTATCAAACTTAAACTCCATCTGCCATTGATCAGCCCACTGGTCCAATTGATCAAGATCCAGTTCCATTTTGAAATAACCTTCTTCACTGTCCACTATGCCACTAATCTTGGCATCAGCTGCAAACTTAATAACCATGCCTCCTAAATTCTTATTCAAATCATTAATATAAATGACAAATAACAGTGGACCCAGCACCGATCTTTGAGGCAAACCTGGTCTTTGGATGTCTTTGACCAGGACGTTGGTCATTGGCGTCCAGTTTGAAAAACAACCTTCTCCAACCACTCTGTCTTCTCTCATCAAGCCAATTTTGTATCCAGTTGGCTACCTCACCTAGATCCCGTGAGATTTAATGTTATGCAACAACATACCATACAGTACCTTGTCAAAGACCTTGCTAAAGTCCATGTAGATAATGTAATTGCACTACTTTCATCTTGATTATCCCTTCACAAAACTCAATCAAATTCGTGAAACATGATTTTTCACTTACAAAGCCATTCTGACTGTCCTCTAATCAGGCCTTGCCTATCCAAATGCCTGTCGAACCTATTTCTCAGAATATCTTCTAACAACTTACCCACTACAGATGTTACGTTCACCGGCCAATAGATCTCAGGTTTTTCCCTGTAGCCCTTCTCAAACAAAGTACGCCATTTGCCACCCTCAGATCTTCAGGCACCTCACCTGTAGCTGCCAATGATTCAAATATCTCTGCAACGGTATCCACAATTTCCTCTCTAACAGCCCACTACATTCTGGAATACACTTCATCAGTTCTCACGGATTTATATACCTTAATGTGTTTTAAGACTTCAAGCACTTCCTTCTCTGTAATATGTACACTCTTGTGGACAAGTTGCAGAGCTGGGCCGAGAGGTGGCAAATGGAGTTTAATGTGGAAAAGTGTGAGGTAATGCACTTTGGCAGGAACAATAAATGTGTAGAGTATAGGGCTAATGGTATGGCTCTTAATAGTGTTGAGGAACAGAAGGATCTTGGTGTATGTGTCAATAGATCCCTGAAAGTAGGCAGTCAAGTGGATAAAGTTGTTAAGAAGGCATATGGAGTCTTAGCTTTTATTGGTAGGGGGATGGAATTTAGGAGCCGCAGCATCATGTTGCAACTGTACAAAACTCTAGTGCGGCCGCACTTGGAGTATTTGTGCAGTTCTGGTCCCCACATTATAAGAAAGATGTGGAGGCATTGGAGAGGGTACAGAGGAGGTTTACCAGGATGTTGCCTGGTATGGAGGGCAGGTCTTATGAAGAGAGGCTGAGGGATTTGAGGTTGTTTTCGTTAGAAGGAAGGCGGCTAAGAGGAGACCTTATTGAAACATATAAGATGATTAGAGGTTTAGATAGGGTGGACAGTGATAGCCTTTTTCCTAGGATGGAGAAAGCTAGCACGAGGGGACACAGCTTTAAATTAAGGGGTATGAGTTATAGGACGTATATCAGAGGTAGGTTCTTTACTCAAAGAGTGATTAGGGAGTGGACTGCCCTGCCTGCAGCTGTTGTAGATGCGCCAAGTTTGGTGGCGTTTAAGAGGTTAGTTGATAAGTATATGGATGAGAAGGGAATGGTTTAGTTAGGAGGGGCATTGCTTTTTATTTTGGTCGGCACAACATCGAAGGCCGAAGGGCCTGTTCTGTGCTGTATTGTTCTATGTTCTATGTTCTTCAGTAAGTAAATATCACTATTTACTTACTGAAGCTCCCTAACATCCGTGTCTTTCTCAATAGTAAATGCTGATGTGAAATATTCAATTAGGTAGATTACAGATAGCTGCAAGAAAAATAGGGTGGTAGTAGTAGGCAATTTTAACTTTCCCAACATTGATGGGACAGCCATAATATTAGGTCTTGGATGGAAAAAATTTGTTGAGTGTATTCAGGAGGAATTTCTCATTCAGTATTTGGATGGACCAACCATAAAGGGGGCAAAACATGACCTCCTTTTTGGAAATAAAGAAGGGCAGGTAACAGATCACTTTGGGACCAGTTACTATAATTTCATTAGTTTTAAGATAACTCTGGAGAATGATAGGACTAGCCCAAAAGCTAAAATTCTAAATTGTAACAAGGCCAATTTTGATGGTATTAAACAAGAACTTTCAAAAGTTGATTTAGGAGTTTGTTCGCAGGCAAAGGGGCATCTGGTAAGTGGGAGACTTTCAAAAATAGGTTAACTAGGGTTCAGGGTAGACACTTTCCTTTTCAGGCTGGTAGAAGTAGGGTACCCAAGATGACTTGGGATATTGAAATGCTGGTCAAGAAGAAGAAGGAGGCATATGACATGCTGACCCAGTTGGAATAAAATAGATCCTTTGAAGCATATAGAGGATGTAGAAGTAGATTTAAGAGCAAAATCAAGAGGGCAAAAAGGGAACATTTGACATTTATATTAATGATGTAGATGAGAATTTAGCAGGCATGATTAGTAAACTTGCAAATGATGCCAAGATTGGTGGCATAGTGGAGAGTGTAGAAGGTTATCTAAGGTTGCAATGAGATCTTGATGAATTGGATCAATGGGCTGGTGAATAGCAGCTGGAATTTAATTTAAATAAATGTGAAGTAATGCATTTTGGTAGATTGAACCAGAGCAATGGTAGAGCACTGGGGAGAGTTATAGAACAAAGTGATCTAGAAGTATAGTTTCATAACTCCTTTAATACCATCAAAATTGGCCTTGTCACAATTTAGAATTTTAACTTTTGGGCCAGAGCTATCATTCTCCAGAGTTATCTTAAAACTAGTGAAATTATAGTAACTGGTCCCAAAGTGATCTGTTACCTGCCCTTCTTTATTTTCCAAAAGGAGGTCATGTTTTGCCCCTTTGTAGTTGGTCTATCCAAATACTGAATGAGAAATTCCTCCTGAATACACAACAAATTTTTGTCCATCCAAGCCCCTAATACTATGGCTGTCCCATCAACGTTGGGAAAGTTAAAGTTGCCTACCTTTACCACCCTATTTTTCTTACAGCTCTCTGTAATCTTCTTACATAATTGCTCCTCAATTCTCTATCAAATGCAAAGCGTGCCTCTTTAGAATTCCTGTAAGCCTGGTTCTCCATTTTTTATCAGGTTGACCTCAGCCCATTTCAGCTGAATCTTCTTTAACCATGTTCAATCCATCAGTACTGGATAATTGCCCTATATGTAAAAATCTGCTTTTTGTGCATAAAGTTGCACAGCTACTTCAATACAGAACTTTATCTTTCAATGTCCTAAGTATCCTTGAAAGTTTCAATGGAATGTGTCTGAGCTTTCACCCTGTAGACATCTCTGGCATCAGCGAGACTGCTGCCTGAGCATCAACTTCCATCTTTCCTGGTTGTCCATCAAGCAATGGAATGACTCAACATCTATGTGTAATACAAATGATGGCTAGCATATTCAGTAACAGTTTCTCTTCTGACTGTGTGTTGATGAGTTTTTGCAGCACAGAAACTTATTTTTTTTACATGCTGCTTGTTTTTGCTTATTATTTTTAATTGTAGTATGCTTTTTCTTCCAGCAGGTGCATTGAGTCCTTTTCTCCAAGTGCCTTGATAGACTAATGTTGTTACACTAGGTAAATGCCCTCGCTTTACAGTGACTTGTGCGAGTTTCAAAACTCTTCAGTGTTAATTCAGCAGACATCTTGTGTATTTAAGTACATAATTTCTGAATGTCTTTGCAGCTAGTTCATCTGGAATAACAATTTCCATGACCTTTTTCAGAGTAAGGCTACTCTTGTAGGCAATCATTCCTTCACTTTGCAGGACCACAGACAAATCTATCCCAGAATGTATCATTCAGCACATCACCAAATTCACAATATTTTCAAGTGTCAGCACAGCTACTAGTTTTGCAATTCAGTCCACCTCTTGATTTATTTTGAGAATCTGAAGTGCCCTATGTTTCTTTGGAAAAAAATCTTCAAAATGCAGTTTATGAAAATACAACAAATCTTATTCCAACTTATAAATCACATGAAGGGCTTAATAAAGAAACATCATTACAATATTAAGGGTGGGGGTCTTAGCAGTGTTGAGGAGCAGAAGGATCTTGGGGTCCGGGTCCATAGGATTCTTAAATCTGCCCCGCAAGTGGGGGATGTGGTCAAGAAGGTGTATGGTGTATTGGCCTTCATTAATTGAGGGATTGAGTTTAGGAGTCAGGAGGTAACGCTGCAACTTTATAAGACCCTGGTCAGACCCCACTTGGAGTATAGTGTGCAGTTCTGGTCACCTCACAACAGGAAGGATGTGGAAGCTATGAGAGGGTGCAGAGGAGATTTACAAGGATGTTGCCTGGATTGGGAAGCACGCTCTATGAAGATAGGTTGGGAGAGCTAGGTCTCTTCTCCCTGGAGAGACGAAGGTTGAGGGACGACATGATAGAGGTTTATAAAATATTGAGAGGAATAGATAGGGTGGATTCTTGGAGGCTATTTCCCAGGGCTGAAATAGTCGCTACGAGAGGAATAGGTGCTGGGCAGCAAGTACAGAGGAGATGTTAGGGGTAAGTTTTTTACTCAGAGGGTGGTGAGTGAGTGGAATTGGCTGCCGTCGGTGGTGGTGGAAGTGAACTCACTGGGGTCTTTTAAAAGATTTCTGGATGAGTACATGGGATTAAATGGGATTGTGAGTTACAGATAGTTCTATGGCCTTGTAGGTATGGGTATGATTGGCGCAACTTGTGGGCCAAAGGGCCTGTTTGTGCTGTGGTATTCTATGTTCTATGACCCCAAACTTGGGATCTGACCCTGGGCCACTCCAAGCTTCTCACAATTCTACATAGTGTCTTTTTTATAGTGAATCAGCTGGTCAACTGACTATTACATCACTCTGTAATTGGTTCCATGGTTTACTGGAAGTACACAGTACATACTCTTATAATTCGGCCAACGTTATCTACTTGTCCTGAGGCATGGTACATTGGGGAGACCATGCAGACACTGCGACAATGGGTGAATGAACATGGCTTGACAATCACCAGGCAAAAGTGGTCTGTCTCTGTTAGGGAACATTTCAGAGGTCACAGGCATCCAGCATCTGATCTTCGGGTAAGTGTTCTCCAAGGCGGCCTTCACGACACATGACAACTCAGAGTCACTGAGCAGAAACTGATGGCGAAGTTCTGCACACGAGGATGGCCTCAAGTGAGATCTTAGATTTATGTCACACTACCTGTAACCCCCATGACTTGCCTGGGATTGCAAAATCTTACTAGCTGTCCTGGCTGGAGACAATACACACCTTTTTAACCTGTGCTTAACTCTCTCTCCACTCACATTGGCTGTACATTAACACCTGATTACCTGTAAAGACTTGCATTCCCTTCATTATTTTGTAAATTGAATTTGTTTATTTATATGCCCTGTTTGTAACCAGAACTCCCATTTACCTGATGAAGGAGCAGAACTCTGAAAGCTAGTGACTTTTGCTCTCAAGGGAGTGCAGTGAAGGTTTATCAGGCTGATTCCAGGAATGGTGGGACTGATGTATGAAGAATAATTGATAAAGTTAGGAATGTTTTTGCTGAATTTCAAAGGGGAAGCATGGTCCATAGAAACTTAAAAAATTCTAATAGGACCGGACAGGATAGATACAGGAAGGATGTTCCTGATGGTGGGGTTATCCAGAACCAGGTGTCACAGTTTGAGGGTACAGGGTAGATCATTTAGGATGGAAACAAGGAGACATTTCTTCATCGAAAAAGTGGTGAGCTTGTGCAATTCATTACTACAGGAAATAGTTCATTCTAAACATTGAATGTATTCAAGAGGTGGGGAAAGAGCAGGATTAGGCTATTGAGATGGATGATCAGCCATGATCATGATGAGTGGCAGAGTAGGCTTGAAAGGCCGAATGGCCTCCCCTGCTCCTATCTTCTATGTTTCTATGATTTTGTTGATCCTTAAGAGGTTCTATTCTCTCCCTAGTTGACGAAGTCCCTCATGGGAGGTTAGTTGAGAAGGCCAAAGCTAATGGGATTCAAGGACAGGTAGCTAGATGGATAAGTAACTGGCTTGGTAATAGGAGACAGAGAGTAATAGTGGAAGGGTGTTTTTCTAGTTGGAGGTCAGTCACTAGTGGTGTGCCGCAGGGCTCGGTACTGGGATATCTTCCATTTGTAATATATATAAACGACTTGGAAGAGGGAGTAAGTGGAGTGATCAGCAAGTTTGCAGACTATACAAAGATGGCTGGACTTGCGGATAGTGAGGAGCATTGTCAGGTGATACAGCAGGACATAGATAGGTTGGTAGCTTGGGCAGACAGATGGCAGATGGAATTCAATCCTGATAAATGTGAGGTGATGCATTTCAGGAGAAAGAATATAGGGGGGAGGTATATGATAAAGGGTAGACCTTTAAAGAGTATAGAAATGCAGAGGGACCTGGGGGTGCAGGTGAACAAGTCTCTGAGATGGCAAAGCAAGTGGAGGAGGTTGTGAAGAAAGCATATAGTATGTTAGCCTTTATAGGAAGGGGTATAGAGTACAAGAGCTGGCCTTTAATGTTGCAGTTGTATTAAACATTGGTTAGACCTCATTTGAAATACTGCGTCCAGTTCTGGTTGCCTTACTACCAGAAGGACATGGAGAGTCTGGAGAGAGTGCAGAGGAGGTTTACCAGGATGCTGCCTGGTATGGAAGGTCTGAGTTATGAGGAAAGATTAGGCAAATTGGGACTGTTTTCCTTAGAAAGACGTAGACTTAGAGGAGATCTGATAGAGATGTACAAGATTATGAGGGGTATAGATAGAGTAAACAGGGTTAAGCTCTTTCCTAGGATGGACTCTAATAGCACGAGGGGTCACGGGCTTAGGGTGAGGGGGGTAAGGTATAATTTGGATGCTAGGGGGAGTTTTTTCACACAGAGGGTGGTGGGGGTATGGAATGCGCTGCCAAGTAAAGTGGTGGAGGCAGGTACTCTGGAGGTATTTAAGAAATACGTAGATGGGCACATGAACAGAATGGGAATGGAGGGGTATAGAAAACTGATTTAAAATAGGGATCCTGAGCCTTGGGAGTCCCTGGGAAGTGTGTAAATAGATGATGATATTGATGTACTTGTTTTTATCCTACAGGTGCTTTGGTCCACCTTTGTTGTCTAATGAGGGGCATGCACGCGATGGGTTGTGAGAGGACTGCTCTTGGATTTTTTTCGAGAGTTGTTAGTGTATGCTTGACTTGGACCATTTGATGGGCAACACGACAGCTCAGTGACTATCACTGTGCTGTGCAGATACATGGATTTGGGCCTGTGTCTATGGGAGTTTGCGCATTCTCCCCGTGCTTGCGTGGGTTTTCTCCGGGAGCTCCGGTTTCCTCCCACATCCCAAAGATGTGCTCTTAGGCTAATTGGCCAAACAAATTCTCCCTAAATTGTCTCAAATTTGGTTTTTAATCCATAGATCTATAAACATAGACAGGGATCATGGGTAGAGATGGGAACATCAGGGTGGCGGCGTGGGCTCGTTGGGCCGAAGGGCCTGTTTCCCATGCTGTTTTGTTCTTTGTTCTTAGTTACTCTTTTCCCCTTTATGTATTTGTAGAAGCTCTTTGAATTCATCTTTGCCTTATCTGCCAAAGCAATAAAAAAAAAGAATAAAGAACAACACAGCATGGGAAACAGGCCCTTTGGCCCAATTAGCCTGCACTGCCATTTTAACATTATTAGTTCCTCTTCTACGTATGACTTTTGTCTATGCCTATTGGAGAATATTGAGGGAAGACTAATTTAGGGACAATTTGTTAACACCAACCAGCCTAAGAGCACATTTTTGGGGTGTGGGAGGAAACAGGAGCACCTGGAGAAAATCCACACAAGCACAGGCAGAATGTGCAAACTCCAACCGACACAGGCCCAAATCCATGCATCAGTCACTGAGCTGTCATGTTGCCCATCAGATGGTCCAATTTAAGCGTACACTAATGACATGAAGCACTAGCTAACTCTTGAAGCAACATCCAAGAACAGCCCTCGCTCGACCCACTGCGTATATGCTCCTTGTTGGACAACAAGGTGAACCAAATCACCTGTGGATTAAAAGAAAAGACATCAATAAACATACACAACTTATACAGACATTTACGGAATCCCCAGAAGTTCAGAAGTAAGACAAGTGAGCCATAAAATATGTTGGAAGGTCCGTAGGAATCATTTGATTCTCAGGGACATCCCAAGGCTCTTGCTCTTTATTTAGAACAGTCTCCTGTATCCCTCCATCTCTAGTCTGCTCATGAACCTAAGTAAACCTTAAACAACTCTAGTGTGCCTTCCTCCATCACTCTACTTGGTACTGCATTTCAGGCCCCACAACCCTCTGTGAAAAACCACCCTCTAACATCTGAATTATACCTTGCCCCCCTCACCCTAAGCCCGTGTCCTCTTGTAATTTTTGTATTCAACCTCGGAAAAAGCTTACCACTGTTCACTCTATCTATACCCTTCATAATCTTATACACCTCTATTAGATCTCCCCTCATTCTCTTTCTAAGGAGAACAGCCCCAATTTGCCCAATCTCTCTTCATAGCTCAATCCTTCCGTACCAGGCAGCATCCTGGTAAACCTCCTCTGTACTCTCTCCAGTGTCTCCATGTTCTTCCGGTAGTAAGATGACCAGAACCAGTACTCCAAATGTGTGTTCTATGCAACTGCAACATTAGACGCCACCTTTTATACTCTATACCCTTCCCTATAAAGGCAAGCATACCACAGGCCTTCTTCATCACCTTCTCCATCTATACTGCCACCTTCAAGGACTTGTGTACTTGCACTCCAGGTCCCTCTGCATTTCTATACTCTTAATAGGCCTACCATTTATCGTGTAACTCCCCTCTACATTATTTCTTCCAAAATGCATCACTTCGCATTTATCTGGATTAAATTCCATCTGCCATTTCTCTGCCCAATATACCAGCCTGTCTATATCTCGCTGCATTGCCTGACACTGCTTCTCACTATTAGCAAGTCCAGTCATCTTTGTGTTATTTGCAAACTTGGTGATCACACACTTATCCCCTCTTCCGAGTCTTTTATGTATATTACAAATAACAAAGGTCTCAGTACTGAGCCCTGCGGCACACCACTAGTTACAGATCTCCAGCTAGAAAAGGATCCTACTCTTTGTCTCCTGTTACCAAGCCAGTTCTCAATCCATTTAGACACCTTTCCTTGTATCTCATGAGCCTTAACCTTTTCCGCCAACCTACCATGAGGGACTTTGTCAAACGCCTTACTGAAATCCATATAGATGACATCCATGGCTCATCCTTCATAGAACATAGAACATAGAACATTACAGCACAGAACAGGCCCTTCGGCCTTCGATGTTGTGCCGACCAAAATAAAAAGCAATGCCCCTCCAAACTAAACCATTCCCTTCTCTTCCATATACTTATCAATAAACCTCTTAAACGCCACCAAACTTGGCGCATCTACAACAGCTGCAGGCAGGGCATTCCACTCCCCAATCACTCTTTGAGTAAAGAACCTACCTCTGATATCCGTCCTATAACTCATACCCCTTAATTTAAAGCTGTGTCCCCTCGTGCTAGCTGTCTCCATCCTAGGAAAAAGGCTATCACTGTCCACCCTATCTAAACCTCTAATCATCTTATATGCTTCAATAAGATCCCTCTTAGCCGCCTCCTTTCTAACGAAAACAACCTCAAATCCTTCAACCTCTCTTCATAGGACCTGCCCCCCATACCAGGCAACATCCTAGTAAACCTCCTCTGTACCCTCTCCAATGCCTCCACATCTTTCTTATAATGTGGCGACCAGAACTGCACACAATACTCCAAGTGCGGCCGCACTAGAGTTTTGTACAGCTGCAACATGATGCTGCGGCTCCTAAATTCAATCCCCCTACCAATAAAAGCTAAGACTCCATATGCCTTCTTAAAAACTTTATCCACTTGACTGCCTACTTTCAGGGATCTATTGACACATACACCAAGATCCTTCTGTTCCTCAACACTATTAAGAGCCATACCATTAGCCCTATACTCTACACATTTATTGTTCCTGCCAAAGTGCATTACCTCACACTTTTCCACATTAAACTCCATTTGCCACCTCTCGGCCCAGCTCTGCAACTTGTCCAAGTCACTCTGTAAACTAAAACACCCCTCTTCACTATCTACCACACCACCAACTTTAGTATCATCTGCAATTTTACTGATCCATCCCTCAATACCCTCATCCAGATCATTTATAAAAATTACAAACAGCAGGGGCCCCAAAACAGACCCCTGAGGCAATTGTGCTTCGTCGACTGTTTTTGTCACCTCCTCAAAAAATTCTACCAGATTCGTAAGGCACGACCTCCCCTTTACAAAGCCATGCTGCCTATCACTAATCAGATTGCCACGCTCTAAATGCGTATTCATCCTACCCCTAAGAATTCTTTCCAACAACTTCCCTACCACTGACGTCAAACTCACCGGCCTATAATTACCCGGGTTATGCCTACTACCCTTTTTAAACAATGGAGCCATGTTCGCTATCCTCCAGTCCTTTGGGACCTCACTTGTGTCCAAAGACACAAAGATTTGCGTCAGAGGCCCAGCAATTTCATCTCTCATCTCCCTAAGCAGCCTAGGATAAATGCCATCAGGCCCAGAAATTTATCAGTTTTAATACTTCCTAAAAACCTAACACTTTCTCCCTCATAATGGATATTTCCTCCAACGGGTCTATAACTCCCTCCAAGACAGTGCCGGACAACAGGTCCTTCTCCTTCATGAATACTGATGCAAAGTATTCATTCAGGATCTCCCCCATTCCCTCGGGCTGTAAGCATAGTTCCCTTCCTCTGTCCCTAAGAGGACCGATGTTTCCTCTAACCACCCTTTTGTTCCTAACATAGGAGAAAAAAGCCTTTGGATTTTCCTTAATCCTGTCCGCCAAAACTGTTTCATGCTCCCTTTTCGCTCTTCTAGCTCCCCATTTGAGCTCCCTCCTACTCTCTCTATATTCCTCCAATGCTCTCTCCGTTTCCCAGTTGCTTACACCTAACATACACTACTCTTTTCTTCCTAACCAAGTCCCCAATATCCTTAGTTATCCACGGCTCTCTAGTCCTACGTTTCCCAT
The DNA here is from genome assembly GCA_024679065.1 of Sphyrna mokarran. Lineage (NCBI taxonomy): Eukaryota > Metazoa > Chordata > Chondrichthyes > Carcharhiniformes > Carcharhinidae > Sphyrna > Sphyrna mokarran. The sequence goes on from JAGIQG010000010.1 coordinate 30,715,429, forward strand.
CCTTCCTCTTAACAGGCACATGTCTTAACATAGAACACTACAGCACATACAGGCCCTTCGGCCCACGAGTTGTGCCGATCACATCTATACCTACCAAGCCACAGACCTATCTGTAACCCCCTATCCCATTAGTTCTCATATACTCATCCAGAAGTCTTTTAAAAGACCCCAGCGAGTTCACCTCTACCACCACCAACGGCAGCTGATTCCATTCACTCACCACCCTCTGAGTGAAAAACTTACCCCTAGTAATGCAGTCTTTACTGCATCCTTTTCAGTGTAATTTCCTGGATTATCCTTGCTACTCTTCTTAAACAAAGGAACAGCATTTATTCTCCAATTCTCGATTCCAGTTAAGGTCATTCTATGTGCAGAGTCTGCAAGTTTTTACCATGTTTGGTGAGTTTTCTCCCACAATCCAAAAATATGAGGATTAGTTTGATTGGCCATGCTAAATTGCCCCTTAGTATGAGGGGGGCTACCAGGGTAAGTATGTGGTGTCTGGGTGGGATTGTTGTTTGCGCAGGTTTGATGGGCCGAATGGTTTACTTCTGCACTGTAGGGATTCTATGGCTCCTTTGCTTCTCTCAATATTCTGGAGTATATTCCATCTGGCCCTGGGAACCTATCTACCTTAATGTTTCTCTAGAACACCAATACCTCCTCCTTTCAGATCTCTAACATGACCCAAACCCTCGACACACCTTCCCTTTAGTGAATACTGAGACAAAATGCCTCAACCGTTTCCTTTTACTCCTTCTCTTCCCTGTTGTTGAGTCGGCTAACACCCTCCCTGGTTACCCTATTGCTCTTTACATAAGTGCAAAAGGCATTGAGATTTTCCTTAATCCTACTGGCCAATGATTTTTCATGACCCCTTTTAGCCCTCCTTACTCCATGCTTAAGTTCCTTTTTACTTTTCTTGCATTCCACAAATGCTTTGTTTCCAGCTTTGACAAATGCTTTCTTTTTCTCTTTGACTAGGCTCACAATATCTCTTGTTGTCCATGGTTCCTCATATTTGCCTTATTACTTATAAGGCAAATATAAGTAATAATATTATTTATAATAAGTAATAATATAAGTAATAACAATAATATTTATTTACCCTTCATCCTGAAAGGAATGTGCCAGTTCTGAATTCCTATCAACTTGCACTCGATAGCCTTCCAAATGCCAGATGTTGATTTGCCCTCAAACATCTGCCCCCAATCTACATTCTTCAGTTCCTGCCTAATATTGTTGTAATTAGTTGTCCCCCATAGAAGAACATAGAACATTACAGTGCAGAACAGGCCCTTCGGCCTTCGATGTTGCGCCGACCAATTAGGAAAAAGCAATGACTCTTTAACCTAAACCATTCCCTTTTCGTCCATAAACTTATCTACTCACCTCTTAAACGCCACCAAACTTGGCGCATCTACAACTGACGCAGGCAGGGCATTCCATACCCTTACCACCCTCTGGGTAAAGAACCTACCTCTGACATCCGTCCTATAACCACCACTCCTTAATTTAAAGCTATATCCCCTCGTGCTAACTTTCTCCATCCTAGGAAAAAGGCTATCACTGTCCACCCTATCTAAACCTCTAATCATCTTATATGTTTCGATTAGGTCCCCTCTTAGCCGCCTCCTTTCTAACGAAAACAACCTCAAATCCCTCAGCCTCTCTTCATAAGACCTGCCCTCCATACCAGGCAACATCCTGGTAAACCTCCTCTGTACCCTCTCCAATGCCTCCACATCTTTCTTATAATGTGGGGACCAGAACTGCACACAATACTCCAAGTGCGGCCGCACTAGAGTTTTGTACAGTTGCAACATGACGTTGCGGCTCCGAAATTCAATCCCCCTAACCAATAAAAGCTAAGACTCCATATGCCTTCTTAACAACCTTATCGACTTGATTGCCAACTTTCAGGGATCTATTAACATATACATCAAGATCCCTCTGTTCATCAACACTATTGAGAGTCCTACCATTAGCCCTATACTCTACACATTTGTTATTCCTGCCAAAGTGAATTACCTCACACTTTTCCACATTAAACTCCATTTGCCACCTCTCGGCCCAGCTCTGCAACTTGTCCAAGTCTCTCTGCAAACTATAACACCCCTCTTCACTATCTACCACTCCTCCGACTTTGGTGTCATCTGCAAATTTACTAATCCATCCTTCAATACCCTCATCCAGATCATTTATAAAAATTACAAACAGCAGGGGCCCCAAAACAGATCCCTGAGGTACTCCACTTGTAACCGAACTCCACGATGAATATCTTCCATCAACCACCACCCTCTGTCTTCTATCTGCTAGCCAATTCCTAATCCAATTAGCTAAATCACCCTCAATCCCATACATCTGCATTTTCTGCAGAAGCCTTCCATGTGCCACCTTATCGAACGCCTTACTAAAGTCCATATATACCACATCAACTGCCTTACCCCCATCCACCTCTTTGGTCACTTTTTCAAAAAACTCAATAAGGTTAGTAAGGCACGACCTACCCTTCACAAAACCATGCTGACTATCCCCAATCAATTCATTTCTCTCTAAATAACTATAAATCCTATCCCTAATAATTCTCTCCAATACTTTGCCCACAACAGAAGTAAGACTCACCGGCCTATAATTCCCCGGAAAGTCTCTCTTCCTCTTCTTGAACAATGGGACCACATTCGCTATCCTCCAGTCTTCGCACTATACCCGTAACCAACCTGAAGATCAGAGCCAGAGGCTCTGCAATCGCCTCTGTAATTATAGTCAGTTACAGGAACTGTGGTACATGAAAGCTGTGATGAATTTAGTCAAGAAGAAAAGCTTAGAAAAGGTTCAGGGAGTTAGGTAATGTTAGAGATCTAGGAGTGTATGCGGCTAGTAGGAAGGATTTTAAGAAGGAAACTAGGAGAGCCAGATGTGACATGAGAAGGCCTTGACAGGCAGGATTAAGGAAAACTCCAAGGCATTCTACAAGAACGTGAAGAGCAAGAGGATAAGAAGTGATGGAATAGGACTATCAGGTGTAACGGTAGGGAAGTTTGTATGGAACTGGAAAAAATAGCAGACTCAATGAATACTTTACTTCACTGTTCACAATGGAAAAGGATCTTGGTGGTTGTAGTGCAAACTTGCAGCAGATTGAAAAGCTTGAGCATATAGATATTAAGAAAGGATGTGCTGGAGCATTTCAAAAACATCAAGTTAGATAAGTCGCCAGGACCAGATGGAATGTACCCCAGGCTACTGTGGGAGGTGAGAGAGGAGATTGCTGAGCCTCTGGCGATGATCTTTGCATCATCAATGGATATGGGAGAGGCTCCAGAGATTGGAGGATTGTGGATGTGGTTCTTTTATTCAAGAAAGTGAGTAGAAATAGCCCTGGAAATTATAGACCAGTAAGTCTGAACTCAGTGGTTGGTAAGTTGATGGAGAAGATCCTCTGAGGCAGAATTTATGAACATTTGGAAATGTATAATATGATCAAGAATAGTCAGCATGGCTTTGTCAAAGGCAGATCATGCCTTACAAGCCTGATTGAATTTTTTGAAGATGTGACTAAACACATTGATGAAGGAAGAGCGATAGATGTAGTATATGTGGATTTCAACAAGGCATTTGATAAGGTGCCCCATACAAGACTTATTGAGAAAGTGAAGTGGCATGGCATCCAAGGGGACATTGCTTTATGGATTCAGAACAGGCTTGTCCACAGAAGGCAAAGAGTGGTTGTAATGGATTTTCTTCTGCATGGAGGTCGATTACTAGTGGAGTGCCCCAGGGATCTGTTTTGGGATTCTTGCTCTTTGTGATTTTTATTAATGACCTGAATGAGGAAGTGGAGGGATGGGTTGGTAAATTTCTTGATGACACAAAGATTGGAGGTGCTCTGAATAGTGTGGAGAGATGTCAAAAGTTACAACGAGACATTGATAGGATGCAAGACTGGGCGGAGAAGTAGCAGATGGAGTTCAACCCAGATAAGTGCATGGTGGCTCATTTTGGCAGGTCAAATAGGATGACAGAATATAATATTAAGGGAAAGACTTTTGGCAGTGTGGAAAATCAGAAGGATAATAGGGTTTGGGTTCATAGGATGCTCAAAGCAGCTTCGCAGGTTGAAGCTGTGGTTAAGAAGGCATATGGTGTACTGGCATTCATTAATCGATTTGAGTTTAAGAGTCGCAACACAATGTTGCAGTTATACAGGATCCTGGTCTGACCACACTTGGAGTACTATGCTCAGTTATCGTCACCTCATTACAGAAATGATGTGGAAGCCTTAGAAAGGGTGGAGAGAAGATTTACAAGGATGGATTGAGTGACATGCCTTATGAGGATAGGTTGAGTGAGCTAAGTCTTTTCTCCCTAGAGAGATGAAGGATGAGGGGTGATCTGATAGAGGTGTATAAGATGTTGAGAGATATTGATTGAGTGGATGCTCAGAGACTTTTTCCCAGGGCTGAAATGGTTGCCACAAGAGAACGCAGGTTTAAGATACTGGGGAGTACATACAGTCGAGATGTCAGGGTAAGTTTTTCACTCAGAGGGTAGTGGGTGCATGGAATTGGCTGCCAGCAGTGATGATGGAGGTGATTCGATAGAGTCTTTTAAGAGACTTTTGGATAAGTACACAGAACTTCACAAGATAGAGGGTTATATGTAAACCTAGTAGGTAAGGACATGTTCGATGCAATTTGTGGGCCAAAGGGCTTGTTTGGTGCTGTAAACCTCTATGACCCTATGATTCTAGTACTTGGAATTATGATGTTATTGCCACTACAGAGACTTGGTTAAGGGAAGGACAAGATTGGCAGCTTAACATTCTACAATACAGAAGTTTCAGCTAGGAAAGAGGGAATGTAAAAGGATGGGGAAGTTGCACTACTGGTTAAGGAGAATATCACAGCTGTACTGCAGGAGAACACCTCAGAGGCCTCATATAGCAAGACAATATGGGTAGAGTTCAGGAATAGGAAGGATGTAGTCACAATATTGGGTGTTTACTATAAGCTGCCCAACTGCCAGTGGGAGATAGACGGGCAGATATGTAGGCAGATTTTGGCAAGGTATAAAAGTAATAGGGATTTTGTAGTTAGAGATGTTAACTTCCCCTGTATTGCCTGGGATTCATTTAGTGCTGGGGACTGGATTGGACAGAGTTTGCAAGGAACATCCAGGAGTGCTTTTTGAAACAGTTATGTAGATAGTCCAACTAGGGATGGGCCATACTGGACCCGGTATTAGGGAATGAGCCCAGCCAGGTAGTCAAAATTTGAGTACCTCATTCGGCCTCATTGTTCCTGTGGAGCAGCACGGAGAGGTAGCGATTTGGGCGAGTATAAAGTTCGAGTTTTAAGTAATTTTTAACATTTTCTTTTTGGTTAAAGTCGCGAGCGGTGGCAGTTTTTTGCCGTTTTTTTTAAACTAACTGGAAACCGGAAGTCGTCATAAGGAGGCTTGCCGGTAGTTGTCGTTTTTAAGCTATATAAGTACTAACCTCTGGGTATCGGCCTCATTGTTCCTGTGGAGCAGCACGGAGAGGTAGCGATTTGGGCGAGTATAAAGTTCGAGTTTTAAGTAATTTTTAACATTTTCTTTTTGGTTAAAGTCGCGAGCGGTGGCAGTTTTTTGCCGTTTTTTTTAAACGAACTGGAAACCGGAAGTCGTCATAAGGAGGCTTGCCGGTAGTTGTAGTTTTTCTCTCTGACCCTATAAATTGGTACAGAGATAAGCCAACTAGAGGTGAGGCTACATTGGATTTGGTACTGGGCAATGAGCCAGACCGGGTGTTAGGCTTGGAAGATGGTGAACATTTTGGTGATAGTGACCACAATTTGGTTACGTTCACCTTAGTGATGGATAGGGATAGGCATGAAGATGGGGGCAGTAGTTGTAGCTGGGGGAATGGTAATTATGAGGCTATTAGGAGGGAATTAGGGTGCATAGATTGGACTAGGAAACTACAGGGACTGGGAACATCTGGAATGTGGTGCTTATTCAAGGAGCAGCTACTGCGAGTCCTTGATAAGTATGTCCCTGTCAGGCAAAGGGGAAATAGTTGAGTAAGGGAACCATGGTGTACTAAAAAAGTTAATTCGCTGGTTAAAAGGAAAAAGGAGGCTTATGTCAGGATGAGGCTTGAAGGCTCAGTTAGTGCAATGGATAGCTATAGATTAGTCATAGGTGAATCGAGTGATGAAGAAGGCATTCGGCATGCTTTTGGTTTCATCAGTCAGAACGTTGAATACAGGAGTTGGGATGAATTGTTGAGGTTGTGCAAGACATTGTTAAAGCCTCATTTGGAATTCTATGTGCAATAGGTCACCCTATTATAGAAAGAGTGCAGAAAGATTTACTAGGATGCTATCTGGACTTGATGGATTGAATTATAAAAAGAGGCTGAATAGACGGACTTTTTTTCTCAGGAGTGCGGATGAGGCAGCACCAGGTAGGGTGGTTTTGTGCTAGTGTTTCCCAGGTGCATATGTCTATGTCAAGCAACTTCAGGGAAGCCTTGAGTGTGTCTTTGTAACGTTTCTTCTGCCCTCCATGTGAGCATCTTCCAGCAGAAAGTTCCACAAAAAGGAGTTGCCTGGGTATGCACTTGTCTGGCATATGGATAATATGGCCTGCCTACTGGGTCTGTGCTCTCATCAGCAGTGTGTGGTCTGATGGTAGACTTGCTCTAGAGAGAACTTCAGTGTCTGGTATTTTGTCTTGTCATGTGATGCGTAACAAGTCATGTGGAAATGATTGAGCGGTCTTGCATGCATTTGATACACAGTCCACATTTCACAGGTATACAGGAGGATAGTGAGTACTGTGGCACTGTAGACCTTCAGTTTTGCTGCTGAGCAGATTCCTTGACATTCCCATACAGTGGAGCACAGTCTACCCAAAGCAGAACTTGCCTTTGATATTCTGCTGTTAACTTCTGTATCAGTAGTCACTGCTTGGGAGAGGGTGCTGCCAAAATAAGTGAACTGGTCCACTGCCTATAGTTTCTGCCCTTTGATTGTGATTATGGGTTCTGTGTACAGTGCTTGAGGAGCAGGCTGGTGCATGACTCTGATAGTGAGTCCAAAGTTGTCACAAGCCGTGGAAAATTTGTCCATACTGACTTGCATCTCTGGCTCTGAGCCAGCATACAGGGCGCAGTCATTAGCAAAGAGGAAGTCTCTGAGAACAGTCTCCTTCATTTTGGTAATAACTTGAAATCTCCTCAGGTTGAAAAGCTCCCCATCCACTCTGTACTTGAGGCTGATTCCAGCAACACTGTCCTGGAAGGCATCATTCAGCATGGCAGTAAACATCATGCTGAACAGTGTGGGTGCGAGCACACAACTCTGTTTGACGCCATTGGTGACTGGGAATGCTTCAGAGGATTCCCTGTCATCCAGTACTCTGGCCATCATGGAAGTGGAGTACCAACTGAATGAATTTGGGGAGGCAGCTGAACTTTGACATAATCCTCCACTATCAGCTGACAGTGTCAAAGGCTTTCGCAAGGTCAACAAGGTTGTGTAAAGCTCATGACTGTGCTCTTGACACTTCTCCTGAAGTTGGCACGCAGCAAAAATCATGTGAGTAGTCTCACAACCTTTACAGAAGCCACAGTGCGACTCTGGAAGCAGACCGAGCTCTAGATGAGTGAGCAGACAATTTAGCAGGACTCTGGCGAGGGTTTTTCCTATGCTGGAGAGCAGTGAGGTTCCTCGATGGTTCTTGATACTTGCCAATTATCCTTTCTCTTGTAGAGGTGTACAATGGAAGCATCTTTAAGTTCAGATAGAGGATAGAGCTGATGACAAGATAAAAGAACATATAACATTACAGCCCTCAATGTTCTGTCAAGCTATGTCCAATCCCAAGATCAAGCTTTCCCACTCTCTATAATTCTGGTGTGCTCCAGGTGCCTATCCAATAACCGCTTGAAAGTTCCTAAAGTGTCCAATCTACTATCACAGTTAGCAGTCTATTCCACACCCCAATCACTCTCTGAATGAAGAACCTACCTTAGACATCCCTCCTATATCTCCCACCATGAATCTTATAGTTATGCCCCCTAGTAACAGCTGCATCCACCCAAGGAAATAGTCTTTGCACATCCATTCTATCAATCCTCATCATCTTATAAACCTCTATTAAGTCACCTCTCATCCTCCTCCGCTCCAAAGAGAAAAGTCTCAGCTCCCTCAACCTTTCCTCATAAAACCTACCCTCCAAACCAGACAGCATCCTGGCAAATCTCCTCTGCACTCTCTCCAATGCTTCCACATCCTTGTTATAGTGAGGTAACCAGAACTGAACACAATATTCCAAATGTGGTCTCATCAAGGTCTGGCATAGTTGCAGCATAACACCTTGGCTCTTAAACTCAAACCCCCTGTTAATAAACACTAACACAGGATAAGCCTTCTTCACAGCTCCATCCACTTGAGTGGCAACCTTCAGAAATCTGTGGATATAAACCCCAAGATCTATCTGTTCCTCCACATTGCTCAGAACCCTGCCCTTGACCCTGTAATCTGCATTCAAGTTTGTCTTACCAAAATGAATCACCTCACATTTATCAGGGTTAAACTCCATCTGCCACTTTTCGGCCTAGCTTTGCAGCCTGCAAAAGCCCTCCACCTCATCCACTACTTCACCAATCTTGGTGTCATCAGCAAACTTATTAACCCACCCTTCAGCCCCCTCTTCTAAGTCATTGATAAAAGTCACAAAAAGCAGAGGACCTGGCACTGACCCTGTGGTACACTGCTGGTAACTGGCCTCCAGTCTGAAAATTTTCCTTCTGCTACTACTGTCTTCTGAGATAGCCAGTTACTTATCCAATCGAATAAGAAGAGGATGAAGATAAAAAGAAAGTGTGACATTAGTAGTTTCATGAATGAAGAAGTTTGGGTAATGACTGCTGCTTTCTTTTTATACCTTTAAGTCTCCAATAGTTGGTGAGTTTTTGACTTTGTCTGCCAGTGTGGTGATTGCAATCAACTTGACTGGTCAGTGAATATCCACTGTAGGATTCCATGTGGAAAGAACTACATTATAGAAAAAATAAAAGTTTTAAATAGTCCTTAACCTACAGGGGAAAAGGAAAAGGGGCTGAATGACGATGATGGATCTGTAATTCTGCATTCTAGTAACAACTAGTCTAAAAATAAGATTGTATGGTGGAATGTGCCTGCTTTAATATGTGAGAACTTGTCGATGCATCAAGTCATGAAGTCGTACAGCATTTCAAGCCATTGAGTCTTCACTAACAATAACTACCACCAAAGATTCACTAATCCCATATCCTTGAATGTTATGACTTTGACTAACAGCAGCTAAAAGTGACACTAGCTGCAGGAACTTGAAATCTGGGTTTTGGAATTAGAGTGGCAGCAAGTATTGCTACAGCATGTTATAGAAACCCTAGTGTTTAACCTTTACTAGTGAATAAAGACAAAGTGGACTTTGAAAACTTAAACACAAATTGTTTTTGTTTTATAGATACTTAAATAACAGTAAATACTTGCAATGCATAAACCAAATATTCACTGTTACTTTACAAAGATTTTATATTTTTTTAATAAAGAAGTGATTAGATCCCAATGGATATCACCACCCTGTTTAAAATACACAAATAATTCTCCTTTTCTTTGCTACCATTACAAATTCCTTAGCATAGGTTTAAATGAACAAGATTTATCTAATGACTTCAAGTAAAGTTTTGGAAATACCACCACCTAATCGTTCTGGCCAGTGATGAACAGGAATTGAACTCCATCTTTAAACCAAAAGCTTCCTTTCACAATGGTACTTTCAATAAGGTAATGTTTATTTGGTCAAGTCTGTGATAATATTTATATCTTCTTTGGGATTGTGTTTGCTTGCATTTCTCTTTTCCTGACAGATTCACACAGATGTCCATGTTAATGGCCTTCCATCTGTCATAACTGTTATCTCTTACTTTCTGTATGATGGGTGATTGTTTGCAAATATTTGTTCACTTCGCATCCAAATTAATCCATAGAGCTATAAACATGGACAGGGATTGCAGGTAGAGATGGGAACATCGGGGTGGCGGCCTGGGCTCGTTGGGTCGAAGGCCTGTTTCCTGTGCTGTTTTGTTCTTTGTTCCAGAGAAGTATTGGATGATGAAGGGTACTCTGTCCACCATTCCTGTGTTTGTCTTCTGAGGAGTTCAGTGAGGTTTTTCTCTTTGGCATGTCAGAACTGTCAATCAAGGAGTTGAGCATCATATCCTGCTCTGATGAGGACGTCTTTCAGCATCTGGAAGGGTCTGTTGCGATCCTGCTGTTTTCAGCAGATCTTGTGTGTACAGAGAGCTTGTCTATTGGGGATGGCTTCTTTAACATGTTAATGGTGGAAGCTGGAGAAGTGGAGCATTGTGAGGTTATAAGAACAAGAACAAAGAATGAAACAGGCCCTTCAGCCCAACGAGCCCCTGCTGCCATCCCGATGTTCCCACCTCTACCTGTGATCCCTGTCCATGTTTATAGATCTATGGATTAAAAACCAAATTTGAGACAATTTAGGGAGAATTTGTTTTGCCAGTTAGCCTAAGAGCACATCTTTAGGATGTAGGAGGAAACCAGAGCACCTGGAAAAAAACCCACGCAAGCATGGGGAGAATGCGCAAACTTCCACAGACACAGGTTCAAATCCATGTATCCGCACAGCACAGCGATAGTCACTGAGCTGTCGTGTTGCCCATCAAATGGTCCCAGTCAAGTGTACACTAACGATGTGAAGCACTAGGATACTCAAAAAAAAATCCAAGAGCAGCCCCCTCTCGACTCATCACACGTATGCCCCTAGTTTAGACAACAAAGGTGGACCAAAGCACCTGTAGGATAAAAACAAGTACATCAATATCATCATCTATTTACACACTTCCCAGGGACTCCCAAGGCTCATGATCCCTATTTAAAATCAGTTTTCTATACCCCTCCATTCCCCATTCTGTTCATGTGCCCATCTAAGTATTTGTTAAATAACTCGAGTGCCTGCCTCCACCACTTTACTTGGCAGCGCATTCCATACCCCCACCACCCTCTGTGTGGGGGAAAAAAACTCCCTCTAGCATCCAAATTATACCTTACCCCTCTCACCCTAAGCCTGTGACCTCTCGTGCTATTAGACTCCATCCTAGGTAAAAGCTTAACCCTGTTTACTCTATCTATACCCCTCATAATCTTGTACACCTCTATTAGATCTCCTCTAAGTCTACGTCTTTCTAAGGAACAGTCCCAATTTGCCTAATGTCTCCTTGTAACTCAGACCTTCCATACCAGGCAGCATACTGGTAAACTTCCTCTGCACTCTCTCCAGAGTCTCCATGTCCTTCCGGTGGTAAAGCGACCAGAACTGAATGCAGTATTCTAAATGAGGTCTAACCAACATTTTATACAACTGCAACATTAAAGGCCAGCTGTTGTACTCTATACCCCTTCCTATAAAGGCTAACATACTATATGCTTTCTTCACAACATTCTCCACTTGCTCTGTCACCTTCAGAGACTTGTTCACCTGCACCCCCAATGTCCCTCTGTTTCTATACTCTAATAGGTCTACCCTTTATCATATAGCTCCCCCCTACATTCTTTCTCCCAAAATGCATCACCTCACATTTATCAGGATTGAATTCCATCTGCCGTCTGTCTGCCCAAGCTACCAACCTATCTATGTCCTGCTGTATCGCCTGACAATGCTCCTCACTATCCTCAAGTCCAGCCATCTTTCTATCATCTGCAAACTTGCTGATCACGCCACTTACTCCCTCTTCCAAGTCATTTATATATATATATTACAAATAGAAGAGGTCCCAGTACCGAGCCCTGTGGCACACCACTAGTGACTAGAAGTTTGATGAGGACTTGTCTGTTGAGGTAGTATGGGCTGAGATTAGAAACAGGAGAGGAGAGGTCACCCTGTTGGGAGTCTTTTACAGACCTCCTAATAGTTCTAGAGAGGTTGAGGAAAGGATTGCGAAGTCAATTCTGATTAGGAGTGAAAGTAGTAGGGTAATTGTGATGGGGGACTTTAACTTTGCTAATATTGATTGGAATAGCTATAGCTCTAGCTCGTTAGAGGGGTCAGTTTTCGTACAGAGTGTGCAGGAAGGTTTTTTGACTCAGTATGTAGATAGGCCAACTAGAGGTGAGGCTACATTGGATTTGGTGCTGGGCAATGAGCCAGACCAGGTGTTAGGCTTGGAAGTTAGTGAACATTTTGGTGATAGTGACCACAATTCGGTTACGTTCACCTTAGTGATGGATAGGGATAGGCATGAAGCTGGGGGCAGTAGTTATAGCTGGGGGAAGGGTAATTATGAGGCCATCAGGAGAGAATTAGGGTGCATAGATTGGACTAGGAAACTACAGGGACTGGGAACATCTGGAATGTGGTGCTTATTCAAGGAGCAGCTGCTGCGAGTCCTTGATAAGTATGTCCCTGTCAGGCAGGGAGGAAATGGTCGAGTAAGAGAGCCTTGGTGTACGAAAAAAGTTGATTTGCTGGTTAAGAAGAAAAAGGAGGCTTATGTCAGGATGAGGCTTGAAGGCTCAGTTAGTGCAATGGATAGCTATAGATTAGCCAGGAAGGAGGTAAAAAGGGAATTGAGGAGAGCTAAGAGGGGACACGAGAAGATTTTGGCTGATAGGATTAAGGAGAATCCTAAAGCTTTCTTTCGATATGTTAAGAATAGAAGATTGGTTAGGGCAAGATTAGGGCCAGTCATAGATAGCAGTGGGAAGTTGTGCGTGGAGCCTGAAGAGATTGGCGAGGCACTGAATAAATATTTCTCTTCGGTATTCACGCAGAGTGCTGGAAATGTAGCTGTGGAGAGCACTGAGGTACAGGGTTGCAAATTGGGGAGTATTGTAGTAGATAGGGAGGATGTGTTAGAAATTCTCGAGGGTTTGAAGTTGGATAAGTCCCCTGGGCCGGACGGGATTTACCCTAGGATTCTCTGGGAGGCAAGAGAGGAGATTGCAGAGCCTCTGGCTCTGATCTTCAGGTCCTCGTTGGTTACGGGTGTGGTTCCGGAGGACTGGAGGATAGCGAATGTGGTCCCATTGTTTAAGAAGGGGAAGAGAGACCTTCCAGGGAATTATAGGCCAGTGAGTCTTACTTCTGTTGTGGGCAAGGTATTGGAGAGAATTATTAGGGATAGGATTTATAGTTATTTAGAGAGAAATGAATTGATTGGGGATAGTCAGCATGGTTTCGTGAAGGGTAGGTCATGCCTTACTAACCTCATTGAGTTTTTTGAGAAAGTGACCAGAGAGGTGGATGGGGGTAAGGCGGTTGATGTAGTATATATGGACTTTAGTAAGGCTTTTGATAAGGTGGCCCATGGAAGACTTCTACAGAAAATGCAGATGTGTGGAATAGAGGGTGATTTAGCTAATTGGATTAGGAATTGGCTGGCAGATAGAAGACAGAGGGTGGTGTTGATGGGAGATATTCATCGTGGAGTTCGGTGACGAGTGGTGTGCCTCAGGGGTCTGTTTTGGGGCCCCTGCTGTTTGTAATTTTTATAAATGATCTGGATGAGGGTATTGAGGGATGGATCAGTAAATTTGCAGATGACACTAAAGTCGGTGGAGTGGTAGATAGTGAAGAGGGGTGTTATAGTTTACAGAGTGACTTGGACAAGTTGCAGAGCTGGGCCGAGAGGTGGCAAATGGAGTTTAATGTGGAAAAGTGTGAGGTAATGCACTTTGGCAGGAACAATAAATGTGTAGAGTATAGGGCTAATGGTAGGGCTCTTAATAGTGTTGAGGAACAGAAGGATCTTGGTGTATGTGTCAATAGATCACTGAAAGTAGGCAGTCAAGTGGATAAAGTTGTTAAGAAGGCATATGGAGTCTTAGCTTTTATTGGTAGGGGGATTGAATTTAGGAGCCGCAGCATCATGTTGCAACTGTACAAAACTCTAGTGCGGCCGCACTTGGAGTATTGTGTGCAGTTCTGGTCGCCACATTATAAGAAAGATGTGGAGGCATTGGAGAGGGTACAGAGGAGGTTTACCAGGATGTTGCCTGGTATGGAGGGCAGGTCCTATGAAGAGAGGTTGAAGGATTTGAGGTTGTTTTCGTTAGAAAGGAGGCGGCTAAGAGGGGATCTTATTGAAGCATATAAGATGATTAGAGGTTTAGATAGGGTGGACAGTGATGCCTTTTTCCTAGGATGGAGAAAGCTAGCACGAGGGGACACAGCTTTAAATTAAGGGGTATGAGTTATAGGACGGATATCAGAGGTAGGTTCTTTACTCAAAGAGTGATTAGGGAGTGGAATGCCCTGCCTGCAGCTGTTGTAGATGCGCCAAGTTTGGTGGCGTTTAAGAGGTTAGTTGATAAGTATATGGATGAGAAGGGAATGGTTTAGTTAGGAGGGGCATTGCTTTTTATTTTGGTCGGCACAACATCGAAGGCCGAAGGGCCTGTTCTGTGCTGTATTGTTCTATGTTCTATGTTCTATGACTGACCTCCAGCTAGAAAAACACCCTTCCACTATTACTGTGTCTCCTATTAACGAGCCAGTTACTTATCCATCTAGCTATCTGTCCTTGTATCCCATGAGCCTTGACCTTCTCAACTAACCTCCCATGATGGACTTTGTCAAATGCCTTACTAAAATCCATATAGACAACATCAATGGCTTGCCCTTCATCCACTGTTTTCATCACCTCCTCAAAAAATTCTACCAGATTGGTAAGGCACGACCTCCCCTTAACAAATCCATGCTGCGTATCCCTAATCAGATCACCACGCTCTAAGTGCCTATACATCCTATCTGTAAGAATCCTCTCCAACAGCTTCCCTACCACTGACGTCAAACTCACCGGCCTATAATTTCCAGGGTTATCCCTAGTACCCTTTTTAAACAACGGTACAAAATTAGCTATTCTCCAGTCACTGAAGCATTCCCAGTTGTTCTCAGTGCTGCCTGTGAGGTGTAAGTCAGTAAGCTTGATTTCTAAGTCTTCAGCCAGTGCTGAAGCTCTATTGGGATTCTCTAACTTGGCCACATTGATTCTTTTCATAACTTTGCTTCCTTGTTGTCGCCTCTTGGGTCTGATGCGGAGCCTCATTTCTGAGACAATGAGCCTGTGATCTGTCTAGCAGTCAGCACCACACATGGCCTTGGTCACTCTGACATCCTGCCTGTCTTTTCTCCTAACAATGACATAGATGATAAGATGTCAATGCTTAAAGCAAAGGTGCATCCAGGAGATCTGGAGGTAGGCAGATGGAAGGCTGTATTGGTGATGAGGCGATCATGTGCTGCCCAGGTCTTAATTCAGAATAGGCTATTACTTTACACTTGCCCACTCTTTGCTTCCCAATGGCTCCCTGCCAGATTTCAGAGTCACACCCTACTCTTGCACTGAAATCACCAAGCAAGACCAGCTTGTCGGTACTGCTCACTGCTGATAGCAAGGTGTCTAGTTCTTTGTAGAACTTGTCTTTCATCTCATCTGGGTTGTTCATTGTGGGGGGCATAGGTGCTGATCAGTATGGCTTGACTTCTGTTTTGTAGCAGAATGTCATAAGCTGGTCATTCACACCCTTGGATAAACTAGCAAGTTTCCAAACAAGGTAACTCCTGACGGTGAATCCAACACCAGCATCATGATGCTCATCGCTGCCACAACCACTCTAGAAAAATATGTATCCACCTCCAGTTTCAGTCAACTGACCTATATTGGCAAGACGAGTTTAGCTTAAGGCTGCAATGTCAATGTTGTATCTTGCAAGCTTTCTGTACACTCTAGATCTTCATCTCTGCCATTCTTTATCACCCTCCTGTGGGCCAATGGGCAGCTATGCCCTGGTCCTGATCAATGGCCATCTTCCCCTATGCTGTAGCTTCTGGCCTGGGCTGGTCTTGCATTGGCTGGAAATTTCCCTCCTTCTACTTCTCAGCAGCCTTAAAAATAACTGCCATTTCTATTGCTCCCTGTAAGCCAAAATCAAGATTTGTGCTTGGTAAGGGCGTAGGGAGATGCAGGATACAAAGTGACTGAGAGATATAAACAGTTAATAAGGTTATCCATCCCAGCCCCTCACTCCTTTCCTGCTCCATGAATCTGCACGCTGCAGCCTGACATCATCCTCACGGCCTTGTGCCACCTCAATGGATTACGTACTATTGACACATCACAGGATGTATCACGGAGAGCATAGTGACTGAATGGGTCCCCCATTGGGAACCCTTGAAACATAGACATGGGTGCAATCACCTGGTTTACAGGCTTCCAAGAATGGCTTGCAGTTCAGACAGTAGAAAGGCATGCTCATGACTGTTATAAGATGGGTTTCCATTGTCGGGAACACTGCAGAGTCCATGCAATGTGAGGAATCATGTTAACTCTTGCAGATCCCCTTTGGGGCATCAGTTGCCAGAGCTGGTGCTTGCTATTGTTATTGGGCCTGCAGTGGAATATCCACAGTCAGTCACACAGCCTGTCCAGCAGACAGATGGCAAGGGTAACCAGAGTGATATTTGTGGGGTTGGTAGTCAACCTCATGTGAAATCTCCCTGGGGATTGGACAATGCCAAGGGGAAAGAATGCAACACAAGCCCCAAGCCAGTGGTGATCCCTGATCTAAGATCCCTTATTGGCATGAGCCCCCCAGACCCCAGCACCCCACCCACTCTACAATATGGCAGTGACTATGAAACTCCTCCATGCTCCAGGAGTTGGTGCTCAGTGGTACTCACCTCCATGCTTCTCTTTGTTAATGCTGATCTATTCCAGACTTTAATAGTGTATCTGTGATCTGCGTTGGTGTGATGTTATGATGGAGAGGTGGGAAACATCTGGGAGGGAGGGAAGCAGTAATGCAAATCTGACAGGATGCATTTGAATGGATTTCAATATTACCAAAGTGTCCCACCCATTTGTGTCAGGAAAAAGTGGCTGGAAAGATTCCAAACCACTTGGTACCAGCATGAATCTGATTTTGAGTTTTTCACGGTATTTTCCGGCCACTCCATGCTAATTGATGAGCGTAGCACAATGATAAGATCATTGTTCAGACATGTTGTCATTCTGCAGCAGATTGGCTGCCTGCTGCCATCTTAAAATCTGTGTGCTATCTGTTGGGAAATAATGCTGAATAAATTAGTGATCATGGATTGGGCTCCCTCTGCCCATTAAAATAAATTGAATATCCTGGTTGCAATTTATGGAAACCAAAGTCCCAATTTCATGTGTGTTGTAAATTCAGATCTAAACCACATGGTGGAGTATTTGCACAAAGAATATCCAACAATTAGCTACAGATATTCATAGAATTCTCACAGTGAGAAGAGGCCATTTGGCCCATCAAGTCTGCACTTTGAACAGAGCCCATTCTCTGAACAGAGTATCTTATCCACACCCTTTCTCCTGCCCTATCCTGTAACCCCCTCTTATTTCCCCATTAATCTCCTTAACCTACGCATCTTTGGTGACTCAGGAGCAGCTTAGCTTGGCCAATCCACCTAACCTGCATATTTTTCGACTGGGGGAGAACTGGAGCACCTGGAGGAAGCCCATGCAGAAACAGGGATTAATACAAACACCACAGACAATCACCCAAGGCTGGAATTGAACAGTACTACCCTGGCACTGAGGTGGCACTAATCAATGTGCATTATGCTGTAAATGCAATATTGATTGCATTATGTGAGAGAGGAAGAGATTTGGGGGAGAAAAATTTTGCAAGAAATTCAATCAATTGTCCACCCTCCTCCCCTCCCACAACACTGCTGTGAATGGTGATGTCCCCTGCCCTCCACCCAGGCATGGACTCAGGTGTCTGTGTGCACACATAGGTAGGAGTCAGACTTGTTTTGCACCAGGGCAGCATCATTGTGTGTCACATAGCAAGTTTTTGTCACCCTCCTGCCTGGATCAGAACTCACTACCATAGTCAACCCAGGCCCATCATCCTGCTGTTACCATAGCGCAGTAAAGTGGAAAACGTTTAGGTGGGGGGTATGGGAGTTACAGGCTTGGAGGGGGGGGGTGGGGAATGGGGTTTGCTGCTGGTATACTGCACATCCCTTAGTCTGAGAACTTTGTGACAATGCAGCTCATTCTCACTATCCTGCCCTGCCGGATCTGTGCTCCATCCTCCAGTTCTCATCTTATTTCTTGCAGTCAGAACATACCATTCATAGAGTACATAGGGGAGGAAAGGAGAGGGTGCAGGATGTAGTGTTGTAGTTCCAGGTAGGTGAAGAAAAAGATCAGCATAATTTTGCTGAAAGGGACTTTACACGTGAAATGATCATCAGGGTGAGAATGAGGGAGTAGGGACTGTATGGGGAGTGATCAGCAAGGAGGGTGAGGGACAACAGCATGGAGTGAACGGCAGAGGAGAGGTGGGGTGGCAAAAATCTCCCAGTTGAAACACCTGCATAATGGCACCCCAAGCAGTCAAAGTCAAACAACAGTAAGCACAGGAACAGACCTTTTGGCCACCAAGCCTGCCTGATTATGTCGTCCTATTTAGATCAACAGCTTGTATTGCTCTATTCCCTGTCCAAATAAGTCTTTAAATGTTGCTAAATTATCTGCCCTAACCACTTCATTTGGCAATGTATTCCAGACCACCACCACCCTCTGTGTATAAAAAAAAACTTCCTCCATTGAATCTTCCCCCCCTTACGTTGAACTTGTACCCTCTTGTAATAGTCATTTCTGCCCTGGAAAAAGCTTTCAACTGTTCACCCTACCTATGCCCCTCACAATTTTGTAAACTTCTATCAGCATCTGTCTGTCCAGGGACAACAATCCCAGTTTATTCAATCTCTCTTCATAGTTAATACTTTCCATACCAGGCAAATTCCTGGTAAACCTTTTCTGTACTCTCTCCACACCCAGGGTAACATGTAGGTTCAGCTGGCAGTTCGGAAAGCAAATGCAATGTTAGCATTCATGTCGAGGGGGCTAGAATACAAGATCAGGGATCTAATTCTGAAGCTGTATAAGGCTCTGGTCAGACCCCATTGAGAGGACTGTGAGCAGTTTTGGGCCTTGTATCTAAGGAAGGATGTGCAAGCCTAGGAAAGAGTTGAGAGGATGTTTACAAGAATGATCCCTGGAATTGTTGTGGGAAACTACCCTATGTTACTACTGAGAACCCTCCCTCATTGCTACAATGGATATAGAAGTCCTTATTAGAATTGGGTAATCCTAGTCCATGGGGCTGATATCAGTTCTGTTTTTAGTTTATTGTAAGCCTCTTTTTGCTCTTGTCCCCATTCTACAGGATCTAAATCTTGTCTTCCCCCTTTGGCTAATCTCTGTATGGGTTCTACTAATTTTACGAATGCTGGGGTGAAATTCTGGCTACAGTTGAATAATCCTAGCACCTTTCTGACCCCTCTTATGGTGACGGGTCACGCATTTGTTCTACTGCCTTCTTTCAGTCTGTTGGCATTTCTTTAAATCCTTGGGATATAAGGTGTCTTAGGTATAAACCTGTGTTTTCCTGATTTGTGCCTTTTTGGGGCTCACCTTTAACCCTGCAGTTTTTAATTCATTCAGTACTAAATATAAGGCTTCTTGATGTCCTGACTTGGACTCCGAAGCTATTAGAATATTGTCTACATACTCTACCATGTGGCAGTTTTACCTTGTACAGGATGTCACTTGATGGAATATAGTGGGGCTGTTGTGGAATCCCTGTGGTAAACGAGTCCACTGTAAAGGTGAATTTCTTTTGGGATTCAGGATCCAATGGTAAGGACCAGAATCCATTGGCTATGTCCAATACTGTGAATATTTTGTGCTCCTGTGACAGTTCATTCAGGATTGGGTGGCGGTGCGGGCTCGTTGGCCCAAAGGGCCTGTTTCCCATGCTGTTTTGTCCTTTGTTTGTCGAAGGACTTGCTACAATGGGGTGCAACTTGGGTGTGACTTTATTGAGGCTGGTGTAATCTATTGTGAGCCTTTAGCTTCTGTCTACTGGCCATGTTGGAGAGTTAGTGGTTCTTCTCAGAATCTCCCTTTCTGCTAACACTTTAACTATCTCTAGTGCTAGTTGGGTTATATATCTGTATTCAAACTGGTGAGGTTGCATAGGACATGTTTAGTATAAATGATAACTGTGCATTGCATTAAATTAACCAATTCAAATGGCATCACATTGTTATACAAAATCAAGTGGACAAGTAAATAGACTTATTGCCATTTGGTGTACTGTCTTGCAAAGACAAGGTTCTAATTCCACAGTGTTAATGGCTCCATGTACATAAAAATAGTGCAGCTCATAGCTCACTGTTCATTTGTGAGGGAAATGATTGCTTGATCATTTATGGTCTGTGGGGATGTAAGGGGAGGTGTTGAATATTTGACACTGGCAAAGATAGAGGTTTGTCCACCAAACAAGAATGCCCACAAAATGCAGGGCAATATTCCAAAGAGCCAGTTCACTGTGACAGCCTGATCCATTTTTCCACAGCTATCCAATGAACATAAGAATTAGGAGCAGGTGTAGGCCATCTGGCCCTCAAACCTGCTCTGCCATTCAATAAGATCATGGTTAATCTTTTTGGGGACACAGCTCTACTTATCCACCCTCTCACTATAACACTTAATTTTTTTTCTGTTCAAAAATCCAGCCATCCTTGCCTTAAAAACATTCAATGAGGTAGCCTCAACTGCTTCAGCAGGCAGGGAATTCCACAGATTCATAACCCTTTGGGTGAAGAAGTTCCTCCTCAACTTAGTCCAAAATTTGCTTCCCCTTATTTTGAGACCATGCCCCAAGGTTCTAGTTCCATCAGAGTGAAAATGATCTCCATAAGATCAGTTCTATAAGATCTCCTCATTTTTCTGAATTCCAATAAGCATAGTCCCAGTCTACTCAATCTCTCCTCACAAGCCAACCCTCTGCACCCCTCCAGTGGCAGTATATCCTTTCTCAAGTAAGGATACCAAAACTATACATATACTCCAGGTGTGACCTCACTATCATCTTATACAGCTGCAACATAACCTCCCAGTTTTTAAACTCCATCCCTCTATCAATGAAGGACAACATTCCATTTGCCTTCTTAATTACCTGCTGCACCTGCAAACCAACTCTATATAATTCTTGCAAAAAGACACCTAGGTTCCTTTGAACAGCAGCATGCTGCAATTTTTTTACTATTTAAATAATAGTCCATTTTGCTGTTAATACTACCAGAATGGGTGACCTTATATTTACCAACATTGTACTCTACCTGCCAGAGTCTCTCCCACTCACACTATTTATATCCCTTTGCAGACATTAATCCATCTGGGATTACAGGTAATGTTTTGAGATGACTAAAAATGGCAATTGCAAAGCATCATAACATCAGATGGCTAAGTATGCGTAAAGACTGAGACAAACAGGCTGCAGCCCAAAATGACTGAGACAAGTAGGTCACAGCCTTAGACGTTGGGAATACACAGGAAATAAGCCAACCCAAAGATGGACACTGTCTGGTCAAACATACAGACAAAAAGATGCCTTAACCTTTATTTGGGAGGGAGGCATGTGCCCACGTGCCTCCAGCACCCACTGCTTGACACACACCCTGAAATTGGTGTGGAAGCACCTGAATGTAGTCCATTGATCAGGGTCATTGACCCCTGGTCAATTGATTAGTAGTGATCTTCACGGAGGAGGACACAAATAGTTTGCTGGATATTAAAGATGGAAGGATAGTAAGAGATGAGGTCCTTGATGCGATTACAGTCTCTAGAGAAGTAGTGCTTGATAGACTAACAGGGCTGAGGGTAGATAAGTCCCTGGGACTGGATGAAATGCATCCCAGGGTTCTGAAAGAAATAGTGGAGGAGATAGTGGATGCCTTAGTAATTATTTATCAAAATTTGCTGGACTCCAGGGAAGTGCTGGAAGATTAGAAAACAGCTGATGTTACACCGCTGTTTAAAAAAGTAGCAGACAAAAGGCAGGGAATTATAGGCTGGTTAGTTTGACGTCTGCAGTCAGAAAAAGGCTTGAATCTATTGTCAAAGAAGAAATAGCAAGGCACCTAGAAAAGAACAGTTTGATCATCAAGCAGACACAGCACGGATTTGTTAAGGGTAAATCATGTTTGATTGAATTTATTGGATTTCTGAGGATGTGACTAGTGTGGTAGACAGAGGGGAACCATTGGATGTGGTGTTTTTAGATTTCCAGAAGGCATTTGATAAGGTGCCTCAAAAGGTTGCTGCAAAAGGTTAGGGTGCAAGGAGTTGGGGGTAAGGTATTGGCGTGGATAGAGGACTGGTTGTCTAATTGGAAGCAGAGAGTAGGAATCAATGGGTGCTGGTTGGCAGCTGGTAACTAGTGATGTACCCCAGGGATTGGTCCTGGGGCCTCAACTGTTTACCATATACATAGATGATCTGGAGGAAGGGGCTGAGTGTAGGGTAACGAGATTTGCTGATGACACGAAGATGAGTGGAAAAGCAAATTGCATGGAGGGTGTGAAAAGTCTGCAGAGAGATCTGGATAGGTTGAATGAATGGGCGAGGACCTGGCAGATGGAGTATAATGTTAGCAAGTATGAGGTTATCCACTTTGGTAGAAATAATAGTAGGAGGGATTATTATTTAAAAGGTGTATGGGACCTGGGGGTCCTTGTACATGAATCACAAAAATCCAGTCTGCAGGTGCAGCAGATGATCAAGAAGGCTGGAATGTTGGTCTTTATAGCTAGGGGGATAGAATATAAAAGCAGGGGGATAGAATATAAAAGCAGGGAGATCTTGTTGCAGCTATACAGGGTGCTGGTGAGGCCGCAGCTGGAGCACTATGTGCAGTTTTAGTCGCCACATTTGCAGAAGGATGTATTGGCCTTGGAGGGAGTGCAGAGAAGGTTCATTAGGCTGATACCAGAGATGAGGGGGTTAGCCTATGAGGAAAGATTGAATAGACTAGGTTTATACTCATTGGAGTTTAGAAGGCTGAGGGGGGATCTATAGAGACATACAAGATAATGAATGGGACGGGTAGGGTAGAAGTACAGAGATTCTTCCCGCTTAGAAAGGATAGCAGAACTAGAGAGCACAGCCTCAAAATAAGGGGGGAGGGCCGATTTAGATTGAAGAAGTTCCTCCTCAACTCCACTCAAAGGATGGTGAATCTTTGGAATTCTCTGCCAGTTGAAATGGTGGAGGCTACCTTGTTGAATATATTTAAGTCACGCGTAGATATGTTTCTGATAGACAGGGGAATTAAGGGTTATGGGGAGAAAGCGGGAAAGTGAAACTGATCCACTTCAGATCAGCCACGAATTTATTGAATGGCAGGGCAGGTTCGAGGAGCTAGATGGCCTACTCCTGCTCTTATTTCTTATGTTCTTGTGTTCTTATGATCAAGGCTGCCTGAAAGGGTGTGAAATAATCCAAGGTTAAAAGTGCTGCCCAACACATTATCAACACTGGTGATTCTAAAAACCAACTACCATGAAGAATAATCCTGGAACATTCAATCCTGGAACATGCAATGAATCTGGAGTGATAAGCTATTACCTGCAGTCCCATCAACTCCCTATCCCTTTCTCTGCATTTGAAAAATGACAAGAAAAAGCTGAGGTAGAGAATAGTCCCAAATGAAAAGTGAAAGGTTGGTGGATTTGCGGATAGCGATGAGGACCATCAGAGGTGATCTGTATCCTGGATATAGATCAGTTAGAGACTTGGGCAGAGAGATGGCAGATGGAGTTTAATCCAGACAAATGTGAGATGCTGCATTTTGGAAGGTCTAATACAGATAGGAATTATATAGTAAATAGCAGAATTCTTAGGAGTATTGATAGGCAATGGGATCTGACATATAAGTACACAGGTCACTGAAAGTGACAATGCAGATGGAGAAGGTAGTCATGAAGGCATACATCATGCTTGCCTTCATTGGCTGGGATATTGAGTTTAAAAATGGGCAAATAATGTCAATGCTTTATAGAACCTTAGTGACAACACACTTGGAATATAGTGTTCAATTCTGGTCACCACACTACCACAATATGGAAGCTTTGGATAGGGTACAGAAAAGATTTACCAGGCTGTTGCCTGGTATGGAGGGCATTAGCTAAGAGAAGTTGGAGAAACTTGGTTTGTTCTCACTGCAGCAATGGAGGTTGAGGGGCAACCTGATAGTAGTCTATAAGATTATGAGAGGCGTGGACAGAATGGATAGTCAGAAGTTTTTTCCTAGGGTGGAAGAGTCAATTACTAAGGGACACAGGTGTAAGGTGCGAGGGGCAAGTTTTAAAAGAGATGTACGGGCAGATTTTTTAGAGTGGTGGGTGCCTGGAATTTATTGCTGGAGGAGGTAGTGGAAGCAGATACAATACTGACATTTAAGAGGTGTCTTGATGAGTACATGAATGAGGTGGGGATAGAGAGGTATGGTCCCCGGAAACATAGGGGGTTTTAGTTAATTCATGCAGAATCATCGATGCAGGCTTGGAGTGCCGAAGGAAATATTCCTGTGCTCTAATTTTTTTTGTTCTTCGAGATTAAGGCATTACATAAAAAAGAAAGCATAACCCCTATGGACAAAACTTTGCTGTGATAGTCAAATGGGACAAAAATACTGAGACAATTTGAGAAAAGTTCAGGGGGACCAGGCAGCCAAATGTGAACAAAGAAGAAAACAGCACGGAAAACAGGCCCTTTGGCCCAACGAGCCCACGTCACCACCCTGATGTTCCCACCTCTACCTGTGATCCCTGTCCACGTTTATAGATCTATGGATTAAAAACCAAATTTGAGACAATTTAGGGAGAACTTGTTTTGCCAATTAGCCTAAGAGCACATCTTTGGGATGTGGGAGGAAACCTGAGCTCCTGGAGAATGTGCAAACTCCCACAGACACAGGCCCAAATCCATGTATCTGCACAGCACAGCAATAGTCACTGAGCTGTCATGTTGCCCATCAGATGGTCCAGGTCAAGCGTACACTCACAACATGAAGCACTAGGATACTCTTGAAAAAAAAATCCAAGAGCAGCCCTCTCTCAACCCATCACGTGTGTGCCCCTTGTTAGACAACAAAGGTGGACCAAAGCACCTGTAGGATAAAAACAAGTACATTAATATCATCATCTATTTACACACTTCCCAGGAACTCCCAAGTCTCATGATCCCTATTTTAAATCAGTTTTTTATACCCCTCCATTCCCATTCTGTTCATGTGCCCATCTAAGTATTTCTTAAATAACTCCAAATGGCAACTGTTGTTATAAGCTGCCCAGAAACAAGAACAGGAGTTAGACCATAGACACAAAAACAACAGTTGTTGTGGTCGGTGATTTTAACTTCCTCTATATTGACTGAGATTCATTGCTATGGATTTGGATGGGGCAGAATTTATAAAGAGCATCCACGAGGGTTTCTTGAAACAGCATGTAAATAACCCAATTCAGGAAGGAGCCAAATTGGATCTGCTTTTGGGTAATCAGCCTGGTCAGGAGATTGAAGTTTTAGTGAGGGAGCATTTCCAGAACAGTGATCATAATTCCTAATTTATAAGGTGCTTGTGGATAAGGGCATAATGATCCTTGGTTGAAGATGTTAAGTTGGGGGAAGACTAACTACAACAACATTAGGTAGGACCTGGAGAGTGTAGTTTGGAGGAGGTGATTTGAGGATAAGTCAACATCTGACATGCGGGAGTCTTTCAAATACCGGTTGATTGGAATTTAGGACCAGCATGTACCTGAGGATGAAAGACCAGTGTGGCCAGTATCAGAAACCAGGATAATGAGGGATATTATGAGCCTTGCCAAAGAGAATGGAAGTATTCATAAGGTCTAAAAGGCTTAGGACAGATGGAGTCCTTGAAGAATATATAGAATGTAGGAACGAACTTAAGGAAGGAGTTAGGAGGGCTAAAATGGGTCATGAAACATACTTGGAAACAGGATTAAAGAAAATCTTAAGGCATTTTATACTTATGTAAAGAGCAAGAAGTTAACCAAGGAAAGGGTTGGTATATTAAAGGATAGTGGAGCCAGAGGAAATGGGTGAGAGACTAAATGAATACTTGGCCTCAGCATTCTCCAAACAGGGGACTTGATGGATGAGGACCCTAGAGTAGGGTGTGTAAATATTCTGTGCCATGTTGATATCAAAAAGCTGTTGGGCTTCTTAAAAAGCATTAAAATAGATATGTCCCCAGGGCCTGATGGGAATTAAACTCCATCTGCCATTTTTCTGCCCAAGTCTCCAACCAGTCTATCTTGTTGTATCCTCTGACAATCCTCTTCACTATTCTTAAATCCACCAATTTTTGAGTTGTCTGTGAACTTACTAATCAGACCAACTGCATTTTCCTCCATCATTTGTTGTTGTTTGTCCGTCGTCATCAATGAGAACTTCGACACTATTAGTCATTTTGAGACTGGTTGTGGTATGAACGAAGATGACTGATCAGGCTAATTCGGGCATGGAATGTCTTGGCACATATTGGACAGACTTGTGTAGACACTGTAGTTGTTGTGCTGGTGGTTCTGGACTTGTGCAGCTTGTGCTTAAGTTGTGCTTCAGCAATACATCTTGCTTTGTGAGCTTGACAGCCCTTGTGGATGAGGCAGTGCCAGGTACAATGGTTTTGTGCTAGCATTTCCCACATGGTCGTGTCAATGTCAAGCGACTTCAGGGAGGTTTTGAGTATGTCTTTGAAACGTTTCTTCTGACCTCCATGTGAGCATTTTCCAGCGGAGTGTTCTCCAAAAAGGAGCTGCTTGGGTATGTGCTTGTCTGACATCAGGATGACATGACCTGCCCACGAGGCCTTTGCTGTTGTTATTGGACAACAAATTTTATAAAAATGGGCACACAATATGGAAGCAGACTAAACCCATTCAGAGCCCCTCCACTAAAAATCATAAAATCACAGATGCAGACTAGCAGGCAGGAGCATGCTTTTAGAATGCAAATGAGGGCTAGCACACAGGAACAAAGAACAAAACAGCATGGGAAACAAGCCCTTCGGCCCAACGAGCCCACACCGCCACCTCGATGTTCCCACTTCTAACTATGACCCCTGTCTATATTTATAAATCTATGCATTGGAACCAAATTTGTGAGACAATTTAGGGAGAATTTGTTCTACCGATCAGCCTAAGAGCACATCTTTGGGATGTGGGAGGAAACTGGAGCACTCGGAGAAAACCCATGCAAGCATGGGGAGAATGCGCAAACTCCCACAGACACAGGCCCAAATCTATGTATCTGCACAGCACAGCGACAGTCACTGAGCTGTCGTGTTGCCCATCAAACGGTCCAGGTCAAGCATACACTAATGACATGAAGCACTAGGCTACTCTCAAAATCCAAGAGTCGCCCTCTCACGACCCATTGTGTGTATATGCCCCTTGTTATATAGCAAGGCAGGATAAAACAAATACATGAATATCAACCTCAGAAGCTAAATTTAAAAAGTACACCTCCCCACCCGACTAAATCAGCACTTCTCAACCAGTCAAACAACCTACAGAGACATCTTAAGATTAGCATAGCTAAGGAAGCACCCCGGCCCCTCAAACTTCCCGAGAATAGTTGCACACCTATTGATCAAGCCCTAGAGATTCCAGACCATTGATAACCAATCAGACAAAAATGATTAACACACACTTAAAACAATCATCTATACACTTAAACATCTAGGCAGGATGGCCAAAATCAAATACTGTAAATAAAGCATGAACATTTGAATCACACACTACACTGAAGTTCGTGTATAACTGTAGCCCGTTTTGACGGGTCTTTAGTGTGCTTTTGGGACAGTTCGATTGTATGTCCTGACTGCACCTCCATCAATGTAAAAGAAAATAAAGCTGTGCCATTATTGAACTGCACCCTGGGTCTGTAGTGGTCATTTTGCCCACTCATATTAACACTCATCAGCAGTGTGGAGACTGATGGTAGACTTAATCTAGAGAGAACTTCAGTGTCTGGTACTTTGTCTTGCCATCTGATGCATAATATTCTGTGAAGACAATTCATGTGGAAATGATTGAACTGTCTTGCGTGCCTTCGATACACAGTCCACGTTTCACAGGTATACAGGAGGGTAGTGAGTACCATGGCGCTGTAGACTTCAGTTTTGTTGCTGGGCTGATTTCCCCTACTTTCCCATACAGCGGAGAGCAATTACTGAAAGCAGAACTTGCCTTTGTTATTCTGCAGTTAACTCTGTCAACAGTTACTGCTTGGGAGAGGGTGCTGCCAAGGTAAGTGAACTGGTCGACTGCCTGTAGTTTCTGCCCTTTGATTGTAATTGTGGGTTTTGTGAACGGTGCATGAGGAGCAGGCTGGTGCATGTCTTTGGTTTTTTTAATGTTGATGGTGAGTCCAAAGTTGTCACAAGCTGTGGAAAATTTGTCCATACTGACTTGCATCTCTGGCTGTGAGCCAGCATACAGGGCGCAGTCATCGGCAAAGAGGAAATCACTCTGAACAGTCTCTTTCACTTTGGTAATAGCTTGAAGTCTCCTCAGGTTGAAAAGCTTCCCATCCAGTCTGTATTTGAGGCTGATTCCAGCAATACTGTCCTGGAAGGCATCATTCAGCACGGCAGTAAACATCATGCTGAACAATATGGGCGCAAGCACACAGCCGTGTTTGATGCCACTAGTGACTGGGAATACCTCAGAGGATTGTCTGCCATCCAGTACTCTGGCCATCGTGGAACTGGCATACCATCTGAATGAATTTAGGGGGGCAGCTGAACTTTGACATGATCCTCCACAGGCCTTGTCAGCTGACATTTGTTGAAGGTTTTTGCAAGGTCAACAAAGGTTATGTAGAGCCCACGATTCTGTTCCTGACACTTCTTCTGAAGTTAGTTTGCAACAAAAATCATGTCAATAGTCCCACGACCTTTGCAGAAGCCACACTGTGACTCTGGAAACAGACCCAGCTCCAGATGAGTGACCAGATGATTTAGCAGGACTCTTGCGAGGGTTTTTCCTGCAATGGAGAGCAGTGAGATTTCTGGTGGTTGTCACATACTTGCCAATTGCCCTTCCTCTTGTTGAGGTGTATGATGGAAGCATCTTTAACTTCCTCAGGGATGGATCCTTGCTTCCAAAAAGACTGGAACAACTCAGTGAGTTTCTCAATAAGTGCAGGATCAGCAACTTTATAGATCTCTGCGGTTATGGCATCTGCCTGTGGGGCTTCGGCTACCACTGGTGGGTCATCCATGGTGTTGTTGATGTCAACCTGGGGAATCCTGTCTATTGCCTCATCGTTAATAGATGACAGTCGGTTGAGGATGGCTTCAAAGTGCTCAGCCCATTTCTGCAGGATCTGAGCCTTCTCTGTAATGAGTTGTACCATCTCTACTCAGGAGAGGGGATCTCCCAAGAGGTTGAGGCCCATAGTGTTGAAGGCTTCATAGAACTATTTCAATTTGTCTCTGCCAGCATATCCCTGTATTTCATCTGCCTTGGTGCTCAGCCAGGCATCCTGCGTTTTATGCAGTTTATTCTGGTCTGTCCTGCAAGCACTGATAAAAGCATTTTTCTTGGCAGCTGATAATGGGTCATTCTCACAGGCTCGATGAAGATGGTGCTTTTCAACAAGTAGAGCCTATGTCTCCTCATCATTCTCATCGAAGCAGTCATGCTGCTTGCAGGTGGAGGGCCCGAGCATCTTCAGTTAGATAAATGGACAGCATCCCTGAATTGTTCCCAGTCATCCTCAGTGCTGCCTGCGAGGTGTAGGTCAGTAAGCTTGATTTCTAAGTCTTCAGCTATTGCTGAAGCTCTGCTGGGGTTCTTTAGCTTGGCAGCATTGACTCTTTTCATAACTTTGCTTCTTTGTCACCTCTTGGGTCTGATGCAGAGCTTCATTTTGGAGACAATGAGCCTGTGATCTGTCCAGCAGTCAGCATCACACATGGCCTTGGTCACTCTGACATCCTGCTTCTTTTCTCCTGACAATGACATAGTCGATAAGGTGCATCTAGGACATCTTGTTACGGGTAGACAGACAGAAAGTTGTGCTGGTGATGAGGAGGTCGTGTGCTGCACAGGTCTTCAGCAAGAGTAGGCCATTACTTGTCCACTCCATGCCTTCCAATGACTCCTTACAAGATTGCAGAGTCATACCCTACTCTTGCATTGAAATTGCCAAACAAGATCAGTTTGTTGGTACTGCTCACTGCTGATAGAAGGGCATCTAGTTTGTCATAGAACTTGTCTTTCATCTCATCCGGGTTGTTCATTGAGGGGGCATAGGTGCTGATCAGGATGGCTTTGACTTCTGTTCTGTAGCAGAAGCTGTAATGTCATAAGCTGGTCGTTCACACCCTTGGGTAGACTATTAAGTTTCCGAACAAGGTGATTCCTGATGGTGAATCCAACTCCAGCATCACAACATTCATCGCTGCTGCAACCACTTCAGAAAAAAGTGTATCCACCTCCAGTTTCAGTCAACTGACCTGATGTTGGCAAGATGAGTTTTGCTCTAGACTGCAATGTTGTATCTTGCAAGCTTTCTGGTAATTAAGGCTTTTCTCTCTGGTCTCTGTTGTAGGGTTGTCCAAAAGTGCATGTACGTTCCAAGTGCCACTGGTGAGTGGTGTCACCTTGTATTTTTGTTTGTTCGATGGCAAGATGGGATCCCCATCAGCCGTAGTAAACTGGCCAGGGTGTAGTGAAGCAGGTAATGTTTAGGGCACCTTTTCTAGCCCCTTCTTATTCTTTGGAGGTGAGCAGTGTGTTCCTGAAGAGGATTGCTCAGTCACCCAGGTACACACTAAGTTCCACTGCTGCTTTAGTCAGCTGAAAACGACCATTAGACCTGAGCTGCCTGCATGCAGGTCTGTGACTACAGCTCCCAATATATCCACATCTGCTGCTTCATTGCTCGCCCATCGCCACAGGACACTGACGATGATGATGGTGTCGAAACTAGCGTTTGATTTGGATTAAAGTGAGGGAGAGTTGCGCAGCATCAGCCTCACTCTCTTCCCAACTCCCATCTAAATCCAGTGGTAAGGCAAAAGCCAAGATGGCTGGAGATGGGAGTAGGCATAGTGGATGACCAGGATGTCTTCTGTGTTTTGTCCTGTTCTACGGGTTCCACGACGCTTGCAGAGACCACCTTCTTGACGTTGGACCTTTCATTGGTCTCTTCTGCTCAATCTGCCTGACTCTATCTTCACATGCTGGAATAGACATCCCCCTATCTCACTGAGCATTGAGATCTGTCAGCTACCCTCACCTGGTTTAGCCGGCTTGTTGGGGCTATTGCCCGAGGTGTGGCCGCTGTCACATGCGACAGGGAGCCACAGGTGAGAGCCAGGTGGGGACAAAAGGATGGACAAACCTCCCTGAAAGGATGCGACATGTTCCCCCACCAAAGGTACTATCCCTCCCTGACACTCCATACACTACAAATCATTTATCTATACTCTGAACAACAAAGGTCCCAGAATACTGAGAGAGGCAAGGAAGGAAATTGCTGGGGTCTGACAGAAACCTTTGTATCCACATTGGCTACAGATGAAGTTCCAGAGGACTAGAGGATATCCAGTGTTGTTCAATTGTTTAAAAGAACAGCAAGGATAACGCAGGGAATTATAGGCCAGTGAGCCTTGTCAGTGGTATGGAAATTATTGGAAAAATTTTCAGGGACAGGGTTCATTTCCTTTCTTGTCTCTCTCAGTATTCTGGGACCTTTGTTGTTCATAGTATAGATAAATAATTTGGAGGAAAATGTAGCTGGTTTGATTTGTAAGTTCACAGACGACACAAAAATTGGAAACAAATGGACTTATTGGTGACCAACAGCATGGTTTTGTGAGGAGGATATCGTAATTCACTAACTTGATTGAGTTTTTTGAGATGAGGGATAGGCAATGGACGTTGTATATATGGACTTCAGTAAAGCCTTTGACAAGGTACCTCATGGCAGACTGGTATGAAAGATGAAGTCACACAGGATCAGAGGAGAACTGGCAAAATGAATGCAGAACTGGCTTGGCCATAGAAGACAGAGGGCTGCTTTTCTAAGCAGAAGTCTGTGACTAGCGGTGTTCTAAAAGGATCAATTCTAGGATGTTTGTTGTTTATAGTATAGATAAATGATCTGGAGGAAAATCTAGCTGGTCTGATTAGTAAGTTCGCAAACACAAAAATTGATGGTGTTGCAGATAGTGAAGAGGACTGTCAGAGGATACAGCATGATAGAACATAGAACATAACAGCACAAACAGGCCCTTCGGCCCATGAGTTGCGCCGATCACATCTACCAATCCACAGACCTATCTATAACCCCCTAACCTATTCTTTTCCATATACTCATCCAGAAGTCTCAAAAGACCCCAGTGAGTTTGCCTCAACAACCTCCGACAGCAGTCGGTTCCATTCACTGGTTGAGACTTGGGCGGAGAAATGGCAGATGGAGTTTAATCCAGACAAGTGTGACGCAATGCATTTTGGAAGGTCCAAAGCATGTACAAATTATACAGTAAACTGTAGAAACCTTAAGAGTATTGACAGGGAGATCTGGTATGCATGTCCAACGATCACAGCTGGATAAGGTAGCAACGCAGCTGGATAAGGTAGTCTAGAAGGTGTAAGGCATGCTTGCCTTCATCGGTCAGGGCAATGAGCATATAAATTGGCAGGTCATGCTGCAGCTATACAGAACTTTATTTAGAATACTGTAGACAATTCTGGTTGCTACACTACTAGAAGGATATGGATGCTTTGGAGAGGGTACAGAAGAGGTTTACCAGGATGTTGCCTTGTCTGGACGGTATTAGCTATGAAGTTGATAAACTCAATTTGTTCTCATTGGAATGACATGAGTTGAGGAGTGAGCCTGAAAGAGGTTTACAAGATTGAGTGGCATGGAGAGAGTGGATAGTCAGATGCTCTTCGCTAGAATAGAAAAGTCAAGTACTACAGGACATAGGTTTAAAGTGCTTGGGGAAAAGTTTTTTACACAGAGGATGGTGAATATTTGGAAGGTGCTGTCTGGGAAGGAGGAGCAGGTATGATAGCATTTAAGGGGCAACTAGAAGAATATATGAATAGGATAAGAATGTAAATGATTTTAGTTTAGGAAGGCACCATGATCAGCACATGTTTGGAAGGCCAAGTTCTTGTGCCGTATGATTCTTTATTCATAAGGAACTAGAAAAGATGAAGCAGCTCAAGGAGGAACAGGAAGAGATTAGGAAGCTAAAGGATGAAAAACAGGAGAAGGTATGGAGGCCCAAGGAACAGTAGCAACTATAAAAAAAGTGCAGGAGGACAGAGGAGAAAGTAGGAAAAATAAAAGCAGAGAAGTAGAAGGACTTAGCCGATTTAAAGGTGACAACAGGGCAGCAAGACCAAAGAAATCAGATCAATTTGTTACATCTGGGTAATTTTTAAACCCAGTGTGAGAGCCTATCAACACACCCAAAACAAATGTGGATGAATGTGAGTTTATCCATTTTGGTAGCAATAATAGGAAGGCTGATTAATCCTTGAATGGATGTAAATTGAGAGATGAATCCTCAATGAACTTTGAAGTCTTTGTGCAATAGTCACTGAAAATAAACGTGCAGGTTGAGAGCTGAATGGCTTACTCCTGATTCTCATTTCTGTTTCTATGTAAAATGATACAACTAATCTCTGAAATATTTCCTTCCCTACCTCATTATGCTTTGCTATGTCCAAGATATCATACAAATCCATGTTATTGCTCTTATTATTGCTGTTGTACATTAAAGTGGGAGGATGCTAGATCATCTTCTAATTGTATTCTTGCACAGCATTTGCTGTTAATATTATGCAGGCAAATTGTAGATATCTGTGATCCCAGAACAATTACAGAATTAGAAGCAATTGCCCAATGCACCTGTGTAGTGTATGCATGAGCAAATAATCAAATAACATGCCAAATGCAAACTGGATTGACCTGAAGAATTAGAGAGGAAATAATGTGGGTAGGGACTGGTTATTTTGGAATGAGCAGTCATTGTTCATTGAGAAGGTGCAAACCTCACAAAGAAATGAAAATAGCTGTGAATTTTTCAGTCTATATCATCCTAGAGAGAAAAATGTTTATGATACAGGGAAAGCTATCAGGAAAACCAAACCACAAACGTTTGCCCTTCATACTGGCAAGTAGATAGCAGTTAGATTTGTGATTCCTAGATAATACTTTTCCTTCCCCAGCATCCAGAATGTTGAAGCTACTTGATATAAGGTGGCTTAAAGCTGGGACTTTCCTGTTGCAAAAACTGTTAAACCACATCACCAAATAAATATCTATTCTCAGAATATTTTAGCACTTACAAGCTGCATGCAGCTGCATTTATAAACTGCCAGTATTTTCCAGATGGTATTGGGTTTTAACAGTGTCGGAGCCATTCATTCATTCGAATAGACCAAGGATACTTAATAGGGATCATGAGCCTTAGGAGTCCTTGGGAAGTGTGTAAATAGATGATGATATTGATGTACTTGGTTTTTATCCTACAGGTGCTTCGGTCCCCCTTGTTGTCTAACGAGGGGCATACATGCGATGGGTCGTGAGAGGGTTGCTCTTGGATTTTTTTTTCTTGAGAGTATTCTATTGCTTCACATTGTTAGTGTACGCTTGGCCTGGACCATTTGATGGGCAACACAACAGCTCAGTGACTATTGCTGTGCTGTGCAGGTACATGGATTTGGGCCTGTGTCTGTGGGAGCTTGTGCATTCTCCCTGTGCTTGTGTGGGTTTTCTCCAGTTTCCTCCTACATCTCAAAGATCTGCTCTTAGGCTAATTGGCAAAACAATTTCTCCCTAAATTGTCTCAAATTTGGTTTTTAATCCATAGATCTTTAAACATAGACAGGGATCACAGGTAGAGGTGGGAACATTGAGGTGGCGGCATGGGCTCCTTAGGCCGAAAGGTCTGTTTCCCATGCTGTTTTGTTCTTTGTTCTTTGTTCATTGCACTTCCAAATGTAGTAAATCTCTAAGCTAAACCCAGAATTCCAATCTGAGTTTTAAAATGTGGCCAAATTAACTTAAATTTTCTTTAAAGCACAGCATAATTAATTACACTGGGCAAAAATCCCTTAAACTAAAACCTCTTAATTAATGTAAACTATATAAAGGATCCCACACAGAGTACACGAGGAGGAAGCAGTTTTACGACCAGAAAAAAAATCTAAAAACAGTCCAGAGGCAAGATGAGCAGCTTTTTTTCCTTTGAACAATCAATTGTTATTATCTAGAATTTTTCAGCCTGAAATGATGAAATCAGATTCAACAATCAACTTCAAAAGGGAGTTCAAAATATTGGAATGGGGCAGGCTATTCGCCACCCCCCCCACCGCCCAACGTTCCCCCCAACAATTCAATGAGGACAAGGAGACATGATGACCTAATGGTATTATCACTAGTCTATTAATCCAGAAACTCAGCTAACATTCGGCAGACTAGGGTTTGAATCCCAGCACAATAGATTGTGAAATTTGAACTCAATAGAAATATCTGGGCTGGGGAAAAAGTGTCAAATTCACATGAAAGCTGGAATAAATCACACTGCTTTTTTCAGTTGGAGTTTGAAATGCATCTCACACACGCTGTGCACTGCAGAGTGCTCTGGTGTGAATTTTGATTAAAATCAAGGGGCGGGGCCTATCCCGCTGGGGAGGCCAGCAACATAACACTGAGTGGGCCATTGCGCACACACTAAGCTGTCAGTGCTGGGATCGGTGCATGCGCAGTGGCCCCTATCTGTCAGCCTCCTGATTGCTGGTCAGCTTGATCACTGGCCAGCCCCCCAACCCTGCATCGCTGGCTTACAGACCCCTCCATGGACCGATTAGCGCCTCACCCCTCCCCGGTTAGGGTTAGACCTGTCACACCCCTTCCCCCCAGTCTGCCTCACTAACCCCCTCCCATCAGCCCCAATCAATCCCTCCAATCTCTCCTCATGGCAAACCTACACCCCCAGCAACCCCAATTCCAGCCCCCATCTTGAAGCCTACCCCTGATCACTGCCTCCCTCTCTCTGTTGAATCCCAAAATGGAGAGTGGCAGCAGAACCCTCCCACCCCCATTGATCCCCCAATTAGGCATGTCTCCTATTAGGACCTGTCCCCTATTAGGACCTGTCCCATCCACTTGACACTGCGTAATCCTGGTGGGTAATGCCAAGTGCCCACTGAGCACTCCACTTTGCCCCTGGGGTAATGCTAGGGGGCACAGGCTGGCACTGCCAAGATGGTAGTGCTCAGGGGCACTCCCCTGGTGCCCACTCCTCTTGGGTACACTTATTACCCCCCCCCCCCCACCTTAACTCCAGCTCCCTGAAAGTGGGAGGTATTGAAAACTCCACTGGAGTGAAATACTCCGGGCCAGGGGAAGGGGGGAGGTGGTATACGATAGTGGGCCTGGAGAATAGTCAACACAGTTTTGTGAAAGGTAGGTCTCACAAACCTTATCGAGTTTTTGAAAAGAGGTGGATAAGGGTAAGGCAGTTGACGTGGTGTATGTGGATTTTAGCAAAGTTCCTCATGGTAGGCTACTCAGAAAATGCAGATGCATGGGATTGAGGGTGATTTAGCAGTTTGGATTAGGAATTGGCTAGCTGATAGAAAACAGAGGGCGGTGATTGATGGGAAATATTCAACCTGGTGTACCCCAGGGATCTGTTTTGGGGCCACTGCAGTTTGTCATTTTTATAAATGACCTAGATGAGGGTGTAGAAGGATGGGTTAGTAAATTTGCTGACGACACCAAAGCCGGAGGAGTTGTAGACAGTGGGGATGGATGTTGCAGTTTGCAGAGGGACATCGATCAGCTGCAGAGCTGGTCCGAGAGGTGGCGAATGGAGTTTCATGTAGAAAAGTGTGAGGTGATTCACTTTGGTAAGAGTAACAGAAGTACAGAATATAGGGCTAATGGAAGGACTCTTAGTAATGGTGACGAACAGAGACATCTCAGTGTACAAGTGCATAACTCCCTGAAAATTGGCACCCAGGTTGTTAAGAAGGCACATAATGCTTTTATTGGTAGAGGGATTGAATTTCAGAGCAGTGAGGTCATGTTGAAACTGTACAAAACTCTGGTGCTGCCGCACTTTTGAGTATCGCGTACAGTTCTGGTTGCTGCATTATAAGAAAGATGTGGAAGGACTGGAAAGGGTGCAGAGGAGATTTGTCAGGACATTGCCTGATATGGTGGGAAGATCTTATGAGGAAAGACTGGAGGACTTGAGATTATTTTCATTAGAGAAAAGGTTAAGAGGTGGCCTAATTGAACCATACAAGACGATCAGAGGATTAGATAGGGTGGACTGTGAGAGCCTTTTTCCTTGGATGGTGATGGCTAACATGAGGGGACATAGCCTTAAATTGAGGGGTTGTAGTTATGGATGGATATCAGGGGTAGGCTCTTTATTCAGAGGGTAGTAAGGGCATAGAATGCCCTGCCTGCAGCAGTTGTGGATTCACCAACTTTAACGGTGTTCAAATGGTCAGTGGATAGGCATATGGATAACATTGGAATAGTTTAGGTTAGAGGGTCATTAGATTGGTTCCACTGGTTGGCGCAACATCAAGGGCCAAAGGCCTGTATTGCACTGTAATGTTCTATGTTCTGTTTAAGATTCAAGCAGATTTACTGCATAACACTTCCCCTCAGTGCTACTGAACCCCAAGTTCCAACACCAAAGTCATCCACTGTCTCAATTTATGGTGCAATCAATGTGCTTAACCAGCAATTCTCTTAACAAGATCATTGATATCCACTGTAGTATATTGACGGGTTACCCTCTTTCCTTTTTAAATTAAAGCTTTGAAAGAAAAATAAAAAATAAAGAACATACTTTTGAATCCAAACAGAAATTTCACATTTTCACATTTATGAATCCTGTAACTCTTTTACCATATACACAAGTTCTTATGAAAACCAAAATTAGTTTTTCATTTTTACATTATAATACTTCTAATATATTTCATAATTTCTGAGAACAGACTTTTTTTTGTAAAGCAGTCCAACAGCTATATTTGTATTTCAGAGATCTACCTTCTCTTTAACATGATTTTCATGCCAGCTAGATCTATTCTTAGCCTTTTCTCTCTAACATTATAGAATATAGAACATAGAACTATAGCACAAACAGGCCCTTCAGCCCACAAGTTGTGCCGATCATATCTATACTTACCAGGCCATAGACCTATCTGTAACTCCCAATCCCATTAAATCCCATGTACTCATCCAGAAGTCTCTTAAAAGACCCCAGCGAGTTCGCCTCTACCACCACTGACGGCAACTGATTCCATTCACTCACCACCCTCTGAGTGAAAAACTTACCTCTAACATCTCCTCTGTACTTGCACCCCAGCACCTTAAACCTGTGTCCTCTTGTAGCGACCATTTCAGCCCTGGGAAATAGCCTCTGAGAATCCACTCTATTTATTCCTCTCAACATCTTATAAACCTCTATCAGGTTGCTTTCTCAACCTATCTTAAGGCATGCCCCCCAATCTAGGCAACATCCTTGTAAATCTCCTCTACATCTCAATAGCTTCCACATCCTTCCTATAGTGAGGCGACCAGAACTGCATTCCAAGTGGGGTCTGACAAGGGTCTTATAAAGTTGCAGCATTACCTCCCTGACTCTAAACTCAATTCCTCTATTAATGAAGGCCAGTACACCATATGTCTTCTTGACCACATCCTCCACTTGCGGGGCAGATTTAAGAGTCCTATGGACCTGGACCCCAAGATCCTTCTGCTCCTCAACAGTGCCAAGACTCCTACCCTTGATATTATATTGCTTCATCCCATTGTTCCTGCCAAAATGGACCAGCACACACTTATCTGCATTGAAGTCCATCTGCCACTTCTCCACCCAGTCTTGCATCCTATCTATGTCTCGCTGCAACTTCAGACATCCCTCCAGCCTATCCACAACACCACCAACCTTCGTACCATCGGCGAACTTACTAACCCATCCCTCCACTTCCTCATCCAGGTCATTCATGAAAATGACAAACAGCAAGGGTCCTAGAACAGATCCCTGGGGCACTCCACTGCTGACTGACCTCCATGCAGAAGAAGACCCATCCACAACTACTCTCTGCCTTCTGCAGGCAAGCCAGTTCTGGATCCACGAGGCCAAAGCCCCTTGGATCCCATGCCCTCTCTCCTTCTCAAGACGTCTTGCATGGGGGACCTTATCAAATGCCTTGCTAAAATCCATGTAAACCACGACCACTGCTCTTTCTTCGTCAATGTGTTCAGTCACATTTTCGAAGAATTCAACTAGTCTCGTAAGGCACGATCTGCCCTTAACAAAGCCGTGTTGACTATTCCTGATCATATTGAATTTCTCTAAATGCTCATAAATCCTATTTCTCAGAATCCTCTCCATCAACTTACCAACCACTGAGGTCAGACTCACTGGTCGGTAATTGTCCGGGCTATCCCTATTCCCCTTCTTGAAAATAGGCACCATATCTGCAATCCTCCAATTTTCTGGAACCTCTCCCGTCTCCATCAACGACGCAAAGATCATCCCCTGAGTGAAAGTGCAGTCACTTTCCTCACCTCCCACAGTAACCTGGGGTACATCCCATCTAGACCCAGTGACTTATCTACCTTGATGGTATTTAACAGTTCCAACACCTCCTCTTTCTTAATGTCCACATACTCGATCTTTTCAGTTTGCCGCATTCCTATAGTACAACCCCCCAGATCACTCTCCACTGTGAATACTGAGGCAAAGTACTTATTAAGCACCTCTGCCATTTCTTCTGGTTCCACACAGACTTTTCCTCCTTCACCCTTTATAGGTCCTTTCCCTTCTCTTCTCATCCTTTTACTCTTCACAAATTTATAGAATGCCTTGGGATTCTCCTTAATCCTACCCACCAAAGCCTTCTCGTGACCCCTTCTGGCTCTTCTGATTTCCTTTTTAAGCTCTCTTCTACAAATCTTATACGCCTCCAAATCCTTAACATCCTCTAGCTCCCTGAACCTATTGTACAACTTTCTTTTCTTCCTAACTAGGTTCATCACAACCTTTGTGCACCATGGTTCTCTTGACCTACCAAAACCTCCTTGTCTCACCGGAACATTGTTATGCAGAGCCCCAGAAAAACATTCCTTGAAAATCCGCCACCTTTCTTCAGTACTTTTCCCCAAGAACAACACCTTCCAGTTTACTCTTCCAATTTCCTGCCTAATGATTTCATATTTCCCCCTACTCCAGATAAACACTTTCCTATCCTGCCTGATCCTATCTCTTTCCAATGCTATCGTGAAGGAGATAGGATTATGATCACTATTCCCGAGATGCTCTCCTACCGAGAGATCCAACACCTGTCCTGGTTCATTAGCCAGCACCAGGTCAAGTACAGCCTCTCTTCTCGTAGGCTTTTCCACGTGCTGTGTCAGGAAACCCTCCTGAACACCTAACAAACTCCTCACCATCCGAACCCCTTACCCTGGGGACATTCCAGTCGATGTTTGGGAAATTAAAGTCTCCCGTCATGACAACTCTGTTATTTCTACATATGTCTAGGATCTGTTTCCCTATCTGCACTTCAACATTCTTATCACTATTGAGCGGCCTATAAAAAACACCCAGTAAAGTTTTCGACCCCTTGCTGTTCCTTACTTCCACCCACAGAGACTCTGTAGACAGTCCCTCCACTGCATCCTCCTTCTCTACAGCTGTGACACTGTCCCTGATTGACAGTGCCACTCCCCCACCTCTTCTACCACCCTCCCTGTCCTTCCTGAAGCATCTAAATCCTGGCACGTGAAATACCCATCCCTAAGCCATCCAAGTCTCTGTAATGGCCCCTACATCACATTTATTTGTGGAATGGATATTGCCCCAAAGAGATCAGTTGGCAACATGACATTCCATGGGTAAACTTTTTGCACATTGCCCCTTGTATAAAATTTCTGACAATATAGTGGTTAAGTAAACCCCTATACACCATTCTTCTACTAATACCAAAATTTCAGCAGCTTGTGCTTTTATTTTGCTTATGTTGCAAAGTTGTGTTTATAAGTATGTACAGAATGTGAAGAAAATGCTCAAAGAACAAAACATTGTGTGGTCCCTTTCAAAGTTGGATTTGTTTCAATACTTAGAGCTAGCTCTAAGGATGCTTGTTGCCCTAGGGGCAGGGTGCTGAATTGGGGGAAGGCTAATTACAGCCGGATTTGGCAGGAACTTATGGAAACTGATTGGGAACGGTTGTTTGAGGGTAAGTCCACGTGAGGCATGTGGGACTCTTTCAAGGGAATACTGAAAATGTTACAAGATAGATATATGCCAGCTAAGAGGAAAGATGGGAGAGGTAGAATTAGAGAGCCGTGGATTACTAGGGATATTCAGGACTTGGTTAGGAAGAAAAGAGAGGCATATGATAGGTCAAAGAATCCCCTCCAACTGATAAAAACTGATCCGGGCCTGATGGCATTTATCCCAGGCTGCTTAGGGAGGTGTGAGGTGAAATTGCTGGGCCTCTGACGCAAATCTTTGTCTCTTCTTTGGACACAGGTGAGGTCATGATGTAGAAATGCCAGTGTTGGACTGGGGTAAACTCAGTAAGAGGTCTGGCAGCACCAATTTTAAATCCAACTGATTTATTTGATAGTAAATCTGCTAGCTTTCAGCGTTTGTGCCTTTGTCTGGCGAATGAGATGTTCACCAGACCTCTTACAGGTGAGGTCCCAGAGGACTGGAGAATAGCTAATGTTGTACCGTTGTTTAAAAAGGGTAGTAGGGATAACCCTGGGAATTATAGGCTGGTGAGTTTGATGTCAGTGGTAGGGAAGCTGTTGGAGGGGATTCTTAGAGATAGGATGTATAGGCACTTAAAGCATTGCGATCTGATTAGGGATATGCAGCATGGATTTAAGGGGAGGTCGTGCCTTACGAATCTGGTAGAATGTTTTGAGGTGTCAAACGGTGGACGAAGGGCGAGCCGTTGATGTTGTCTATATGAATTTTAGTAAGGCGTTTGACAAAGTCCCTCATGGGAGGTTAGTTGAGAAGGTCAAGGCTCATGGGATATAAGGACAGGTAGCTAGATGGATAAGTAACTGGCTTGGTAATAGGAGACACAGTAATAGTGGAAGGGCGTTTTTCTAGCTGGAGGTCAGTCACTAATGGTGTGCCACAGGGCTCGGTTCTGATATCTCTTCTATTTGTAATGTATATCAGTGACTTGGAAGAGGGAGTAAGTGGAGTGATCACCAAGTTTGCAGACAATACAAAGATTGCTGGACTTGAGGATAGTGAGGAGCATTGTCAGGTGATGCAGCGGGACATAGGCTGGTAGCTTGGGCAGATAGACGGCAGATGGAATTCAATCCTGATAAATGTGAGGTGATGCATTTTGGGAGAGAATGTAGTCGGGAGGTGTATGATAAAGGGTAGACCTATTAAGAGTATAGAAATGCAGAGAGACCTGGGGGTGCAAGTGAACAAGTCTCTGAAGGTGGCAGAGCAAGTGGGGAAGGTTGTGAAGAAAGCATATAGTATGTTAGCCTTTATAGAAAGAGGTATAGAGTACAAGAGCTGGCCTTTAATGTTGCAGTTGTATAAAATGTTGGTTAGACCTCATTTGGATGTTCCCACCTCTACCTGTGATCCCTGTCTATGTTTATAGATCTATGGATTAAAAACCAAATTTGAGACAATTTAGGGAGAATTTCTTTTGCCAATTAGCCTAAGAGAACATCTTTAGGATGTGGGAGGAAACCGGAAGAACGTGGAGACTCTGGAGAGAGTGCAGAGGAGGTTTACCAGGATGCTGCCTGGTATGGAAGGTCTGAGTTACGAGGAGACGTTAAGCAAATTGGGACTGTTTTCCTTAGAAAGACGTAGACTTAGAGGAGATCTAATGGAGATGTACAAGATTGAGGGGTATAGATAGAGTAAACAGGGTTAAGCTTTTTCCTAGGATGGAGTCAAATAGCATGAGGGGTCATGGGCTTAGGGTGAGGAGGGTAAGGTATAATTTGGATGCTAGAGGGAGTTTTTCACACAGAGGGTGGTGCGGATATGGAATGCACTGCCAAGTAAAGTGGTGGAGGCATGTACTGTGGAGTTATTTAAGAAATACTTAGATGGGCACATGAACAGAATG
This sequence comes from Sphyrna mokarran, assembly GCA_024679065.1. NCBI lineage: Eukaryota > Metazoa > Chordata > Chondrichthyes > Carcharhiniformes > Carcharhinidae > Sphyrna > Sphyrna mokarran. The sequence continues at coordinate 30,758,560 of JAGIQG010000010.1, forward strand.
GGAATGGAGGGGTATAGAAAACTGACATAAAATAGGGATCATGAGACTGGGGAGTCCCTGGGAAGTGTGTAAATAGATGATGATATTGATGTACTTGTTTTTATCCTACAGGTGCTTTGGTCCACCTTGTTGTCTAACCTGGGACATACATGCGATTGGTCGTGAGAGGGCTGCTCTTGGATTTTGTTTTGAGAATATTCTAGTACTTCACGTTGTTAGTGTACACTTGACCTGGACCATTTGATGGGCAACACCAGCTCAGTGACTATCGCTGTGCTCTGCAGATACATGGATTTGGGCCTGTCTGTGGGAGCTTTGCGTGTTCTTCCCACGCTTGTGTGGGTTTTCTCCGGGTGCTCCGGTTTCCTCCCACATCCTAAAGATGTGCTCTTAGGCTAATTGGCAAAACAAATTCTCCCTAAATTGTCTCAAATTTTGGTTTTTAATCCATAGATCTATAAACACAGACAAGGATCACGGGTAGAGTGGGAACATCGGGGTGGCAGCACGGGCTCGTTGGGCCAAAGAGCCTGTTTCCCATGCTGTTTTGTTCTTTGTTCTTTTGTTCTCACGACCCATCACGTGTATGCCCCTTGTTAGACAACAAGGCGGGCCAAAGTACCTGTAGAATAAAACAGAAATATATCAATATCATCGACAATTTACACACTTCCCAGGGAACTCCCAAGGCTCATGATCCCAATTTTAAATCAGTCTTCTATATCCTTCCATCTCCATTCTGTTCGTGTGCCCATCTAAGTATCTCTTAAATAACTCCAGAGTGCCTGCCTCCATCATCTTACTTGGCAGTGAGTTCCATACCCTCACAACCCTCTGTGAAAAAACTTCCTCTAGCATCCAAATTATACCTTATCCCCCTCACCCTAAGCCCGTGACCCCTCTTGATATTTGATTCCAACCTAAGAAAAAGCTTACCACTGTTTACTCTATCTATACCACTCATAATCTTGTACATCTACTCGATCTCCTCTCAGTCTACGTCTTTCTAAAGAAAACAGCCCCAATTTGCCTAACATCTTCTCATAACTCAGACCTTCCATACCAGGCAACATCCTGGTAAACCTCCTCTGCACTCTCTCCATGGTTTCTACATCCTTCCAGTAGTAAGGGTGACCAGAACTGGACGCATTATTCGGAATGAGGTCTAACCAATGTTCTATACAACAACAACAACATTAAAGGCCAGCTCTTGTACTCTATACCCTTCCTATAAAGGCTAGCATAGCATATGCTTTCTTCACAACCTTCTCCTCCTGCTCTGCCATCTTCAGAGACTTGTGCACTTGCATCCCCAGGTCTCTCTGCATTTCTATACTCTTAATAGGTCTATCCTTTATCATATACCTTCCCCCTACATTCTTTCTCCCAATATGCATCACCTCACATTTGTCAGGATTGAATTCCATCTGTCATCTGTCTGCCCAAGCTACCAGCCCATCTATGTCCTGCTGTATTGCCTGACAATGCTCCTTACTATCTGCAAGTCCAGCCGTCTTTGTATTGTCTGCAAACTTGCTGATCACTCCACTTACTCCCTCTTCCAAGTCATTTATATATATTACAAATAGAAGAGGTATCAGTACTGAGCCCTGTGGCACACCACCAGTAACCGACCTCCAGCTAGAAAAACACCTTTCCTTCATTACTCTGTCTCCTATTACCAAGCCAGTTACTTATTCATCTAGCTACCTGTCCTTGTATTCCATTAGCCTTGACCTTTTCAACTAATCTCTCATGAGGGACTTTGTCAAACGTCTTACTGAAATCCATATAGACATCAATGGCTCACCTTTCATCAACCATTTTTGTCACCTCCTCAAAAAATTCTACCAGATTCGTAAGGCACGACCTCCCCTGAACAAAGCCATGCTGCATATCCCTAATCAGATCACAACGCTCTGATTCTATCTCTAAGAATCCCCTCCAACAGCTTCCCTACTATGACGTCAAATTTACTGGCCTATAATTTCCAGGGTTATTCCTAGTACCCTTTTTAAACAATGGTACAACATTAGCTATTCTCCAGTCCTCCAGAACCTCACCTGTGTCCAAAGAAGAGACAAAGATTTGCCTCAGAGGAATTTTACAACTCATCCACTTCATCCTGAGCCACAACGTCTTCACCTTCAACAGCCAGTCCTTCATCCAGACACATGGGAACAGCCTTGGAAAGCAAACTCGCACCTCAAAATGTCAACATCTTCATGCACAAGTTTGAACTTGTCTTCAGATAAGAAGTCCTCTTCACCATACAGGACCCTCAATGACGCTATTAGATAGATCGATGATATTTTTTTCCTTTGGACCCATGGCAAACAATTACTGAAACAACTGTACGATAACATCAAGTTCCATCCCACCATCAGACTCTCCATGACTTCTCTCCAGAATTGGTTGCATTCTTGGACACTTGCATCTCCATCAAGGATAGTTATCTCAACACTTCATTGTACCACAAGCCCACGGATAACATCAAAATGCTCCACTCTAAACACATTAAAAAAGCCTTTGGATGGGCCCCTCCGTATACACAGGATCTGCTCAGATGAGGAGGATCGCAACACCTACAGATGCTGAAGGATGTCCTTCTCAGAACAGGATCTGGTGCTCTACTCATCGATTGACAGTTCCAACATGCCACAATGAAAAAATGCATTGACTCCTCAGAAGACAAATATAGGACACGGAGAACAGAATATCCTTCCCAGGAAATCCGGTACTTCCCTGGAGCGGAGAAGCTATGACATCTTCTCTTGAGCTTTCCAAATGTCATCAATTAAGAACGATGACATTCTCGCCAAGGCCATTCTCACACCTCCACTTCTTGCCTTCAAACAATCTCAAAACCACAAAAAAACCACTGTCTACAGCAAACTACCCAGCCTTCAGGAGAACACGACACCACACAACCCCGCCACAGCAACCTCTGCAAGACATGCTGGATCATCGACACGGATGCCATCATCTCGCGTGAATACACCATCTGTAAGGTGCATGGTACATACTCTTGTGACTCAGTCAATGTTGTCTACTTGATACACTGCAGGAAAGGATGTCCTGAGGCATGGTACATTGGGGAGACTACGAAGATGCTACAATAACAGATGAATGAACACCACTTGACAATCACCAGGCAGGAATGTTCTTTTCCTGTTGGTGAACATTTCAGCAATCAGTCATTCAGCCTTTGATCTTTGGATAAGCATCCTCCAAGGCGAGCTGCACAACACATGCAGAATTGCAAGCAAAACTGATTGCCAAGTTCCACACACATGAGGATGGTCTTAACCGGGATCTTGGGTTCATGTCTCACTATCTGTAACACCCACAACTTGCCTGGACTTGCAAAATCTGACTAACTGTTCTGGCTAGAGACAATACACACACTCTCTTTAACTGTGCTTAACCCTCTCTCCATTCACATTGTTTGTACTTCTAAGATTTGCATTCCAACATTATCCTGTAAACTTAGTCTGTATCTATGTATGCCTGTTTTGTGAACACAACTCCTCACTTAACTGAAGAAGCAGTGACCCTCCAAAAACTTCACCTCGCGCCTCTCTAAGCAGCCTGGGATAAATGCCATCAGGGCCAGGAGATTTATCAGTTTTAATGTTACCTATAAGCTCTAACACTTCCTCCCTCAGTATGGATATTTCCCTCAACTGGTCTATAGCTCCTTCAGAAACAATACTGGTCAATAAGCCCCTCTCCTTCGTGAATACTGACGCAAAGTATTCATTCAGGATCTCCCCCATTCCCTCGGGTTCTAAGCACAGTTCCCCTCCTCTGTCCCTAAGAGATCCAATTTTTCCTCTAACCACCCTTTTATTCCTAACACAGGAGTAAAAATCCTTTGGATTTTCCTTAATCTTATCTGCCAAAACCACTTCATGCTCCGTTTTTGTCCTTCTAACTCCCAGTTTGAGTTCCCTCCTACTCTCTATATTCCTTCAACACTCTCCATTCCCAGTTGCTTTGACCTAACATATACCTCTCTTTTCTTCCTAATCAAGTCCTCAATATCCCTTGTAATCCACAACTCTCTAATCCTACCTTTCCCATCCTTCCTCTTAGCTGGCACATATCTTTCCTGCAACCTTTTTATTATTCCCTTGAAAGAATCCCACATGCCTAGCGTGAACTTACCCTTGAACAATGTTCCTGATCAGTTTCCATGAGTTTCTGCCTAATCCGATTGTAGTTAGCCTTCCCCCAATTCAGCACCCTCCCTCTAGGGCAACAAGCATCCTTTTCCATCTGTATCCTAAAGTAGACAGAATTGTGATCACTGTTAGCTACATGTTCCCCTACTACAACCTCAACTACCTGACCTGGTCATTACTCAGAACTAAATCCAATATAGCCCCCTTTTCTAGTTGGGCTAGCCACATACTGCTCCAATGATCTTTCCAGTACACATTTTACAAATTCCTGCCCGTCCAAACCCCCAGCTTTAGGTACCTTTCAATCCACCCTAGGGAGAATAAAATCTCTCACTATAATGACTCTGTTCTTTCTGCACCTATCCAAAAGGTCAGGAAGTTAAGTCAAGGAGAAAACAAATAGTTACAGGCCAGTGAGTCTAACATCAGTGATAGGGAAATTATCAGAAAAATTCTGATAGACTTAATCTCCAATTGGAGATGCAAGGATTAATTGACAATAGTCAGCACGGCTTTGTCAGAAAGAAATTATGCCTAACAAATTTGATTGAATTTTTTGAGGAAGTGACTGGGAATGTGGATGAGGGCAGAACAGTTGGTGGTCTACATGAACTTGAATAAGGCTTTTGATAAGGTCCAACACTGGAGATTGATCAAAGAGGTAAGAGTCCATTGGATTCAAAATTGGCTTAGTGGCAGGAGGCAGAGGGTAAAGATCAAAGATTGTTTTGTGACTGGAATTCTGTTTACTGCAGGGATCAGTACTGGATTGTTTGCTGTTTGTATTATATATCAGTGATTTGGATGGAAATGTGGGGGATATTATTAGTAAATTTGCTCATTTCATGAAAATTGGTGGTGTGGTAAATAACAAGAAGGGAAGTCTTCGATTGCAGGATGATATAGACACTGGTCAGAATGATGGCAAATATAAATTAACCCTGAAAATGAGAGGTGATGACTTTGGGACGATTGACAAAGCAAGGAATTACATAATGAATAGTAAGATGCAAGAAAGTATAGAGGACCAGACAGGCCGTGGGGTGTATATGATTCATGAAGGCAGAAGGATAGGTGGATAAGATATGTGATATTTGCCTTTATTACTGGGGGCATTGAACGTAAGAGCAGAAATATTACAACACACTGTATAAAACACTCATTAGGCCACAGCTAGCATACTGCAGGTAGTTCTGGTCTCCAGACAATAGGAAGAATGAGATTGAACTAGGAAGAATGCAGAGGGGATTCATCAGGAAATTGCCTGGACTAGAACATTTCAGCCAAGAAGAGGCTGGTTAGGCTGGGGTTGTATTCTTTAGAACAGAGAAGGCACAATAAGACATGCTTCAGGTGCACAAAATCACAAGAGATAGAGGAAGGAAGAATCTGTTTCCTTTAGTAAAGGGGTCAATAACAAGGGGGCATTTTATTTAATTGAAAGGAAATGAGATTTAGAGGGGATTTGAGGGAAAAACCTTTCATCTGAGGATGCTGGAAGTCATTACTCGCCTGGATTTGCAATGCCATGCCTGCAGCAGTTATGGACTTGCGAACTTTAAGGGTGTTCAAATGGTCAGTGGATAGGCATATGGTATTTTGGTAGAAATAATAATAGAAGGGATTATTATTTAAAAGGTGAAAAGCTGCAGAATGGTACGGTGCAGAGGAACCTGGGGATCCTTGTGCTCAAATTGCAAAAACTCAGTCTGCAGGTGCAGCAGGTGATCGAGAAGGCGAATGGAATGTTGGCCTTTATAGTGAGGGGGATAGAGTATAAAATTAGGGAGGTCTTGCTGCAACTGTACAGGATGCTGGTGAGGCCGCAGCTGGAGTTCGGTGTGCAGTTTTGGTTGTCACATTTGTGGAAGGATATATTGGCCTTGGAGGGAGTGCGGAGAAGGTTCTCCTAGGTGATACCAGGGATGAGGGGGTTAGCCTCTGAGAGATTGAAAATACTAGGTCTGTACTCGTTGGAGTTTAGAAGGTTGAGGGGGATCTTATAGAGACTTACAAGATAATGAAGGGGCTAGATAGGGTAGAAGGAGGGAGATTCTTCCCGCTTAGAAAGGATAGCAGAACTAGAGGGCACAGCCTCAAAATAAGGGGGCATGGTTTAGATCAGAATTGAGGAGGAACTTCTTCACTCAGAGTGGTGAATCTTTGGAATTCTGTCAGTTGAAGTGGTGGAAGCTACCTTACTGAACATATTTAAGTCACAGGTGGATAAGTTTCTAATAAGCAAAGGAATTAAGGGTTATGGGGATAAAGTGGGGAAGTGGAACTGATCCACTTCAGATTAGCCATGATCTTATTGAATGACAGGGGCAGGCTCAATGGGCTAGATGACCTATTCCTGCTCCTATTTCTTATGTTCTTATGTTCATAAGGATAACACTGGAATAGTTTAGGTTAGAGGGTCATTAGATTGGTTCCACTCATCGGTGCAACATCCAGGGCTGAAGGGCCTGTACTGTGCTGTAATTTTCTATGTTCTATGTTCAATTGCTAATTGTATTTAAAACATCTTTAAATGTACATTTGAATAATATGGGTCATGGAGTTGTAGAGGATTATGGCATGGAGACAGGTCTTTTGGCTCAACTTGTCTATGCAGCTCTTTTAAACCTGTCAGCTAGTCCCAGTTGGCTCATATGCTAACTCTTTCTAAAAGACAAAATTGTAGCTGCCTCTACTACTGTGTCTGACAGCTTATTTCAGCCTCTGCATGAAAATATTGCCCCTTTGGACCTTTTGTATTTCTCTCCTCATGTTAAACCTATGCCCTCCAGTTTTAGAACACAGAACATAGAACATAGAGGAATACAGCACAAACAGGCCCTTTGGCCCATGAGTTGCACCAATCACATCTACCAATACACAGACCTAACTATAATCCCCTACCCTATTCTTTTCCATATACTCATCCAGAAGTCTTTTAAAAGACCCCAGTGAGTTTGCCTCAACAACCTCTGGCAGCTGGTTCCATTCACTCACCACCCTCTGAGTGAAAAACCTACCCCGACATCTCCTTTGTATTTGCTTCCCTGCACCTTAAATCTGTGTCCTCTCGTAGTGACCATTTCAGCTCAGGGAAATAGTCTCTGAGAGTCCACCCTATCTATTCCTCTCAACATTTTATAAACCTCTATCAGGTCGCCTCTCAACCTACGTCTCTCCAGTGAGAAGAGTCCCAGCTCCCTCAACCTATCTTCATAAGGCCTGCCTCCCAATCTAGGCAGCATCCTTGTAAATCTCCTCTGAACTCTCTCAATAGCCTCTACATCCTTCCTATAATGAGGCGACCAGAACTGCGCACAATACTCCAACTGGGGTCTGACAAGAGTCTTATTGAGCTGCATCATTACCTCCTGACTCCTAAACTCTATTCCTCGATTAATGAAGGCCAGTACACCGTACGCCTTCTTGACCACTTCCTCCACCTGCGAGGCCGATTTAAGAATCCTATGGACCTGGACCCAGAGATCCTTCTGCTCTACAACACAGCTAAGACTCCTACCCCTTATATTGTACTCCTTCATCCCATTATTCCTGCCAGAATGGACCGCTACACATTTATCTGTGTTGAAGTCCATCTGCCACTTCTCCGCCCAGTCTTGCATCCTGTCTATGTCCCGCTGCAACTTTTGACATCCCTCCAGCAGAGGTCCCAGAACAGATCCTTGGGGCACGCCACTGGTTAGTGACCTCCATGCAGAACAAGACCCATCCACAACCACTCTCTGCCTTCTGCTGGCAAGCCAGTTCTGGATCCACGAGGCCAAAGCCTCTTGGATCCCATGTCCTCTCACCTTCTCCAGAAGCCTTGCATGTGGGACCTTATCAAATGCCTTACTAAAGTCCAAGTACACTACGTCCACTGCCCTTCCTTTGTCAATGTGTTCAGTCACATTTTCGAAGAACTCAACTAGGCTCGTAAGGCATGACCTGCCCTTGACAAAATCATGCTGACTATTTCTAATCAGTCCAAACTTCTCCAAATGTTCATATATCTTATCCCTCAGAAGCCTCTCCATCCGCTTACCAACCACTGAAGTCAGACTCACCGGTCAGTAATTTCCTGGACTATCCCTGTTCCCTTTCTTAAAGATAGGAACCACATCCGCAATCCTCCGGAACCTCTCCTGTTTCCATGGACGACGCAAATATCATTGCCAGAGGCTCTGCAACCACTTCCCTCACCTCCCACAATAACCTGGGGTACATCCCATCCGGTTTCGGCGACTTGTCTATCTTGATAGAATTTAACAGGTCTAACACATCCTCTTTCCTAACATCCACATACTCAATCTTTTCCGTATGCCTCAAATCTGCAGTGCAATCTCCCAGTTCACTTTCCACCATGAATACCGAGGCAAAGTACTCATTAAGCACTCGTTAGACTCCCCTGCCTTTGGGAAAAGATATTGACTATCCAGCTGATCTGTGCCCCTCATTATTTTATAAACCTTTAAGCCTCCCAAGCTTCAGAGAAAGAAGTCCCAGTCTATCCAGCCTCTCCTTATAACTCAAACTATCAAGTCACAGTCACATCCTAGTAAACTGGTTCTGCACTCTTTCTATAGTTTAATAATATCCTTTCTATAATAGGGTGGCCAGAATACAGTATTCCAAGTGTGGCCTTACCAATGCCTTGTACAACCTCAACAAGATGCCCCAACTCTTTCATTCAATGTTCTGCCCAATGAAACCAAGCATGCCAATGCCTTCTTCACTACTTGTCTATCTGTGACTCCACTTTAGAGAAGCTATGAACACGTATGCTTAGATCTCTTTGTTCTATAAGTCTCTCCAACACCTACCATTAACTGAGTAAGTCCTGTCCTGGTTCAATCAACCAAAATTCATTACCTCACATTTTTAGAAATTAAACTCTATCTGCCATTCATCAGTCCAATTGATCCAAAATTACGTTGAAATCCTAGGTAATGTTCTTCACTGTCCACCATGCCACCGATCTACCAATCCTGCTGTCATCTGCAAACTTACTAACCATACCTACTAAATTCTCATCCAAATCATTAACATAAATGTCAAATAACAGTGAACACAGCACAGATCAGTGAGGCACAAAACTGGTCATAGTTCTTCAGTTTGAAAAACAATTCTCTACAACCACCCTATGTCTTCTGTCATCAAGATAATTTTGTACCCATTTGGCTATCTTACCCAGAATCCCATAAGATTTAACCTTGCGTAACAACATACCATGTGATACCTGGTCAAAGATCTTGCTAAATTCCTTGTAGATAACACCTACTGCACTGCCCTTTTTGGTTACCCTTTCAAAAAAGTCAAACTTGTGAGACATGATTTTCCACTCTCAATGCCAATCTGACTGTCCTGAATCAGTACTTGCGTCTCTAAATGCCTGTAAATTGTGACTCTCAAAGTATCTTTGAACAACTTACCCATGACAGATGTGAGGCTCACAGGCCTGTAGTTCCCAGGCTTTTCCCTGCAGCCTTTTTTTTAACAAAGGCACGACATTTGCCACTTTCCAATCTTCAAGCACCTCACCTGTAACTATTGATTATTCAAATATCTCTTCAGCTCCTACTGATTTCTAACACCGAGCTGATGTCACCAGTGCTGGGAGATGCTATCAGGGTGGGACGCATATCGGACACTGCTTGAACCTCCAGGTCCACTGTGCTAAACTATTAGCACAGTGGGATGGGAGAATCGCCTTCTTAAGAGTCTGCTGATGACCATGAAACCATTGTATGATTGTTGGAAAAACCCATCTGGTTCACCAATGTCTGCCATCCTTACTTGGTCTGGTCTGGCCTACATATGACTCCAAAGCCACAGCAATGACTCTCAGCTGACCTCTGAAGTGGCCTAGCAAGCTACTCCATTGTATCAGTCGCCATAAAGTCTCAATGAAGAAATTAAAGTGGATGGACCACCAGGCATTGATCTAGGCACTGGAAAAGACAACTGCAAAACAAACAGCACTGCAAAGTCCTCCTTCCTAACATTTGGAGGCTAGAGCCAAAATTAGGAGAGGTGTCTCACAGACTAGTCAAGCAACAGCCTGACATAATTATTCTCATGGAATCATACCTCACAGATAATACCCTAGCCATCGCCATTATCATCCCTAGATACGTCCTGTCCCACCTGGAGAAGAGGTGGTGGTACAGTGGTAAATAGTCAATAGTGGGTTGCCCTGGGTATCCTCAACACCAGTCCAGACTCTATTGAAGTCTCAGGTCAAACGTGGGTAAGAAACTTCTTACTGGTTACCATGTACTATCCTCTTCCAGTTGATGAATCAGTACTCCTCAATATTGAACAGTACTTGGAGGAAGCATTGGAGATGGCAAGGGCACAAAATATATCCTGGGTGGGAGATTTCAATGATTACCACCAGGAATGGCTCAGCAGCAGCATTGCTGACCAGGCTGATTGTGTCCGAAGGATATAACTACTGGATTGGGTCTACAGCACTTGGTGAAGGAACCAACAAGAGAGGAAAAACATACTTGCATATTTGCTGGTAGCAGATGCACCTATCCATAACAGTATTAGTAAGATGACAATCACACAGTCCTTGTGAAACCCTGCCTTGCTGTTTGGCATAAAAGTGGTAAAGGAATTGTGGAAATAACCATGGCTAGTAAGGGAAATTAGAGATAGTCTCAGATTCAAGGAAGAAGTAAATTAGCAGGAAAAAGCAATAGGCATGAGGATTGGGAGCAGTTTAAAATTCAGCAAAAGAGGGCCAAGGAATTGATTAAGAAGGAAAAATGGAGTGTGAAAGTAAAACAAGCAGGGAGCATAAAAACTGACTGTAATAAGTTTCTATAGATATGTAAAGAGAAAAAGATTGACATAAATAAATATGTATATGATCTGAAGAGAAACCAGAGCATTTCTGTGTTTCTAAAAATGAATATTTTATAGTCAGGTGAATCTGACAGAAGACAGAGGATAGTTTAAAAGATTGTTTTTCAAACTGGAGGCCTGTGACCAGTGATGTACCTTAGGAATCGGTGCTGGGTCCACTGTCATTTATGTTAATAATTGGGATGAGAATTTAGTTGGCATGGTTAGTAAATTTGCAGATAACACAAAGATTGGTGGCATAGAGGACAGTGAAGAAGGTTATCAAGGATAACAATGGGATTTTTTCCAATTGGGCCAATGGGCTGACAGATGGCAGATAGAATTTAACATAGATAAATGCAAGGTGATGCATTTTGGTCGATCGAACCAGGACAGGACTTACTCACTTAATGGTAGCGTGTTGTGGAATAAAGAGATCTAGGGGTACAAGTTCATAGTTCCTTGAAAGTGGAGCAACAGGTAGACAGAGTGGTGAAGAAGGCATTCAGCATGCTTGGTTTCATAGGTGAGGACATTGAATACAAGAGTTGGGATGTCTTGTTGAAGTTGTACAAGAGATCGGTAAGGCCACACTTGGAATACTGTGTACAATTCTGGTGACCCTACTATAGGAAGCATATTATTAAACAAAAAGAGCAGAAAAGATTTACTAGGATGTGGCTGAGACTTGATAGTTTAAGTTATAAGGAGAAGCTGGATCGACTGGGACCTTTCTCTCTGCAGCATAGGAGAATTAGGGGGTTACTCTATAAGCCCGATTTTACCATTTTCGGGCACAAAAACTTAGTAAAGTCAGGTATGAAGCGAGAAGTATGATCCACGCCTGCCCCGTCCTGGTTCCCCCTTTACCAAGGCTCGAAAATGATAATGATTGAGACTGCGCCCAAACTGGGCGTGATTGACATTTAAATGCATTTGAATGCATTAAAATTGAATTAATGTGCTGTATGCATATTGAGGAACAGGGAGCAAGTGCACATAAACACGTGGCTGCAGGAATGATGTAGGAGGGAGAGTTTCAGTTACATAGATAATTGGAGCACATTCTGGGGAAGGTGGGACCTGTACAAACAGGGTGGTTTGCACCTGGATCAGAGGGGCACCAATATCCTGGGAAGGAAATTTGCTACGGCTCTTTGAGGGTTTTAAACGAATTTGTCAGGGGGATGGGAAAACAAGCTGCAATCCAGAAGCCAGTGTTGAGTGTTGTGAGGAGGATATGAAGGTTGCAGAAGTGTACCAGCAGACAGGAAGGTGGGTTCAAGTATGTCTACTTCAATGTAAGGTGTATCCGAATAAGGTAGGTGAACTTGGAGCATGGATTGGTACTTGGGACTATGATGTTGTGGCCATTACGGAGACGTGGTTAGAACAGGGACAGGAATGGTTGTTGAAAGTTCTGGGGTATAGATATTTCATTAGGAGTAGGGAAAGTGGTAAAAGAGGTAGAGGAGTAGCATTATTAATCAAGGATCATTTAACGTCTGCTGAAGAGCAGTTCGAGGTGGCATCTGGGGTATCGGCCTCATTGTTCCTGTGGAGCAGCACGGAGAGGCAGCAATTTGGGCGAGTGTAAAGTTCGAGTGTTAAGTAGTTTTTAACATTTTCTTTTCAGTTAAAGTAGCGAGCGGTGGTAGTTTTTTGCCGTTTTTTTTAAACTAACTGGAAACCGGAAGTCGTCATTAGGAGGCTTGCCGGTAGTTGTAGTTTTTCTCTCTGACCCTATAAATTGGTACAGAGAGGAAACCCGATACTCTACACAGGTAGAGTATCCCACCCTCCCCCCTCCTCTAACCTAATAATAAAAGTGTGTGGGAAGTTTTTTTTCTCTCTCCTAGAAATTAAAGTATCAGGGATGGCAGTGCAGGCAGTACGTTGCACCTCCTGCAGTATGTATGAGGTGAGGGACACCAGTAGTGTTCCTGCTGATTATACCTGCAGGAAGTGTGCCCATTTGCAGCTCCTTGAGGATCGTGTTAAAGAGCTGGAGCTGGAATTAGAGGAACTCAGGATAATTTGGGAGGTTGAGGCGGATATTGACAGGAGTTACAAAGAAATAATCACTTTTAGGAGTGACTCTTGGGTAACTATTAGGAAGAGGGGTAAGAAGCAATCGGGGAGACAATCTCCAGGGGCTGTTCCCCTCCAAAACAAGTTTTCTGTCCTGGAGACTACAGTTGAGGAGGAATCAACTGGAGATGGCCAAAGGGAGCAGGTCCCTGGGGGTGAGCCTGCTGGGAATGCTCAGGGGAATAAGAGATTGGGCCTGGTAATTGGAGACTCCATAGTTAGGGGGACAGATAGGAGAGTAAATAGTAATAAACGGGTCTCAGGGCTGGTGTGTTGCCTCCCAGGGGCCGGGGTCCAGGATGTCTCAGAGCGGGTTTTTAAGATTCTTGAGGGAGAGGGGAGTCAGCCCCAAGTCATAGTTCATGTAGGGACACATGATATAGGTAGGACAAGGGAAGGGGATATTAAGCAGAAATTTATGGAGTTGGGGTGGAAGCTTAGGGCCAAAACCAACAGAGTGGTTATTTCTGGACTCTTGCCTGTGCCATGGGATAGTTTAGAGAAGAACAGAGAGAGGGAATGTTTGAACTTGTGGCTGCGGGGATGGTGCAGGAGGGAGGGGTTCAGGTTCCTGAACAATTGGGACTCATTCTGGGATAGGTGGGACCTCTACAAGAGAGATGGTCTACACCTGAACCAGAGGGGAACCAATATCTTGGGGGGAAAATTTGCAAAGACTATGCAGGGGGCTTTAAACTGATTCAGAGGGGGGGGTGGGATCCTGAGTAGTTTGGATGTTAAGAGGGACGAGAACAGGGGGGGTCATAGATGAGAACTGTAAAACACAGCAGTGTACGGGTGGAGTAGGGCATGGTTTGAAATGCGTATACTTTAATGCAAGAAGTATTCGCAATAAGGTGGAGGAACTTGCAGCTTGGACCAGTACCTGGAACTTCAATGTTGTGGCCATTTCAGACACATGGATAGAGCAGGGACAGGAATGGTTGTTGCAGGTTCCAGGGTTCAAATGCTTCAGCCGGAGTAGAGAAGGAGGTAGAAGCGGGGGAGGAGTGGCATTATTAGTTAAAGACTGTATCACAGTGACAGAAAGGAAGTTTGATGAGGACTTGTCTGTTGAGATAGTATGGGCTGAGGTTAGAAACAGGAGAGGAGAGGTCACCCTGTTGGGAGTCTTTTATAGACCTCCTAAAAGTTCTAGAGAGGTAGAGGAAACGATTGCAAAGTCGATCCTGGACAGGAGTGAAAGTAATAGGGTAATTGTTATGGAGGACTTTAACTTTACTAATATTGATTGGAATAGCTATAGCTCTAGCTCGTTAGAGGGGTCAGTTTTCGTACAAAGTGTGCAGGAGGGTTTTTTGACTCAGTATGTAGATAGGCCAACTAGAGGTGAGGCTACATTGGATTTGGTGCTGGGCAATGATCCAGACCAGGTGTTAGGCTTGGAGGTTGGTGAACATTTTGGTGATAGTGACCACAATTCGGTTACGTTCACCTTAGTGATGGATCGGGATAGGCATGAAGCTGGGGGCAGTAGTTATAGCTGGGGGAAGGGTAATTATGAGGCCATAAGGATGGAATTAGGGTGCATAGGTTGGACTAGGAAACTACAGGGACTGGGAACATCTGAAATGTGGAGCTTATTCAAGGAGCAGCTACTGCGAGTCCTTGATAAGTATGTCCCTGTCAGGCAAGGAGGAAATGGTCAAGTAAGGAAACCATGGTGTACTAAAAAAATTAATTCGCTGGTTAAAAGGAAAAAGGAGGCTTATGTCAGGATGAGGCTTGAAGGCTCAGTTAGTGCAATGGATAGCTATAGATTAGCCAGGAGGGAGCTAAAGAGTGAGTTGAGGAGAGCTAAGAGGGGACACTAGAAGACTTTGGCTGATAGGATTAAGGAGAATCCTAAAGCTTTCTTTAGATATGTTAAGAATAGAAGATTGGTTAGGACAAGATTAGGGCCAGTCATAGACAGCAGTGGGAAGTTGTGCGTGGAGCCTGAAGAGATTGGAGAGGCACTGAATAAATATTTCTCTTCGGTATTCATGCAGGGAGATGTAAATGTAGTTGTGCAGAACACTGAGGTACAGGGTTGCAAACTGGAAAGTATTGAAGTATATAGGGAGGATGTGCTAGATATTCTTGAGGGTTTGAAGTTGGATAAGTCCCCTGGGCCGGACGGGATTTACCCTAGGATTCTCTGGGAGGCAAGAGAGGAGATTGCAGAGGCTCTGGCTCTGATCTTCAGGTCCTCGTTGGTTACGGGTGTGGTTCCGGAGGACTGGAGGATAGCGAATGTGGTCCCATTGTTTAAGAAGGGGAAGAGAGACCTTCCAGGGAATTATAGGCCAGTGAGTCTTACTTCTGTGGTGGGCAAAGTATTGGAGAGAAGTATTAGGGATAGGATTTATAGTTATTTAGAGAGAAATGAATTGATTGGGGATAGTCAGCATGGTTTTGTGAAGGGTAGGTCGTGCTTTACTAACCTTATTGAGTTTTTTGAAAAAGTGACCAAAGAGGTGGATTGGGGTAAGGCAGTTGATGTGGTATATATGGACTTTAGTAAGGCGTTCGATAAGGTGGCCCATGGAAGGCTTCTGCAGAAAATTCAGATGTATGGGATTGAGGGTGATTTAGCTAATTGGATTAGGAATTGGCTAGCTGATAGAAGACAGAGGGTGGTGGTTGATGGAAATTATTCATCGTGGAGTTCGGTTACAAGTGTTGTACCTCAGGGATCTGTTTTGGGGCCCCTGCTGTTTGTAATTTTTATAAATGATCTGGATGAGGGTATTGAAGGATGGATTAGTAAGTTTGCGGAAGACACTAAAGTCGGTGGAGTGGTAGATAGTGAAGAGGGGTGTTATAGTTTGCCGAGAGACTTGGACAAGTTGCAGAGCTGGGCCGAGAGGTGGCAAATGGAGTTTAATGTGGAAAAGTGTGAGGTAATTCACTATGGCAGGAATAACAAGTGTGTAGAGTATAGGGCTACTGGTAGGACTCTTAATAGTGTTGATGAACAGAGGGATCTTGGTGTATGTGTGCATAGATCCCTGAAAGTTGGCAATCAAGTCGATAAGGTTGTTAAGAAGGCATATGGAGTCTTAGCTTTTATTGGTAGGGGGCTTGAATTTCGGAGCCGCAACGTCATGTTGCAACTGTACAAAACTCTAGTGCGGCCGCACTTGGAGTATTGTGTGCAGTTCTGGTCCCCACATTATAAGACAGATGTGGAGGCTTTGGAGACGGTACAGAGGAGGTTTACCAGGATGTTGCCTGGTATGGAGGGCAGGTCTTATGAAGAGAGGCTGAGGGATTTGATGTTGTTTTCGTTAGAAAGAAGGCGGCTAAGAGGAGACCTTATTGAAACATATAAGATGATTAGAGTTTAGATAGGGTGGACAGTGATAGCCTTTTTCCTAGGATGGAGAAAGTTAGCACGAGGGGACATAGCTTTAAATTAAGGGGTGGTGGTTTTAGGACGGATGTCAGAGGTAGGTTCTTTACCCAGAGGGTGGTAAGGGTATGGAATGCCCTGCCTGCGGCAGTTGTAGATGCGCCAAGTTTGGTGGTGTTTAAGAGGTTAGTAGATAATTTTATGGATGAAAAGGGAATGGTTTAGGTTAGAGGGTCACTGCTTGTTCCTAATTGGTCGGCGCAACATCGAAGGCTGAAGGGCCTGTTCTGCGCTGTAGTGTTCTATGTTCTATGTTCTGCCTACAGGGGTACTATGGGCTGAAGTTAGAAATATCAAAGGAGTGGTCACGTTGTTAGGGATTTTCTAGAGACCCCCAAATAGTAATAGAGATGTGGAGGAGGAAATTGCAAAGCAGATTATGGATATGTGTGGAGGTCACAGGGTAGTTATCATGGGTGACTTTAACCTTCCAAAAATTAATTGGAATCTTTATAGGTCGAATAGTTTGGATGGTACAATTTTTGTATAGTGTGTGAGGAGGGTTTTCTGACACAATACGTAGATAAGCCAACAAGAGCTGGGGCCATGTTGGACTTGGTACTGGGTAATGAACCGGGCCAAGTTTTATTTGTGGGAGAGCACTTTGGAGATTGTGACCACAGTCTTTCATTATTGCATTGGAGAGAGATAGGGCCGTATGGCAGAGCAAAGTTTATAACTGGGGGATGGGTAATTATGATGTGATTAGGCAAGAATTACGAAGCATAAAATGGGAACAGAAACTGTCAGGTAAAGGTGCAAATGAAAAGTGTAGTTTGTTCAAGGAATAACTACTGCGTATCCGTATCCTTGATACGTATGTTCCTGTCAAGCAGGGAGAAAATGACAGAGTGAAGGAACCATGGTTTACAAAAGAGGTTGAATGTCTTGTCAAGAGGGAAAAGGATGTAAGGATGAGAAAAAAAGGTTCAGTTGGGTCACTTGAGGGTTACAAGGGAGCAAGGAATGAGCTTAAAAAAAAAGGGCTTAGGAGAGCTAGGAGGGGACATGAGAAGTCCTTGACTGGTTTAATCAAGGAAAACCCCAAGGCTTCTTACTCCTATATGAGAAATAAAAAAACGACCAGGGTGAGGTTACTTCAGTGTTCACCAAGGAAGGGGCCATGTTTTTGAGGATGAGAGTGTAATACAGGCTGATAGGCTGGAGGAGGTAGATGTTCTGAGGGAAGGTGTATTAGAAATTTTGAAAAACTTGAGGGTTGATAAATCTCTAGCCAGATGGGATATATACTAGGATTCTCTAGGAGCTGTGGGATGAGACTGCAGACTCTTTGGTTTTGATCTTTGGGTCCTCACTGTCCACGGGGTTGAATGTTGTTCCTCTGTTCAAGAAAGGAAATTGGAATGATCCTGGTAATTATAGGCTGGTTAGTGTTACTTCAGTGATCAGTAAGTTAATGGAAAAGGTCCTGAGAGATAGGATTTATGATAATTTGGAAAGATGAGGCTAAATTTGGAATAGTCAGCATGGATTCATGAAAGGTAAGTCTTGGCTCACAAATTTGATTGAATTCTTTGAGGAGGTAACTGTGTAGATGAAAATCGAGCAGTTGTTGTATACATGGATTTCAGTAAGGTGTTTGATAAAGTTCCCCATGGCAGGCTCATGAAGAAAGTAAAGAGGTGTGGGATAGGGGGAAATTTGGTTGATCGGATAAATAATTGGCTATCTCATAGATGACAGAGTGATGGTGGGATGCAAACTTTTCAGACTGGAGACCAGTTAACAGCAGTGTACCACATGGTGGGTCCTCTGCTATATGTGATTTTTATCAATGGCTTGGAGGAGTGGGCTGAAGGGTGGGTCAGTAAATTTGCTGATGACACCAAGATTGGATGAGGTGGAGGGTTCTTGTAGGCTGCAAACAGACATTGATAGGAAGCAGAGCTGGGCCAAAAAGTAGCAGATAGAGTTTAACCCTGAAAAGTGAAAATGATTCATTTTGGTAGGACAAACTTGAATGCAAATTACAGGATCAACAGCAGAGTTCTGAGGAATGTGGAAGAACAGAGATCTTGGGGTTCATATAAAACAGATCTCTCAAGGTTGCCACTCAAGTGGATAGAGCTGTGAAAAAGGCCTATAGTGCGTTAGTATTTATTAACTGGGGATTTAAGATTAAGAGCCATGAGGTTATGCTGCAACTGTACAGGACCTTGGTGAGACCACATTTGGAATATTGTGTTCAGTTCTGGTCCACTCACTATAAGGAGGATGTGACAGCATTGGAGAGAGTGTCGAGGAGATTTACCAGGATACCTGGTTTGGAGGATAGGTGTTATGTTGAAAGACTGAGAGCTAGGGTTGAGAGTGACTTAATACAGGTTTATAAAATGATGAGGGGATAGATAGAGTGGATGTTCAGAGACTATTTCTTCGGATGGGATGTAGCTGCTACTAGGGGGCATAACTATAAAGTTCACGGTGAGAGATATTAGAGATATGTCTGAGGTAGGTTCTTTATTCAGAGAGTGGTTGGAGTGTGAAATGGACTGCCTGCTGTGATAATAGAGTTGGATACTTGAGAACTTTCAAGCAGTTATTGGATAGGCACATGGAGCACTCCAGAATGACAGGGCGGGGGGAGGGGAGGATAGCTTGATCTTGGGATTGAAAACAGCTCGGCATAACATTGAGGGCTGAAGGGCCTGTACTGTGCTGTACTGTTCTATGTTTCCAACTGTCCCAGCTGATGAAAACAAGCATGCCTGCTTGACTACCTTCGCCATCTGCGTTGTCATTTTCAGTGATCTATGTAGCTGTACACCCAGATCCTTCTCCTATCAATACTCTTAAGGTTCTGCCATTTACTCTATATTTCCCACCTGTATTGGACCACCTAAAAATCTCACATTTGGCCAGATTAAATTCCATCTCTCCAGTCAAGTCTCCAACCAATCTCTATCCTGCTGTGTCCTCTGACAGTCCTCATCGCTATCTGTATTTCCACCAACCTATGTGTTGTCTGCAAACTCATTAATCAAACTTATTAATCAATATTTTCCTCCAAATCATATATATTTTACAAGCAGCGAAGGTTCCAACACTCTTCTGAGAAATGCCACTAACCACAGCCGTCTATTCAGAAATGTCTTCCATTGCTTTCTTCTGTTTTCTATGACTGAGTCAGTTCTGTATCCCTCTTGTCAGTCACCTCTGATCCCACATGACTGTACCAGCCTACCATGAGGGACCTTGTCAAAGACCTTACCGAAGCTCATGCAGAAAAGTCTACTGTCCTATCTTCAATCATCCTGTCACTTCCTCAAAAAACTCAAACAAGTTAGGGAAACATGATACCTCCTTCATAAAACCATGTTGCCTCACTTATTTTCAAGTGGAGATGTCAGGGGTAGGTTTTTCACTCAGAGGGTGGTGAGTGAATGGAACTGACAGCCGTCGGAGGTTGTTGAGGCAAACTCACTGGGGTCTTTTAAGAGACTTCTGGATGAGTATATGGAGAAGAATAGGATGGGGGTTATAGATGTGATTGGCGCAAGTCGTGGGCCGAAGGGCCTATTTGTGCTGTATTGTTCTATGTTTAAGTGGGAGTAAATCCTGTCTCAAAGAATCCTCTCTAATAATTTCCCTACCACTGACGTTAGGCTCATTGGCTTATAATTGCTTGGATTATCCTTGCTACCTTCTTAAACAGAGGAATAATATTGGCTACTCTCCAATCACTCCTGTCACGAGTGAGTTTACAAAGATTTCTTTCCAGGCCCCAGCAATTTTCTCCCTTGCCTCTCTTAGTTTGAGAGTATCAAGCCCTGGAGACTTGTCTGCCTTCATGTTTTTAAGACTTCCAATACCTCCTCCTTTTGATGTCAACATGACCCGAACTATCTGCACACCCTTACCCAACATCATGCACCAAGTCCTTCGCTTTTGTGAACACTGATGCAGAGCACTAATTTAATACCTCAATCATTTCCTCTGGCTTCAGGCATAGATTCCCTTCCTTACACTTGAATGGATCAACCTTCTTCCCATCTACCCTTTTGCTCTTTATATATGTATAAAAAAGCCTTGGGATTTTCCTTAATCCTGCTGACCAATGACTTTGTGACCACTTTTAGCCCTCCTGACACCTTGCTTATGTTTCAATCTACAAAGAACAAAGAACAAAGAACAAAACAGCATGGGAAACAGGTCTTTCGGCCCAATGAGCCCACGCCGCCACCACCCCAGTGTTCACATCTTTACCCGTGATCCCTACCTATGTTTATAGATCTATGGATTGAAACCAAATTTGAGACAATTTAGGGAGAATTGTTTTGCCAATTAGCCTAAGAGCACATCTTTAGGATGTGGGAGGAAACTGGAGCACCCGGAGAAAACCCATGCAAGCACAGGGAGAATGCGCAAACTCCCACAGACACAGGCTCAAATCCATGTATCTGCACAGCACAGCGATAGTCACTGAGCTGTCGTGTTGCCCATCAAATGGTCCAGTTCAAGTGTACACTAATGATGTGAAGCACTAGGATACTCTCAAAAAATCCAAGAGCAGCCCTCTCGAGACCCATCATGTGTGTGCCCTTCGTTAGACAGCAAGGTGGACCAAAGTACCTGTAGGATAAAACAAATCCATCAATACCGTCGTCTATTTACACACTTCCCAAGGACTCCCAAGGCTCATGATCCCTATTTTAAATCAGTTTTCTATACCCTCCATTTCCATTTTGTTCATGTGCCCATCTAAGTATCTCTTAAATAACACCCGAGTGCCTGCCTCCACCACTTTACTTGGCAGCGCATTCCATACCCCCACCACCCTCTGTGTGAAAAAACTCCCTCTACTTTCAAAGAACAAAACAGCACAGGAAACAGGCCGTTCGGCCCAACGAGCCCGTGCCGCCACCTCGATGTTCCCACTTCTACCCGTGATTCCTGCCTATGTTTATAGATATATGGATTGAAACCAAATCTGAGATAACTTAGGGAGAATTTGTTCTGCCAATTAGCCTAAGAGCACATCTTTGGGATGTGGGAGGAAATGAGCACCTGGAGAAAACCCACGCAAACACAGGGAGAATGCACAAACTCCCACAGACATAGGCCCAAATTCATGTATCATGAACAGCGATAGTCACTGAGCTGTCATGTTGCCCATCAAATGGACCAGGTCAAGTGTACACTAAAAAAAAAAACCCCTTCTAGCATCCAAATTATACCTTATGCCCCTCACCCTAAGCCTGTGACTCCTCGTGCTATTTGAGTCCAACCTAGGAAAAAGCTTAACCCTGTTTACTCTATCTATACCCCTCATAATCTTGTATACCTCTATTAGATCTCCTCTAAGTCTACGTTTTTCTAAGGAAAACAGCCCCAGTTTGCCTAACTGGGCCTCTTAACTCAGACCTTCCATATCAGGCAGCATCCTGGTAAACCTCCTCTGCACTCTCTCCAGAGTCTCCATGTCCTTCCAGTAGTAAGGCGACCAGAACTGGACGCAGTATTCCAGATGAGGTGTAACCAAAGTTTTATACAACTGCAAAATCAAAGGCCAGCTCTTGTACTCTATAACCCTTCCTATAAAGGCTAGAATACTATATGCTTTCTTCACAACCTTCTCCACCTGCTCTGCCACCTTCAGTAACTTGTGCACTTGCACCCCAGGTCTCCCTGCGTTTCTATACTCTTAATAGGTCTACCCTTTATCATATACCTCCCCCCTACGTTCTTTTTCCCGAAATGTATCACCTTGCATTTATCAGGATTGAATTCCATCTGCCATCTATCTGCCCAAGCTACCAGCCTATCTATGTCCTGCTGTATCACCTGACAATGCTCCTCACTATCCGCAAGTCCAGCCATCTTTGTATCGTCTGCAAACTTGCTGATCACTCCACTTACTCCCTCTTCCAAGTCATTTATATATATTACAAATAGAAGAGGTCTCTGCGGCACACCACTAGTGACTGACCTCCAGCTAGAAAAACACCCTTCCACTATTACTCTCTGTCTCCTATTACCAAGCCAGTTACTTATCCATCTAGCTATCTGTCCTTGTATCCCATTAGCTTTGATCTTTTCAACTAACCATCCATGAGGGACTTTGTCAAGCGCCTTTATTGAAATCCATATAGACGACATCAATGGCTCGCCCTTCGTCGACCATTTTCGTCATCTCCTCAAAAAATTCTACCAGATTTGTAAGGCATGACCTCCCTTTAACGAAGCCATGCTACGTATCCCTGATCAGATCGCAACGCTCTAAGTGCCTTGTATTTCCTTGTATTTCACATTTGCTTTGTGTCCCCAGCCTCCTAGCCTTGACACATACTTCTTTATTTTTAACAAGGCTCACAATATCTGTTGTTATTCAAGGTTGCTGAAACTGGCCACACTTCCCCACCCCCCTGCCAAACTAGTTTAAATCCTCCCGTGTGACACTAGCAAATTTCCCAGCCAGAATATTTATGCTCCTCCAGTTTAGGTGGGACCCATCATTCTTATATAGGTCCCACTTGCCCCAGAAGGGATCCCAAAGCTCCAAATATCTGAAACCCTCCCTCCTATACCAGCAGTTTCACCACAAGTTGAGCTGTACTACCTTCCAATTTCTAGCCTCATTGGCTTCTGGCACAGCGAATAATCCTGAGATTACAACTCTAGAGGTCCTACTTTTTAATTTCTACCTAATTCTCTAAACTGCTGTTGCACAACCTCCTACCCATGTCTTTAGTACCAATATGTACCATGACCTCTGGCTATTCACTCTCTTCCTTCAGAATGCTGTGCCTTTCAGAGACATCCTGGACCCTGGCAGAGAGATTCTTTCCACTTAGAAAGGAAATAAGAACTAGAGGACACAGCCTTAAAATAAGGGGATTGTGGCGGGAGGGGTGGGGAGGGTCAGTTTAGAACAGAGTTGAGGAGGAACGTCTCTCAGAGGGCAGTAAATCTCTGGAATTCTTTGCCCATTGAATCGGTGGAAGCTACCTGGTTGAATATGTTTAAGTCACAGGTAGATAGATTTCTAATCAATAAGGGAATTAAGGGTTATGGGGAGCAGGCGAGTAAGTGGAACTGAACCACTGTCAGATCAGCCATGATCTTATTGAATAGCGGGGCAGGCTCGAGGGGCTAGATGGCCTACTCCTGCTCCTATTTCTAATGTTCTAACATACCATCCTGGAGTCTCCTTTCACATGCACAGAAGCACCTATCTGTAACTTGTAACTATAGACTCCTCTACAGCTATTGATCTGGTGCTCCCTGCTTATTATCTGCAGTGCTACTCCACTGACTGTTGTTGCTGCTATTATCCCTGATAGGCCATTCACCCACCCTCCCACCCCCCCCAATAGTATCCAAAACGGTATATTTGTCAGAGAGGGGGACGATCACAGGGGATTCCTAAGCTGACTGCCTGTCCCTTTTAGCAGTCACCCATCTACCTGTCTATACCTTACGAAATCTCCTAGCTACAATGCTTTGCCACCTTCACGCTCCTAAGTGCATCCAACTGCTGCTCCAAATTATCCATGCAATCTGTGAAGAGCTGTAATTAGGTGCAGTTCCTGCAGATATATTTGTCTGAGATGCTGGAAGGGTCACGGATCTCCCATATCTCACAAGTGAGGGGATGAACAAAGAGGCAGAAATCCAGGATCGAAGAGTTGGACTGGGAGGACTTTGATCTGGAGTCACACTTCAGTCAGCTTGATGAGGATTCAGTCCTGTGGCTGGCATACAGGGAGAACTGTGGGATCTGCAACCTGCCGGGTCTCATGGCGTGTCTGTGATGGCATGAATACAGATCTGCATGAACCTGGGAGAGGGTCCCCCTTCTCCTTGAAACAAAGAAGGCGATGTGTCAGCAGCAGCTCCTTATGCTGCTGGCTGACAGCAGATCCCTTGTTTTGGATTGGGGAGTGCATCAGGGCCAATGCCCATAATTACGAATAATGCCCTTTTTCTCTGCACATCTGTCCAGTGAGGATGCCCTTGGAGTTTTATGGGAGGACCTGTTGCGGTTTGGCTGGGAGGGCCCCAGTGGGCTTAGAGCTCCGATAAGCCTGAGGGAGCTGACTGACACTTTCAACAGCCTCTGAAGGGGGAAACCCCAGGGCTGGACAGGCTGACAGTGGAGTTCTTCAGGGTGTTCTGGAAAACAATTACACAGAGGTCCTGGGGAAGAGTATTGCAATCAGGGAAATACTCCTTTCTTGGTGCAGGGCAGTCATTACTCTGCTGCCCAAGAAGGGGGGATTTTCACCACCTGAAAATTTGGCGCCTAGTCCCCTTCCTCAGCACAGACTATAAAATTTTTGCCAAGATTATGTCAACACATCTTGGCACCCTGTTCAGGCCTAGACATTCCTGAGCTGTTCAGTACATGATAAGCTCCATCTAGTCTGGGATATAATCCATCATTCTCAGAGAGCTGATCTGTCCAGTGCCTTCCTGTCCTTTGATATGGAGATGCTGGCATTGGACTGGGGCAGCACTAGGTTAAAGTCCAATATGTTTATTTGGAACCACAAACTTCCAGAGTGCTGCTTCTTCATCAGGTGATGGAGTAGTGATCTGAAACCATGCGATTCCAAATAAACCTTTTGAACTTTAACCTGGTGTTGTAAGACTTCATACCATTCCTATCCCTTGATCAGGAGAAGATGTTTCTCAGGATGCATCATGAGTATCTGCTCTGAACTCTGTGGGAATTTGGGTTTGGGAAGCATTCTGTCGCCCAGATCCGATTACTGCACATTGCCACAGAATCTCATTAAAGGCGCCCCTTTGCTTTGGAAAGGAGTGAGGCAGGGCTGCCCTTTGTCAAGAGGTTGACAGTTTTGATTCTGCGAGAGCCAGACATTGGTTGGTTCTGTCGGTTTATGATGATATGCTTCTCATGTTCACAGAAGTGCCAGGCTGTGTATTCCATTCTGTCTTTTGCCAGGATTAACTGGGCCAAGTGCTCCATATTTCTGGTTGGTCTGTTGCAGATGGACCTCCTCCCAGAGGAACTCAGTTGAAGCAGATTAGCCTCCTCTACTTGGGAGTCCATTTTTGCCTGACTGAGGAATCCTGGCTGGCAAACTGGAGGCCAAAGTGACTGCTCGCCCGAGTCATTGGACAGGACTACTGAGTGTTACCTTACAAGTTTTCATCATAAACTAGCTGAAAGTCATAAGCATCCAGAGAATCTTGCTCTGTTTTTCTGGGTCAACAGATTGCACTTGGTCTCTGAGGTTCTGAATCTCCTGCTTAGGGACAGCAGTCAGGTGCTGGTGTTGCCTTCGTACTCAGTGGCAACTTTCCACCTTCAGATCCTACAGAGATATTGTTATATTGAGCCTCCTCCACAAAGGTGTTTCCTGGCGATGTATTTCTTCTGCCAAGTGCACAGTCTGAATTATGATATGCAGCTTCTGTACATAGATCTGGAGGGTCTTTGGAACTCCTTGCAGACGTTTCCTACCTTTTACCAGCACCTTCCAAAGTCTGGAATACTGTTGCTTCACAATGCAGCTCTCCCTGTCTGGAGTAGCGGCTACCATTCATAAGCCACTGCTGAGGAATCTGCTCCCTCACACAAATTAACTTCTGATGGCTGGGTGAGAGGAGCCCCAATAATCCTCCCCACCACTGGGTCAAGTACTCCACAGTTTGGGCCACCTTCTGTGCCCATTGTCACTGCATGGAGACATTTCCTGTATGGGCTGCTGCTCCACACCTTCCACTACTGCGTCCTCGCCTGAATACACCTTGGCAGGCCCTTTTACCATTTGGAGGCGGAACTCTTTGTAAGGGCATCCTCCCCTACTATCTAGGGGCTCTGGGGTGGAGGGTAATGTATGGGGCAGTTCTGTTCAATCAAAGGTTATACTGATTCATGGCTCCCAAAAGACATGCACTTAATGCAATCTTGGAGGTCTGTGAACCATGTCTATGTTGAATGTCATAAGTTGCACCCATTTTTTAATTACCATAAAAAAGCTCCCGATGTTTTGTTTGCACTCCAGTGTCACGGTCTTGATCTACAGAGTGGAGTTGGTGGATGGGGTGGAAAACTTCCTCATGAACCTGCTTGTGGGCTGGGCTAAACTTGCCGAGAGGGTCATCCAATCTGACTATCTGCCCCTCTACCGTGGCTACATTTACAGCTGGGTGTCTCTGGAGAGGGTGCATGTGGTGTCCAAGGGCACTGGATAGTGGGCCCTTTGCCCGCTGGGCACTGCAGGGACTGGGATGCATTATTGACCCCTTTCGTCACATTCAAGTTTGATGTTTTAAATTTCCTGCTTTGCCTTTTGTTTTGGGCACTTCCCTTCTTTTTGGGCACTATCACTTTTGATTTATCTCTCAGTTAATTTGATTTAGTTTAATTGTTTTGCCATTTTTATAAATGACCTAGATGAGGATGTAGCAAAATGGGTTAGCAAATTTGCTGATGACACTAAATTTGGAGAAATTATAGACAGTGAGAATGGATGTTACAATTTGCAGAGGGACATAGATAAGTTGCAGAGCTGGGCCGAGAGGTGTCACATGGAGTTTAATGCAGAAAAGTGTGAGATGATTCACTTTAGTAAGAGTAACAGAAGCACAGAATATAGGGCTAATGGAAGGACTCTTGGTGGTGTTAACGAGCAGAGTGATCTCGGTGTACATGTGCGTAGATCCCTGAAAGTTGGCACCCAGGTTGATAAGGCTGTTAAGAAGGCGTACAGTGTGTTAGCTTTTATTAGTAGAGGGATTGAATTTCGGAGCCGTGAGATCATTTTGCAACTGTACAAAGCCCTTGCTGAGTCCAAGTTTTGCAGAAATTCCTTTTTCCATTGAGCGAATTTAAATGTGAGGATGGTTAGGTACAGTGCCATAAGTAGGATTCCTATTACAGCCAGGTGTGACAGAATGTGGACCCATGGGTGGATTTGGACATTTGAACCTCAATCCCAGAGGTCTTCCCACCATCTAGTGACTCTAATTTCCCTAATGTTCTTTTCTATTTTCCGTTTATTGCACCACTTTGACGAAGGTCTTACAAAGAACAAAACAGCATGGGAAACAGGCTCTTCGGCCCAACGAGCCCACGTCGTCACCTCAATGTTCCCACTTCTACCCATGATCCCTGTCATCCTTGTCTATGTTTATAAATTTATGCATTAGAACCAAATTTGAGACAACTTGGGGAGAATTTGTTCTCCAATCAGCCTAACAGCACATCTTTGGGATGTGGAAGGAAACTGGAGCACCCAGAAAAAACCCATGCAAACACAGGGAGAATGTGCAAACTTCCACAGACACAGGCCCAAATCCATGTACCTGATGCAGCCGCACTTTTGAGTATCGCATACAGTTCTGGTTGCTGCATTATAAGAAAGATGTGGAAGCACTGGAAAGGGTGCAGAGGAGATTTGTCAGGACATTGCCTGATATGGTGGGAAGATCTTATGAGGAAAGACTGGAGGACTTGAGATTATTTTCATTAGAGAAAAGGTTAAGAGGTGGCCTAATTGAACCATACAAGACGATCAGAGGATTAGATAGGGTGGACTGTGAGAGCCTTTTTCCTTGGATGGTGATGGCTAACATGAGGGGACATAGCCTTAAATTGAGGGGTGGTAATTATGGGACGGATGTCAAAGGTAGGCTCTTTACTCAGAGGGTAGTAAGGGCATAGAATGCCCTGCCTGCAGCATGTTGCAATTTTGAAATCTCTGATGCTTTCGACCGTTTATTTATTCCAATGTTTTACTCCGGAGCCCTTATTTGTAAGGTGGACAAAGACAAACACAAGTAAAGGTTCAACAAGTTTATTAACATTAACGCTACTAACCTTTGAATTACCCACATAAAACAAGAGGATCCCCCAAAATCAGACATACTACTTGCAAAGATGGTTTGGTTAAAACTGCAGGCTTGATTCTCTGAGTCCCTCTGGTCAGCCGTCACAAAGGTGAATCTTGTTGGCAGCTTCTTCCTTCCTTCCTTCTCTGGTCAGTCTTCCGAATGGTCAAGGGTTGCCTCCATCAAGTTTTCTCGAGTCTTCACAGCTGGTGTCTGAAAGTGTGTTCGTTTATCCCCTGCCTGCTTGCCTTTCCACAAACTTCTCTGGCTTCTGGCCAATGAGGTCCCAGGAGGGGGATCCAATACCCAGTGGGTTTCTTGATATCTGTCTGACAGCAACCAGGGTCCACCCCCAGGTGTCCATTTCCATGCTGCTGCTTACATGTAACCTATCAGATTAAGCCAACTGCAGGAACTCTCAGTGACAGAAAGTCTGGCCCAATCTGGGCTTCTAACAATAGGCTGGTGCATTTCAATGGTGTGCAATGATCTCCTGCTAAGTATCAGTGCAAGGTATCAGTGTAAGAGTGCAATGACCTTTGATAGGAGGTTGATGAGTCAGGCCCAGACAGTTTTGTGTATTGTATAACTGACCTACCTGAGGTTTGACTGTTTGATTTTTAATATGCCCAATTCTTTAATTTAGGGTATCCCATTTTAGCAGCCATAAAACTAGGCCCTGTTTATGTTACATTCCTTTCTGTTGAACCAGTGAGCATCAGCGAACCCGATCAGACAATTCTCACCAAACCATCTCAGCAAGCAAGTATCCTGAATGTGGGGTTGATAATAACATCCTTAACCCACAATAATACCAACTGATTTAAATGAAGTGAAATAATAAAAAAAATTAAATGAAGTAAAATAATTAAAAAAAAAATACCTCAATTGAGTATATACATGCGAACGCAATAAAGAGTACAAAATGATAAATGACTGTACACATTAAATACAGATGGGAGAGTATTAAGGTTCTTGATTGTAGAGCCTCTCCCGAGGTTGGATGGCCCTTGCCAAGTCCAAGTTTTGCAGAAATTCCTTTTTCCATCGAGCGAATTGAAATGTGAGGATGGTGCCATAAGTAGGATTCCTATGACAGCCAGGTGTGACAGAATGTGGACCCATTGGTGGATTTGGACATTTGAACCTCAATCCCAGAGGTCTTCCCACCATCTAGTGACTCTAATTTCTCTAATGTTCTTTTCTATTTTCCCTGTTTGTTGCACCACTTGACAAAGGTCTTACAAAGAACAAAACAGCACGGGAAACAGGCCCTTCGGCCCAACGAGCCCGTGCTGTCACCTCGATGTTCCCACTTCTACCCATGATCCCTGTCATCCTTGTCTATGTTTATAGATCTATGCATTAGAACCAAATTTGAGACAACTTAGGGAGAATTTGTTCTCCCTATCAGCCCAACAGCACATCTTTGGGATGTGGAAGGAAACTGGAGCACCCAGAAAAAACCTATGCAAGCACGGGGAGAATGTGCAAACTCCCACAGACACAGGCCCAAATCCATGTATCTGCACAGCACAGCGATAGTCACTGAGCTGTCATGTTGACCATCAAATGGTCCAGGTCAAGAGTACACTAACGATGTGAAGCACTGGGATACTCTTGGGAAAAAAAAATCCAAGAGCAGCCCTCTCATGACCCATCGCGTGTATGCCCCTCGTTAGACAACAAGATGGATCGAAGTACCTGTAGGATAAAACAACTACATAAATATCATCGACAATTTACACACTTCCCAGGGACTGCCAAGGCTCATGATCCCTATTTTAAATCAGTTTTCTATATCCCTCCATTCCCATTCTGTGCATGTGCCCATCTAAATATCTCTTAAATAACTCCAGAGTTCCTGCCTCCACCACTTTGCTTGGCAGTGCGTTCCATACCCCCATCACCCTCTGTGAAAAAACTCCCTCCAGCATCCAAATTATACCTTACCTCCCTCACGTGACCCCTTGTGCTATTTGAGTCCATTCTAGGAAAAAGCTTAACACTGTTTACTCTATCTATACCCCTCATAATCTTGTACACCTCTATTAGATCTCCTCTATGACCAGGCCTTTCTAAGGAAAACAGCCCCAATTTGCCAAGCCTCTCCTTGTAACTCAGACCTTCCATACCAGGTAAACCTCCTCTGCACTCTCTCCAGAGTCTCCACGTCCTTCACGGGCTAGCCACATACTGCTCCAACGATCCTTCCAGTACACATTTTACAAATTCCTGCCCATCCAAACCCCCAGCTCTAGGTACTTTCCAATCCACCCTAGGGAGATTAAAATCTCCCACTATAATGACTCTGTTCTTTCTGCACCTATCCAAAATGTCTTTACATAAGCCTTCTTCCACTGCCCATGGGCTGTTGGGTGGCCTATAATACACCCCTAGCATAGTAATTGCCCCCCTCCTATTCCTCAACTCCACCCAGAGCGACTCCACTCCTAACTCCTCTGTATTGTCCTCCCTCTGCACCGCTGTGATGCTCTCCTTAACTAACAATGCCACTCCCCCATTCTTCTGGATCCTCCTCTGTCACACCTGAAACACTTATACCCAGGAATATTCAACTGCCACTGCTCCCCTTCCTTTAACCATGTCTCTGTCACTGCAACCATATCTAAGTTCCTCGCAAACATTATGGCCCTAAGCCAGTTTTTTCCTGTTATGCTCATCGCATTGAAACAGACACTCTCCAGACCTCCAAGCCCACTGAGAACCTCTTTCTCCCTGGTGTATTTCCTCTCATCCAAGTTTACTCTCCCATCTCGCTCCCTACCGAGCTATCGGCCTCATCCCCTCCCCCCCCTCCATATTAGTTTAAACCCTGCCAAAACACTTGTATGCTGTGATAAATTGTGAACAAATCTGTTGAAGTTTCTCGGGAAGAAGTTTATTCCCAGTATCAAATTTGTCAAAATAGTCTCACAAGCTTTGTCTCAATTTCTCGCTAGCATTTATTAGTGCTTTCTCTCTTCTGTGTATGTCTACTATCTCAATTAGTCCTATCCTAGCAGAAATCTGTAGTTTAATACAAAAAATAGTGTTGTATATATTACAAATGGCTGCCCCGTACTGAATTTTCTAGTAAGGTTGTAATAAATATTCTGCCTTCCCCCATAAGCTACCCGGTGACATCTCTTTCCAAATTTTGAATTTCCAGTGTACAATTTAAGTTAGTGGTTGTTTTGAATCCACACAAGACATTGTTCATTTTCATACACTGGATATGGACACACAACCATTTTGTCTGTGCGTTCACATTTCTCCAGACTCGTACCTACGAGTTTCTCTCCTTTCTCAACCACATATAGTAAAGTCCTCTGGTATCCCATCCACATCCCTCCTTTAATGATCCCTATATTTTCAGCTTTAAAAAGTCTCAACCCGACCTTATCTTTTAAAATTATTGGGATTCCCAACACCATTCCTAGTGCAGTTCCCAGGGTTCCTCTACAACTATCGTTAGACCAGACCTTGGTCAGTTGCCGTAATTGGCAGTTAGTCTTTTTCCCTGGTACAGGTTCATTACTGATCCAGGACGGAACTTTTATTAGAATTAGAACATTACAGCGCAGAACAGGCCCTTCGGCCCCCGATGTTGCGCCGACCAATTAGGAAAAAGCCATGACCCTCCAAACTAAACCATTCCCTTTTCGTCCATAAACTTAACTACTAACCTCTTAAACGCCACCAAACTTGGCGCATCTACAACTGCCGCAGGCAGGGCATTCCATACCCTAACCACCCTCTGGTAAAGAACCTACCTCTGACATCCGTCCTATAACTACCACCCCTTAATTTAAAGCTATGTCCCCTCGTGCTAGCTTTCTCCATCCTAGGAAAAAGGCTATCACTGTCCACCCTATCTAAACCTCTAATCATCTTATATGTTTCGATTAGGTCCCCTCTTAGCCGCCTCCTTTCTAACGAAAACAACCTCAAATCCCTCAGCCTCTCCTCATAAGACCTGCCCTCCATACCAGGCAACATCCTGGTAAACCTCCTCTGTACCCTCTCCAATGCCTCCACATCTTTCTTATAATGTGGGGACCAGAACTGCACACAATACTCCAAGTGCGGCCGCACTAGAGTTTTGTACAGTTGCAACATGACGTTGCGGCTCCGAAATTCAATCCCCCTACCAATAAAAGCTAAGACTCCGTATGCCTTCTTAACAACCTTATCGACTTGTTGCCAACTTTCAGGGATCTATGCACACATACACCAAGATCCCTCTGTTCATCAACACTATTAAGAGTCCTACCATTAGCCCTATACTCTACACATTTGTTATTCCTGCCAAAGTGAATTACCTCACACTTTTCCACATTAAACTCCATTTGCTACCTCTCGGCCCAGCTCTGCAACTTGTCCAAGTCTCTCTGCAAACTATAACACCCCTCTTCACTATCTACCACTCCTCCGACTTTGGTGTCATCCGCAAATTTACTAATCTATCCTTCAATACCCTCATCCAGATCATTTATAAAAATTACAAACAGCAGGGGCCCCAAAACAGATCCCTGAGGTACACCACTTGTAACCGAACTCCACGATGAATAACTTCCATCAACCACCACCCTCTGTCTTCTATCTGCTAGCCAATTCCTAATCCAATTAGCTAAATCACCCTCAATCCCATACATCTGCATTTTCTGCAGAAGCCTTCCATGGGGCACCTTATCGAACGCCTTACTAAAGTCCATATATACCACATCAACTGCCTTACCCCCATCCACCTCTTTGGTCACTTTTTCAAAAAACTCAATAAGGTTAGTAAGGCACGACCTACCCTTCACAAAACCATGCTGACTATCCCCAATCAATTCATTTCTCTCTAAATAACTATAAATCCTATCCCTAATAATTCTCTCCAATACTTTGCCCACAACAGAAGTAAGACTCACTGGCCTATAATTCCCCAGAAAGTCTCTTTTCCCCTTCTTGAACAATGGGACCACATTCGCTATCCTCCAGTCTTCCGGCACTATACCCGTAACCAACAACGACCTGAAGATCAGAGCCAGAGGCTCTGCAATCGCCTCTCTTGCCTCCCAGAGAATCCTAGGGTAAATCCCGTCCGGCCCAGGGGACTTATCTAACTTCAAACCCTCAAGAATATCTAGCACATCCTCCCTATCTACTTCAATACTTTCCAGTTTGCAACCCTGTACCTCAGTGTTCTCCACAACTACATTTACATCTCCCTGCATGAATACCGAAGAGAAATATTTGTTCAGTGCCTCTCCAATCTCTTCAGGCTCCACGCACAACTTCCCACTGCTGTCTATGACTGGCCCTAATCTTGCCCTAACCAATCTTCTATTCTTAACATATCTAAAGAAAGCTTTAGGATTCTCCTTGATCCTATCAGCCAAAGTCTTCTCGTGTCCCCTTTTAGCTCTCCTCAACTCACTCTTTAGCTCCCTCCTGGCTAATCTATAGCTATCCATTGCACTAACTGAGCCTTCAAGCCTCATCCTGACATAAGCCTCCTTTTTCCTTTTAACCAGCGAATTAACTTTTTTAGTACACCATGGTTCCCTTACTCGACCATTTCCTCCTTGCCTGACAGGGACATACTTATCAAGGACTCACAGTAGCTGCTCCTTGAATAAGCTCCACATTTCAGATGTTCCCAGTCCCTGTAGTTTCCTAGTCCAACCTATGCACCCTAATTCCCTCCTTATGGCCTCATAATTACCATTCCCCCAGCTATAACTACTGCCCCCAGCTTCATGCCTATCCCTATCCATCACTAAAGTGAACGTAACCGAATTGTGGTCACTATCACCAAAATGTTCACTAACTTCCAAGCCTAACACCTGGTCTGGCTCATTGCCCAGCACCAAATCCAATGTAGCCTCACCTCTAGTTGGCCTATCTACATACTGAGTCAAAAAACCTTCCTGCACACTTTGTACAAAAACTGACCCCTCTAACGAGCTAGAGCTATAGCTATTCCAATCAATATTAGTAAAGTTAAAGTCCCCCATAACAATTACCCTATTACTTTCACTCCTGTCCAGGATCGACTTTGCAATCCTTTCCTCTACCTCTCTAGAACTTTTAGGAGGTCTATAAAAGACTCCCAACAGGGTGACCTCTCCTCTCCTGTTTCTAATCTCAGCCCATACTACCTCAACAGACAAGTCCTCATCAAACTTCCTTTCTGTCACTGTGATACAGTCTTTGACTAATAAAGCCACTCTTTCCCCCCCCCCTCTACCTCCTTCTAATTCTCTCTTAACTGCTCGACCATCCATTGTCCATAGATGCCACACAGGGTTTCGTTCTGCTACCTGGCATCATCTTCCACCCTCTCTTTGGTGATCTGATTAATAGTTTGGGCATGTCCTCCTAGTACAGTAACCATGAGGCTTAATTATTAAGCCTGTTCTGAGCCAAATCTCCTTTGGCATTTTGCCGAGCATTTTCATTTAAGCTGTTCAAGGTCTGTTTAACCTGTCGGGCTAGGACTCTGAGCTTATTATCCAAATCAGCCAGATCCAGTGCATTAATGGTGAATACCCCTGCTCTGCATGCAGTTATCCCCTCTTGCACCCCTTTGACCTGGGCATCTCTTCCCCCGCGTGTGTCCCAGTTTTTCGGCTTAGCAGCCTCTGGGTCAAATGGAGGCACAGTTTTCTAAGTGGGGAAGGACACCAGTTTGGTAATTGTGTTCCGGCTAAATCTGTCACTACTGATATCAATTCATAGTGTATGTTGTCAAATAATATTTTCCCTGCATGTTTTAGTATCAACCCATTTTGGGGCCCTTGGGTGGTTTCAGGACAAGTGAGGATGGATCTGCTAACAGTTGGTCTTAACTCATTCTTAATTTCATAGTAGATATACTCATTCTGAATAACCTTACCGGGGCACTTCTTTCCTAATTCCAGCCTTTTCTCTGGACTATAGGCTAGATAGGTTAGCTCCATGCACCTATGGTTAGTGTATGCCCACCAGTCATTAGTGAGGGTCGTCCTTAGGGAACAGTAATCAGAGCTCCCATTATCTTTCCTGTACACCATTCTTTGGTTATTATATCCATAGGTGATACACTTATTGGGGTATACCCATAAGATGCCATCCTCACATTTGCCTGCATCTGGTGGGGTGAACCACATATATCCGGGGTATTGTACACTACTCTTCTGGTCTTTGATTGAGGTGGTATCTGTGGTTCGGTCTGAGACAAGGAATCCCAGATAGCAGAGAAGTATGTAGTTCATTCTGGAGGAAATCAAGATAGCAACTGTTAATTCTTATTAATATCTGATTCTCTTTTTAATTTCACTACAATAATGTTGTATGACTCCTTTTTTGTAAAAAAAAACAAAGAAATAAGTAAATGAATAATAAAGGCCCAATATGTCATTTGAAGGATTGGTTGGCAATCAGTGTTTAATGGGGTTGAGTGGGGTAAGGAATTTGCAGAGCATGAAAATAAAATGTCAATTGGATGATGTGTGCAGTAAACAGATAAAGCTATTTACAATCTGGACTGTGATGTCCTGATTATTCCTCAGTGAAGGGAACCTACGTGAGTGGGCTTTTGCTGCCAGGTATCCACTGCGTTACCATCTCTGTAGTAAGCGCTGGGTTGTACAGTTCTGGGAGTCCCAGTACCAGGGGTGCCATAGGCAGTAAGGTTTGCGGGGTGCTATAGGGAGTAAGATTTGTGGGGTATCCCATCCTTTTCGTCGTGTTCTCCTAGGCTGTGGTTTTATTCCTGAAGCTCTATAAATTGGAGTGGGACCATGGGTGTATCTGTTGGTCCTGGGGACACTGGGTGGGGGTTGTAGCTGCTTGTCGCGCCAGTCCTTCGAGGGACATGGGTTGGGGTCCATCGTCACAGAATCGCTAAGATGGTCATGTGGGGTAGTTGGGTGGTGCCCTCCAATCCCGGGCAAAATGGTTAGGTTGCCCGCAGGTATTACACTGTACTTGTAGGCGATCAGCATAGTTCTGTGTGTATAGGGTTTGCTGGTCCCTTGAAATTTGGTGCCCTATGATTTCGGGCAAAATGGTCAGGTTGACCACAGTTATAATAATGTGCTTGTGGGAATGCATATCTGGGGTTGGTTCTATCTTGCTCCGTGTACCTGGGGTTGGGAATATATCGGGATTCTGTATGGGCTGCAGTCTTCTGTATCGATGATTGGCAGAGGTATATGGGGGTGGGTGCCCTGAATTTCCCTATCCCATATTTCCACCTCCTCCTTCATTACGCCAAACTGGTGCTGGGTCTGTGTGGATCAGATTCATTATTCCATGTTTTGTGGGCTTGAGATATTTATTTGTCTGACTTCCTGTTCCCACACACAAGTCATTTTGCAGATGGCCCAAGCTTCTGTATGTGTATTATCATCAAGGTCAAAATTCTCACACGTTTTCCGACTCTCCTTAGTAGTGTGTGCTATCAGGGTTCGGATCCATGTGGACCGGTAATGTGTATTTAATTGGACTCCATTTAATCAGCCGAAAACTGCAACACACTGGTTCCATAGTCAGCCAGCATAGACTGTTGGATGCTCCCCTCTCTTTTGTTGGCAGTTGTTTAAGCCTTGTACTGGGTCATCCCTATTGTCACCTATGGCAGCCAGAACAGCTGCCTTCATCTCTGGTAAGGTTGCCCCAGCCATGTTCTGGGGTTTGGGTAGGGCAAATGATGGCAGGACTTAAACATAACAGAATGAGTTTAACCTCTTCTGCCTCATCTAGTCTGTTTAAAACCCAATGTTGGGTGACCTGGTCAAAGACAGCATATGGATCCCCAGGAGGTTCAAATACTCCAATCACTTTAGCTATGTCAGTGAGTTGTGTCATGATATATGGAGTTATATAAGTTACATTGTGGTTCTGTCCATCCTGTCGTCGGGTAGTGACTGGATTCATCAGTACTGCAACTGAGCTTATAGGGATGGTAATAGGACTAGGAGCTGAGAGTGAGTCTTCCAAGATGGGGGTTGGATTAGGTGGTGCCCTATGTTCCACTACCGGAAAGGGAAGTGGTGTCTCCAGTTGGCAGTGAACTAGCTTTGCATAATGGAAGGCATCCTCTTCTAAATCCCCCCACTTTACCTCTAGGTCACTATCTCCTGTTTCAGTGGTGAATGCACATATTACACCCCTTTTTATAGCTAGTTGTGATTTTAAATGTGCAATCTCACAGAGGCATTTGGGGTGGTCTGTTACACGGTCTGTATTTGCTTTTCCTGCTTGGTACAAGCAGGAAACTTTTACTGCAGCCTGCACGTCACTGTATTTACATTTAAATTCCTCTACCTGTTGCAGTGCAGCCTCTCTCTCACTGACAGCACGCTGGGCCTTTTGGTAAGCTTTATCACATTGAGCCTGGAACTGGCTCACATATTGATTTGGTTCCTTTCCTCTCGTGTGTTTACCTCCGCTTCTAATTGTTGAATGCGTATGGTAGCACTCATCAAGTCCTGTTTTAGTTGGGTTACCTGGGCCTCACTGTCCCGTCTAACCCGGATAATCTCTGCTTCTCTACCAAGGAGCTGTTCTTGACAACTGGCAATTGCAATCACTTTCCTAAGCTTGGGAGCCCTTTTACCCACTTCCTTATGGGCAACTCTCTCACTCGGATTCCAGATCTGGTTTTGGGCGTCACCCCACTGTACCCATTTGGGTCACTTATAGTTCAAATATGAATGGAGAATTTCCTTCGGCATGACTGGCCATAATTATTTCCTTTTAGGATTCATCACTTGAATATAGGTAAGGGATTAGAGTAGGGGTCCGGTTTTCACTAAATTCCCTCCCGCAGATTTTACCCAAATTTCCTGGACTGTTCTAATTCTAACTGCAAGTTTGTCCATCTTGTGTTACAGACACCGGGTTTATTGCCCAATTTACTGGTCGACTCTATATTAGTCCTTCACTCAATTAAGACTGGCCGTCACATGGGGCGCCTGCCCTATTAATTCAGGCTCAGGCTCAGGCAGAGTGTTGGAGAATACTGGGTTCTGGATTGAAGGTTCAACTTCAGACCAACATGTCGCTTCTTATCGAAGTCCCATGTGAGGTGCCACAGTTGCAATTTTGAAATCTCTGATGCTTTCGACCAGTTTATTTATTCCAATGTTTTACTCCGGTGCCCTTATTTGTAAGATGGACAAAGTTTAAACACAAGTAAAGGTTCAACAAGTTTATTAACATTAACGCTACTAACCCTTAAATTACCCACATAAAACAAGAGGATCCCCCAAAATCAGACATACTACCCGCAAAGATTGTTTGGTTAAAACTGCAGGCTTGATTCTCTGACTCCCTCTGGTCAGTCGTCACAAAGGTGAATCTTGATGGCAGCTTCTTCCTCCTTTCTTCTCTGGTCAGTCTTCCGAATGGTCAAGGGTCGCCTCCTTCATCAAGTCTTCTCGAGTCTTCACAGCTGGTGTCTGAAAGTGTGTTCCTTTATCCCCTGCCTGCTTGCCTTTCCACAAACTTCTCTGGCTTCTGGCCAATGAAGTCCCAGGAGGGGGTTCCAATACCCAGTGGGTTTCTTGATGTCTGCCTGACAGGACACCAGGGTCCGCCCCCAGGTGTCCATCTCCATGCTGCTGCTTACATGTAACCTGTTATCAGATTAAGCCAACTGCAGGAATTCTCAGTGACAGAAAGTCTGGCCCAATCTGGGCTTCTAACAATAGGCTGGTGCACTTCAATGGTGTGCAATGATCTCCTGCTAAGTACCAGTAGGGTGCAACGATCTTTGATAGGAGGTTGATAAATCAGGCCCAGACAGGTTTGTGTATTGTACAACTGGCCTGCCTGAGGTTTGACTGTTTGATTTTTAATATACCCAATTCTTTAATTTAGGATATCCAATTTTATCCATAAAACTAGGCCCTGTTTATGTTACAAACAGTTGTGGACTCGCCAACTTTAAGGGCGTTCAAATGGTCAGTGGATAATCGTATGGATAACATTGGAATAGTTTAGGTTGGAGGGTCATTAGATTCGTTCCACTGGTTGGCGCAACATCGAGGGCCGAAGGGCCTGTACTGTGCTGTAATGTTCTAAAAAGACTGACAACTAGGGATATTGACTTGTTATCACAGGTATAAAAGAAGGAGGCAGTGGGACAATAAGCAGAGGAAGGAACTGCCATTTGACAGACTAACAGCCTCATCCATGTCTTAAGAAGACAAAAGTTCGAGACAGAAGAATCAACAAAGAGCCCTGAATATTCCGGAAGACACCAAACCTGGTTGTAATTTACAGAGTGCCTAAAATTCTCTTTTTGTTGTTTAAAAAGTAGGAATTGTATTTATCTAAATAGCATTCCATTAGAATCATGTTTTATTCAATTTAATTAACTTGTTCACTGCTAGTTAGATAAATAAAAGTGTTGCATGTCTGTTTTACAGAGGGTGTCTGAGGTAGTTGGTTTGATTTAACAACAGATATTAATACTTCTTATGTGAGAAGTTTGACATAATCTGGTGAAATTATGTCATAGCGAGAACCAGGTTGTTGAATATGATCAGCCATGATCATAATGAATGGTAGAGCAGGTTCATTGGGCTGAATGCTCTTTCTTCTAGTTTCTATAAAAGGTAGTTTCTATATTCAGCCTTAATGAAGCTATCATTGGTTTGCATCCAATTGGTTCATCTAGGATTTGATTTTCACCTGCTGTCATCTCCTCAACATTCAGTTTGCTGGAGGATCAGCTTCATTTTCATCCACTTCTCCTTCATCCACCTGTGGGTGAATAGAAACACATCATCCATGTTGTAACAGTCAAGTTCTTTCCAAATTTCAGTCAGTAGGTGGCACCTCAACACATTCAAGAAGTGGAATAGAAGTTGCTGAGCAGTCACAAGTTGGTACATAGGATTCTGAGCACAGAAAGGGCCAACACTAACTACCATTGAATTTGCACTAGCCCCATTTTCAGCACTTGAAATATCATAACATTCAATGAATTGGACAAGTGCTCATCCAAATACTTTAAAGATTTCCAGCCTCCACTACCTTCCCAGACAATGCATTCCCGATTCTCACCACCTGCTGTTAGTGGAAACAATTGTAGAATAGCCAGGTTCAGAGAATTCAGTTCTGATGCAAAAAGTAAGTTTCATCTGATCTATTGATGTGCGAAGTTAACTGGCTGGCAGAGGAATTTGGCAAGGATCACATCAAGCATTTAAATCAGTTGAGATGGCATAACTATGGTTTGGTGAGTATTTTCTTTGATTATACTTTTGACTTAGCACTGTTAGCAAGTCAGAGGTTTACAGCATGGAAACAGCCCCTCGGCCCAACTTGTCCACGTTATCCCACTCAGCTAGTCCCAATGGCCTTTGGTCCATATTCCTCTATACCCATCTTACCTATGTAACTGTCTAAATGCTTTTTAAAAGAAAAAATTACTCTGCTACTACCTCTGGCAGCTTGTTTGTCTACACTCAGCATCCTCTGTGTGAAAGAATTGCTTCTCTGGATCCTTTTGTATTTCTCCCCTTAAATCGTCCCAAAATACAGTACTGGATCAAGCTAGATCCCAGGCTGGCCACACTGACCCCTGAAAACTATGGCAAGGTCTGTGAGACATAACAGGCTACTAGGTGAAGGCATGTAAAGTTGCTGGCTCCAAAGCATCCGCCCCTGATGAGCTCAATGTAATCTATGCCCATTTTGAACAAAAGGTCAGCAAGAGTATGTCCTCCACCCTGGAAGAACCTGTATCTGGGGTCACCATTGCAGATGCCAAAGCAGTTTTCCAAAGATCATGGAAAGCGACCGGACCCAATGGGGTACCTTGACGAGCACTCAGATCCTGCATGGATCAGCTGGGTGAGTGTTCGCAGACATCTTCAACTTCTCTTTTCAACAATTTGAGGTCCTCATCTGCTTCAAGAGACGACCATCATCCCAGTACCGAAGAAAAACCAAAAAACCAAGCAAGTGTGCCTTAATGACTATCAGCCGGTGGCTCTGACATCCATCATTATGAAGGGGTTCGAAAGGTTATGATGTAGAGATGCTGGCGTTGGACTGAGGTAAACTCAGTAAGAGGTCTGACAACACCAATTTTAAATCCAACCGATTTATTTGATAGTAAACTTGCTAGCTTTCAGCATTCTTCGAAAGGCTAGTCATGGCACGAATGAATTCCTGCCTCCCGACTACCTGGATCCACTGCAGTTTGCCTACTGCTGCAACAGGTCTCCAGCAGACACCATTTCCCTCACCCTGCACTCAACTCTGGAAGGCTAAGATAACAATGTCAGACTCCTATTTGTTGACTACAGCTCAGTCTTCAACACAATTATTCCCATGAGTCATCTCCAAACTCCGTAACCTGGACCTTGGTACCTGCCTTTGTGACTGGATCCTGAACTTATTAACTCACAGACCACAATCATTAAGAATATGCAACACTTCCTCCACAATCATCCTCAATATGGGTGCCCCACAAGGCTGCGTTCTTAGCCCCCTATTATGTTCCTTATACACTTTTAACTGTGTGGCCAAATTCCCTCCAATTTGATTTTCAAGTTTGCCTTCAGCACCAACATAGTGGATCGGATCTCAAACAATGATGAGACAAAGTACAGGAATGAGACAGAGAATCTGGTGAACTGGTGCGGTAATAATAATTTCTCCTTCAATGTCAGTGAAACAAAGGTGATTGTCATTGACTTCAGGAAGCATAAAGGAGAACATACCACTGTATATATCAATGGGGACAAAGTAGAAAGGGTGGAGAGTTTCAAGTTTTTAGGCGTCTAGATCACCAAAAACCTGTCCTGGTTCTCCCATGCCAATACTATAGTTAAGAAAGCCCACCAACACTTCTACTTTCTTAGAAGACTCAGCAAATTTGTCATGTCAGCTACTTTTACAGATGCATCATAGAAAGCATTCTTTCTGCTTGATATGGTTCCTTCTTTGCCCAAGACTGCAAAGAGCTACAAAAGGTCGTGTATGTAACCCAATCCATCAAGCAAACCAGCCTGTCATCCACTGATTCTGTCTACACTTCCCACTGCCTCAGCAAAACAGCCAGCATAATTAGGGACCCTACACAGCCTAGACATTCTCTCTTCCACTTTCTATCGTCAAGAAAAAGATACAAGTGTCTGAAGTCATATATCAACCGACTCAAGAAAGAGCTTCTCCCCTACTGCTGTCAACTTTTAAATGGACTTCCCTTGCATTAAGTTGATCTTTCTCTACAGCCTAGCTAAGACTGTAACACTAATTCTGCATTTTCTCATTTCCTTCTCTATAAATGGTATGTTTTGCCTGTATAGCATGCAAAAAACAAT
Source organism: Sphyrna mokarran (assembly GCA_024679065.1). Taxonomy (NCBI): domain Eukaryota; kingdom Metazoa; phylum Chordata; class Chondrichthyes; order Carcharhiniformes; family Carcharhinidae; genus Sphyrna; species Sphyrna mokarran. Next base: position 30,801,258 of record JAGIQG010000010.1, read on the forward strand.
ACTTTTCACTGTATGTTAATATATGTGACAGTAATAAATGAAATGAAATCAAATCAAAATTTATGCCCTCTAGTTTTACACTCCCCTACCTTTGGGAAAATATGTTGGCCTTATCTATGCCCATCATTATTATTCTAGATCTCTATATGATCACATCAAGCCTCCTACACTCCAGAGAAAAAAGTCCCAGTCTATCCAGCATCTTGTTATAACTCAAACCAAGTCTTGATAGTATGCCAGTAAATCTTTTCTAGATTTTTTCTACTTTAATAATATCCTTTCTATTATAGGGTGGCCAGAACTGTACACAAGATTCCAAGTGTGCCGTACAATGTCTTGTACAAAGAACAAAACAGCATGGGAAACAGGCCTTCAGCCCAACTGCCACTTCGATGTTCCCACTTCTACACGGGTAGAAGAATGTCTATGTTTATAGATCTGTGTATTGAAACCAAATTTGAGACAATTTAGGGAGAATTTGTTCTGTCAATCAGCCTAAGAGCACATCTTTGGGATGTGGGAGGAAACCAGAGCACCCAGAGAAAATCCACGCAAGCACAGGGAGACTGCGCAAACTCCCACAGACACGGGTCCAAATCTATGTATCTGCACAGCACAGCAATAGTCACTGAGCTGTCGTGTTGCCCATCAAATGGTCCAGATCAAACGTACACTAACAATGTGAAGCACTAGGATACCCTAGAAAAATCCAAGAGCAGCCCTCTCATGACCCATTGCGTGTATGCCCCTTGTTAGACAACAAGGCGGACCAAAGTACCTGTAGGATAAAAACAAATACATCAATATCATTGACAATTTACATCCCTCCCAGGGAACTCCCAAGACTCATGATGCCTATTTTAAATCAGTTTTCTATATCCCTCCATTCTCATTCTGTTCATGTGCCCATCTAAGTTCAACAAGATGTCCCAACTCCTGCATTCAATGTTCTGATTAATGAAAATGTGAAGATGCCAGTGTTGGACTAGGGTAATCTCACAACACAAGGTTAAAGTCCAACCAATTTACTATCAAGTAAACTGGTTGGATTTTAACTTGGTGTTGTGAGACTTCTTACTGACTAATGAAACTAGGCATGCTGAATGTCTTCTTCACCACTCTGTTCACTTATGATTCCACTTTCAAGGAGCTACAAACTTGTACCCCCTAGTTCTCTTTGTTTTGTAACTCTTCCCAATACCCCACCATTAACCGAGTAAGTACTGCCCTGATTTGATCTACCAAATTGCATCACCCCTCATTTACCTATCACTTCATCTGCCATACAACGACCCAATTTCAATCTGAGATAACTTCTTCACCATGCCACCAATCTTAGTGTCAGCTGTAGCAGATCAGCAGCCTATTAAAAGAGCAGATCTGAGCCAAGTGTACATTGGATATAGAGCGAAGTGGAGGGAACAAAGTATGTGGTAGTGAAGTTCTCTCAAACTGAAAGCCATGGACTGTGAGACAAGCCAAGAGAATTTGGAATACTGTGGATATGGATAAAATGGAAACAAAGTACCTTACTTGTGAAGTTTCCCTTGTGCCAGTGAGTCATGATGTTAAATGCCAGAAGGCGGAACGTGAGTTACTTCAGAATGGGGAGATGAAAGGACTAGTTCTGCCACCTAGCTCAAAAATAAGCTAATTGAGAAAATGCAGAAACAAGGATGGGCTCCTAGCAACCTTACACTAAACAATGAAAACTGGGGGAAGGTTGAAACAGTTGACAAGACAGACAAAGCCATCATCATAATTTTGACCCTTTATTTGCAACAACAATCCTAAAGTGCCACTACCCTGTGGTAATTGTGACTCCTTAGTCAATGGAAAAGGAACACTGTAACAGTGCCTTTTGATACTGCAGTGACAAATATTCTTTTAGGGAGTACCCACCCCCAGTGAAATAAGAAAGCTTAAGTTTGTAAATTAAATGCAAACTTGTACTGAACACTTCTTGCATTTGGCTCTCTGAATCTGAGAGATGTGAAAAGCTGTGAATTTCTATTTAAGTTGGCAAGGTCAAAGAAAGCTTGCAGTTAAGCAGTGATCAAATGCACAGGCGAGAGAGTTTCAATTTGACAGGGTGAATTCAAATTTGGAATATTTGAAGTTATTATTATTAACCAAAGAATTAACGACACAATTGTCACAATGAAAAGGAAAAATGAGATTGGATGCAATACTGAGGAAAATATTCAAAAGAAGAGATTGTTAAGTAAAAATGAGTCCAGAACTGTGTTCTGACTGGATTATTAATACAAGAGAAGGATTGTGATATAATGATGTCCATATCAGAATTTTTACTCACCCTTTTCAAAATAACATGAATTAACTGTTAACTGTTGAATGCTATCAACTGAAGATGTATTTATATTTTTGTAGGAATTGGGAAGTACAAAATGTTAAGTTCTGAATTGTCAATCGAATTAACCCATTGTGCTCCAAACAGAATGAATCTTATGTTTTATCTTACAGCTAACTGCAAAGTGGAACAAGATTTGCAGCAACTTCAACAATAGCGATAATTTATCTATATTTTCTAAATAATGCAGCAAAAGCCAAACCAATTCAGAGCTAATGAAAAGGGGACTGGGCATCTAGTGAGGAGTTACAACAGGCAGAATGGACAGAGTTGGAGATTGCATTCACTAGTCTCAAATGGCATACGGAGTCTTGGCTTTTATTGGTAGGGGGATTGAATTTCGGAGCCGCAACGTCATGTTGCAACTGTATAAAACTCTAGTGCGGCCACACTTGGAGTATTGTGTACAGTTCTGGTCCCCACATTTTAAGAAAGATGTGGAGGCATTGGAGAGGGTACAGAGGAGGTTTACCAGGATGTTGCCTGGTATGGAGGGCAGGTCTTATGAAGAGAGGCTGAGGGATTTGAGGTTGTTTTCGTTAGAAAGGAGGCGGCTAAGAGGGGACCTTATTGAAACATATAAGATGATTAGAGGTTTAGATAGGGTGGACAGTGATAGCCTTTTTCCTAGGATGGAGAAAGCTAGCACGAGGGGACATAGCTTTAAATTAAGGGGTGGTAGTTATAGGACGGATGTCAGAGGTAGGTTCTTTACCCAGAGGGTGATAAGGGTATGGAATGCACTGCCTGCTGCAGTTGTAGATGCGCCAAGTTTGGGGGTGTTTAAGAGGTGAGTAGATAAGTTTATGGATGAAAAGGGAATGGTTTAGGTTAGAGGGTCATTGCTTTTTCTTAATTGGTCGGTGCAACATCGAAGGCTAAAGAGCCTGTTCTGCGCTGTAATGTTCTATGTTCTATATCTGAGCTGGCCCCGGAGACTTAATGCAAGTTAGGATACCCACCACTTCTTCCTTTGATGTATTGACTTTTTCTAGCGTGTTTACACACATAATCCCTGACTTCAACATCCACCACGTCCATCACTTTGATAAATACTGATACAAAGTACTCATCAAGATCTCACCCATTGATACCAGAAGGGCAAGAAAGCCTGCTGCTTCCAGCAAATGAACATATTATTAAAATTAGAGACTGGGGGAAAAAAACCCTGCAGGATACATGAACAGCGAAGGAGGGAACCTTGTACGTGATGCACAAGCAGGAGATGAGGAAGTGAACAGGATTCATGTCTTCTGCTGAAGAAGGCTGATGTGACCTAGTTTCTCAATTGAATGGCCAGCCAAGAACAGGATGCGAATAGTTGAACAAGGCAGGACAAAATTAAAAGTGGGATTTTTGATAGATAACTAGAACAATGATGATTTTTTAAAAAAAAACTCACATTTAAAGGGATTTTTTAAAAAGTCAATAAATAAGAAAATATATATATAGCCCATGGATATAGAAATGAAGTTTCTTTTGAAGAGGAGAGGAAATGAAATTACTAGAAATCTGCCAGTCCAACAATACTTTTGTTTGAAACAAAAACAGAAAATGCTGGAAAAACTCAGCAAGTCTGACAGCATCTGTGGAGAGAGAGCCAATGTTTTGAGTCAGCTTGTCCCTTTGTCAGAGATTATTGTTGTTTGAATTTGGGACAATGAGCTGTGAAAAGTGCACTGTGATTTAGCAAGTTACTTTTATAAACTATCATCCAAGATAAAAGAACAAGTGATCAAAACATGTTAATACCTGGGATCAAATAGAAATGTTTAATATCTGTTTTAGAGACGCAAGAATATTTTATTGAACTGCAAGATTTCTTTAGAGCTTGTAACTAGGATACGACAACTAATATGAATCAAATTAGATAGACTGACTTGACGGTAGAAGATAGAGACTAGAAATCAAAACAGCAAATGGGATGCAATTTAATATGATATTTCAATTTGATATTGACATACATTCTAGCAATAGGAAAGTATAGGGGAGGCTAATAAATTGAGAGCTCTCTCTTGGTGGTACTTATGCCTTGTTTAGTTTGTTTTTTTAAGCGAACAGAATTGGATACTCTGGTCACCACCATGTGTGGAATGATAAGCAGTAACTCTGAGATGCTTTAATAAGATCACAAAGAATTCAAGGAGGTCTGGCATGACATTTGGGACAATGTGTAAATGTTCAGATGAGTTACCTATGAAGTAACTAATATGCAGAGAAACCAGATCAAAATGGGCCCTTTCCAGGTGCTTGCAATATTGCATTGAAGAGCAGGTCTCAGACACCCACAATACTTGACAAACAAAACGGATGGAAATGATTAATGGGGCCAGCAGAACAACTATTAAGTGATCAGGCTTTGACACACACTCTATAGAAAAAATCGATTTCAAAGCAATTGGGATAGAATTAAACATATTGATACTGTCAAATGTAAACAAGATAATCTTTTAAGTTCATACATAATGGTATTTTGAAATGATATTGAGTGAAGTGATTTGAGCACATCAGAAAGAAAGGAGGCGGCTAAGAGGGGATCTTATTGAAGCATATAAGATGATTAGAGGTTTAGATAGGGTGGACAGTGATAGCCTTTTTCCTAGGATGGAGAAAGCTAGCACGAGGGGACACAGCTTTAAATTAAGGGGTATGAGTTATAGGACGGATATCAGAGGTAGGTTCTTTACTCAAAGAGTGATTAGGGAGTGGAATGCCCTGCCTGCAGCTGTTGTAGATGCGCCAAGTTTGGTGGCGTTTAAGAGGTTAATTGATAAGTATATGGAAGAGAAGGGAATGGTTTAGTTTGGAGGGGCATTGCTTTTTATTTTGGTCGGCACAACATCGAAGGCCGAAGGGCCTGTTCTGTGCTGTATTGTTCTATGTTCTAAAGGATCATCAATCTAAGCCTAGCTCATTCAGAGATCACATTAAAGGAAATGATCAATAACAATAAGGTGACAAGGGGGAATCTTATTCTACTACAATTGAAACCTTTCTATCCATAACTTCAGCAGAAGCTAGGGAGAGTTAATTGGGAGCTTTTGATATCGGGCAAGTCCACATTTGATGTAGGAGTTGTCTAAAGACCTATTGATCAAGGTTCAGCACCAGCATGTTTCAGTAGGGAAGAAGAACAAAGTCGGCTAGGTAAGGGACACTTGAATAATGAAGAAGGTTGTGAATTTAGTTAAAAGGCAAAAAGCAGCATATGTAAGGTTTAGGAAGTTACTGGTTTAATAATTTCCTTTTTTGCCGACACATCAATCCTTGCCTTAAAATCATTCAATGAGGTAGCCTCAACTGCTTCACTGGCCAGGGAATTCCACAGATTCACAACCCTTTGTGTGAAGAGGTTCCTCCTCAACTCAGTCCTAAATCTATCCCTCCTTATTTTGAGGCTATGCCCCCTAAATCTAGTTTCACCCACTGGTGGAAACAACTTCCCTGCTTCTATCTTATCTATTCCTTTCATAATCTTATAGAAACATACAAAATCTCCCTTCATTCTTCAGAATTCCAGTGAGTCTAATCCCAGCCTACTCAGTCTCTCCTCACAAGCCAAGTCTCTCAACTCCAGAATCAACCTAGTGAATCTCCTCTGCACCCCCTCCACTGCCAGTAAATCCTTTCTCAAGTAAGGAGACTAAAACTGTTCACAATATTCCAGATGTGGCCTCACCAGCACCTTATATAGCTGCAACATAATCTCGCTGTTTTTAAACTCCATTACTCTAGTAATGAAGGACAAAATCCATTTGCCTTTTAATTACCTGCTGCACCTGCAAACCAACCTGATTCCAGGAAACTTGATTCCTGCACAAGGACTCCCAGGTCCTTCTGCACAGCAAGATGCTGCAATTTTTTACCATTTAACTAATAGTCCATTTTGCTGTTATTCTTATCAAAATGGATGACCTCACATTTAACAACTTTGTACTCCATCTGCCAAACTCTCACCAATCACTTAGATTATCTATGTCCCTTTGCAGACTTTCAGCATCCACTGCACACTTTGCTCTTCTACCCATCTTAGTGTCATCTGTGAATTTTGACATACTACATTTGGTCCCCAGCTCCCAATCATTTATGTAAATCATAAACAATTGTGGTCCCAACACTGATCCCTGAGGCACATCACTAGTCACTGATTGCCCACCAGAAAAACATTCACTTACCCCCACCCTTTGCTTTCTCTTAGTTAACTAATTCTCTATCCATGCTGATACATTATCCATAACACCACGCACCTTTATCTTATGCAGCAGTCTTTGGTGCGCTGCACTGACCATGCTGCCCGACTTAACTAAATCCCCTACCTTCCCGGGGACCATATCCTTTTATTCCCATCCTATTCGTGTATTTGTCAAGACGTCCCTTAAAAGTCACTACTGAACCTGCTTCCACTACCTCCCTTGGCAACAAGTTCCAGGCACCCTTTGTGTAAAAAATCTGCCTCCTTTAAACCTTGCCCCTCGCACCTTAAACCTCTGCTTCTCAGTAATTGACTCTTCCACCCTGGGATAAAACTATCCACTCTGTCCATGCCTCTCATTATCTTGTAGTTATCACTAGTAACCACTTTACCAATCTTGGTATTATCTGCAAACTTGTCTATCATTCTGGCCACATTTTTACCTATATCGTTTAGGTATACAATGAATGGTAAAGGTTCCAGAACTGATCTTCGAGGTAGACCACCGGACACCAGCATCAAATTACTCGAACAGTCTTTACCACTACTCTTTGTATCCTATTACTCCACCAATTTCTGATCCACCTCACCAAGTTTGCCTGAATTCCTCATGTTTTGACTTTTCAATTAATCTCCCCGGGTCAAAAGCTTTGTTAAAATCCATATAATCAAAATCAACTGAATGTCCGTTATCCACACACTTGATCACATTTTGAAAAATTCTAAAATTTGTTAGGCTTGACTTCCCTTTGACAAAGCCATGCAGCAATTCCTAATGAAGCCATACCTTCCCAAGTGGATATTAATTCTCTGCAGAATGTCTTTCAATAGTTTCCCTACTGTGAGAAACGCCGCTCACGATCAAACAATTGAGTCAAGTTCCGAAGGAGCAAGATATTTTATTTAACGTTCTTGCAAGACTGGGTGTCCGAAAGATGGGCACACTTACATCGAGTTCGAGTGGGCATTTTATACTATTTTACAATCATACTAATCAATTACACAATATGTTGTTCTCCCCTAATTGGTGGTCTTTGTTCCACTAGTGTGTTGTCATTCCCCTACTGGCTCATGGTGCCTCACGTTCCTATCCCCTTTCCCACCCCCCCTTCTAGCCATGTTCCCCGTTCTCGCGAGAATGTGTATTGTAGGGTTGATGTAATATTCTTTCTCATGGGAACTCATCCGGACTGTTAACATGTCTAGTTCAGACCGGCTGTAATCAATCTTCTGCTAACTTAATTACTGATGTCCCAACTATCTCAGTGAACTTCATTCCTCTGTAGTTGGAAGATATACTTAATTGCAGAAACAACACTTTTTGCTTATCATTTGTCTGACAGTCTGAACCTCATACATTCCTACAGAATGTGGTGCCTGTGCCTTACTGCACACTGCACATCTGTGTTATTCTTACACAATGGGCAGTTTCTTCACTGTCCTGGCTCCCTGGTGGGGAATTGAACCCCGGTCTCCCACGTGATAGGCGGGGATACTATACTATAGCAAAGCAGGTCTGTGGGGGATGCATAATATGTAAATAAAATAGTGCTTAGATATGGTCTGGTAGAAAATATAGATTCTGATCAGGGAAGCCATTTTATATCCAAGGGTGCTTCAGGGGATAAAGAACAAGAACAGAGAACAAAACAGCACGGGAAACAGGCCCTTCGGCCCAACGAGCCCACGCCGCCACCCCGATGTTCCCACCTCTACCCGCGATCCCTGTCCATGTTTATAGATCTATGGATTAAAAACCAAATTTGAGACAATTTAGGGAGAATTTGTTTTGCCAATTAGCCTAAGAGCACATCTTTGGGATGTGGGAGGAAACCGGAGCCCCAGGGAGAAAACCCACGCAAGCACGGGGAGAATGCGCAAACTCCCACAGACACGCCCAAATCTATGTATCTGCACAGCACAGCGATAGTCACTGAGCTGTCGTGTTGCCCATCAAATGGTCCAGGTCAAGCGTACACTAACAACGTGAAGCACTAGGATACTCTCGAAAAAGATCCAAGAGCAGTCCTCTCACGACCCATCGCGTGTATGCCCCTCGTTAGACAACAAGGTGGACCAAAGCACCTGTAGGATAAAAACAAGTACATCAATATCATCATCTATTTACACACTTCCCAGGGACTCCCAAGGCTCATGATCCCTATTTTAAATCAGTTTTCTATACCCCTCCATTCCCATTCTGTTCATGTGCCCATCTAAGTATTTCTTAAATAACTCCAGAGTACCTGCCTCCACCACTTTACTTGGCAGCGCATTCCATACCCCCACCACCCTCTGTGTGAAAAAACTCCCTCTAGCATCCAAATTATACCTTACCCCCCTCACCCTAAGCCCGTGACCCCTCGTGCTATTTGAGTCCATCCTAGGAAAAAGCTTAACCCTGTTTACTCTATCTATCCCCTCAAAATCTTGTACACCTCTATCAGATCTCCTCTAAGTCTACGTCTTTCTAAGGAAAACAGTCCCAATTTGCCTAATCTCTCCTCGTAACTCAGACCTTCCATACCAGGCAGCATCCTGGTAAACATCCTCTGCACTCTCTTCAGAGTCTCCACGTCCTTCCAGTAGTAAGGCGACCAGAACTGGACGCAGTATTCCAAATAAGGTCTAAGCTGCGTTTTATACAACTGCAACATTAAAAGCCAGCTCTTGTACTCTATACTCCTTCCTATAAAGGCTAACATACTATATGCTTTCTTCACAACCTTCTCCACTTGCTCTGCCACCTTCAGAGACTTGTTCACCTGCATCCCCAGGTCCCTCTGCATTTCTATACTCTTAATAGGTCTACCCTTTATCATATACCTCCCCCCTACATTCTTTCTCCTGAAATGCATCACCTCACATTTATCAGGATTGAATTCCATCTGCCATCTGTCTGCCCAAGCTACCAGCCTATCTACGTCCTGCTGCATCACCTGACAATGCTCCTCAATATCCGCAAGTCCAGCCATCTTTGTATCGTCTGCAATGATGATGAAAGGATTAGGGATATCATGGGATTTTCACACACCTTGGCATCCACCCTCCTCTGGACGGGTGGAATGAATGAACCAGAGCCTTAAAAAGCATTTATTTAAGATAATAATAGAAATGAAACTCCCTTAGACTAAGTGCTTACCAATAGCACTTTTGCGTATTCATACAGCTCCTCGAAATGATTTGGGTTTATCCCCCTATGAAATAATGTTTGGACTGCCTTGTATGGGAGCAGCCAGGGAATTACCCATTCCTGAAATGAATGATTAATTTGTAAAGAAATATATACTGGGTCTGTCCTCCTCTATGTCCTTCCTTAGGAAACAAGGATTGTTGTCACAGACTCCATCCCTTGACTTCACGGTACATACAATCCAACCAGGAGATTGGGTCAAGTCATGGAAAGAAACTAAGCTGCAACCGGATTGGGAGGGACCATATCAAGCACTCCCAACAATTGAGACAGTGATCAGGACTGCTGAGAGGGGGTGGACATATCACACTAGAATCAAGGGACCGGTAAAACTCCAACGTGTGGGTGGTCGAGCCAGCTGAAGAACCTTTGAAGCTGAAGTTTAAAAGACTCTAAGTAGCCAATTTTTAGTAGCGGCCTGAGCGCGGAAAAAGGACTGTCTTGAATTGAGTTCTCCCCTAACAGGTAACGAGAGTGGGGTTAGAATGAGTTGGGTGGGCCAGCCTATAACCCTAATTCTCCTTCTGCTTCCTGGTGCCCCAGCATGGGGGGAGAGCCTAGAAATGTAGCTATAGAACATAGAACATTACAGCGCAGAACAGGCCCTTCGGCCTTCGATGTTGCGCCGACCAATTAAGAAAAAGCAATGACCCTCTAACCTAAACCATTCCCTTTTCGTCCATAAACTTATCTACTAACCTCTTAAACGCCACCAAACTTGGCGCATCTACAACTGCAGCAGGCAGGGCATTCCATACCCTTACCATCCTCTGACATCCATCCTATGTTCTCAGTCACGATCCCAGACCTCCCTACACCACAAGTGGTAGAGACTGACCTATGTTCCCTAGTGCCATGTGGGGACTTGATGAGCCAACGGCAGTATTCAGTTGAATCTTTACAATTTTACGCAGATGGCAAGTATCCTCAGGGTAAACTCCCTCCCATAATATCAATCCACCAGAAACATGTGGCCAGGACCAAAATGCATAGATAAGAAATGCAATCCTATATATATAACAATAACAGGGACCAAATGGACTGAAGAGTTGGGAAGTTATGTGATAAATGAAACTGAAGTACTGGAAGCGGTGGGGGGGAGAATCCTTCATCACCAGTTACATCAGGCCATATTTGGAGTCAGAGTAAAAGAAAAAGAAGATAGCAAATTGAAATGTTGTTTCCAGATCTATGTAAATAAAGATCTGAAATCACCTGACCAAAAGGAGGAGGCCTCTCACCATGACCCGGGGCAGTAAAGGTGATGGAGGTAAAAGATCTGAGACAGACCTTTGAAATAGAAACTGGATGCGAGGAGACCAATGCCTGGGTAGAATGGGTCAAATACACCGTAAAAAGTTTAAATAAGAGCAATTTCTATGCCTGTGCATCTGGGAGGCCAGCAGCCCAAATAGTACCCTTCCCCTTTGGGATGAAAACGTAACAAAAGGGGCATGGAGTGTATGTTGGCCTTACATCAAGAGAAGAAAGCATGGGGCAACCTAAACTGTACATCCCTGTCCCAAATGTTCCCTCCCATGGAAGAAAGGAATTTAAAGTCTCCCCCTAAGTTTCTCGCTACCGTTGTGAATCACACTTCACGTGTGAGCAGACAAGGAGCAGGGTTAACTCATAGTATAGGGGAGCTAAAATCGTGCTTAGAAACCAAAAGCATTATGGAAAACAAGACGGGAGGGAACTATTCATCATTAAACATCCCCAGGGCAGATTTATGGTGGTATTGTGGAGGAAGGGTACTGAGGCCAATTCTACCACCCCATGTGCAATTGTTCAATTGGCTATAACATTTACCCTGGCATTTGAAGGATCCAAAGCAACCAGGAAAGACAAGCGATCATTGATAGAAACTTCTTTTGATGAAAGAATATCGCTGGACCCCGTAGAGGTGCCCCTGGGAGTCCCGGATGAATTCAAGGCCAGAAACCAAATCGCGGCCGGATTTGAATCCTTGATTTGGTGGGTAACTGTAAATAAGAATGTGGATTGGATAAATTACATATATTATAACCAGCAAAGATTCATTAACTGTACCAGAGATGCTATCCAGGGGTTGGCAGAGCAACTAGACGCCACCAGTAGAATGGCGTGGGAAAACCGAATGGCTTTAGATATGATGTTAGCAGAGAAAGGAGGTGTGTGTGTGATGTTAGGAGGAAAGTGTTGTACATTCATCCCAAACAACACGGCCCCTGACGGCTCCATATCCCAAGCCCTACAAGGACTAACAACCTTAGCGGAGGAAATAGCAGAAAACTCTGGGGTTAACAATGTATTCACTGATTGGTTGGAGTCCTGGTTTGGAAAGTGGAAAGGAATGGTGATGTCAGTACTGACCTCTTTAATAATAATAACAGGAGTACTGGTAACAGTGGGATGTTGCATAATCCCTTGTGTGAGGGGGTTGGTCCAACGACTTATTGAAACAACATTAACCAAGAAAACGTTCGTAGTAGGTAATGGGGAAAAAATAAATTTATTGAAAATGGGAAATGAATTGGATGATAAAGTAGATAAAGAAGTGGAAAAGATGCTCCAGGGATTTGAGATGTGAAAAGTTGAAATGGATGTGTTAACAGCAAGCTGAAAGAAAAGGGGGGAATTGTAAACAACAGGTACAGATGCTGTGAACACATATATCTGCACATCATAGAGAAATAGTCTAAAAGTTACGTAAACTCGACCAGGGCACATTGCCAAGCCATCTTATGGGAACAACTGTGGTTTTAGTCACAAACACAGACTCGCTGATGCTAACAGAAAAGTATTCAAGGACTGTGAAGAAACTGCCCATTGTGTAAGAATAACACAGATGTGCAGTGTGCAGTAAGGCACAGGCACCACATTCTGTAGGAATGTATGAGATTCAGACTGTGAGACAAATGATAAGCAAAAAGTGTTGTTTCTGCAACTAAGTATATTTTCCAACTACAGGGGGATGAAGTTCACTGAGATAGTTGGGACATCAGTAATTAAGTTAGCAGAAGATTGATTACAGCCGGTCTGAACTAGACATGTTAACAGTCTGGATAAGTTCCCATGAGAAAAAATATTACATCAATCCTACAATACACACTCTCGCGAGAACAGGTAACATGGCTAGAAGGGAGGTGGTAAAGGGATAGGAACGTGAGGCACCAACAGGGGAATGACAACACACTAGTGGGACAAAGACCACCAATTAGGGGAGAACAACGTATTGTGTAATTGATTAATATGATTGTAAAATAGTATAAAATGCCCGCTCAAACTCGATGTAAGTGTGCCCATCTTTCGGACACCCGGTCTTGCAAGAACGTTAAATAAAATATCTTGCTCCTTTGGAACTTGACTAAATTGTTTGATCGTGAGCAGCATTTCTCACACCTACCACTGACATGAGACTCTCCAGTCTGTCATTTTTTGATTCGTCTCTATTACTTTTCTTCAAAAATGGAATCATATTAGCCACCCTTCAGTCCTCTGGCACACGTCGTGAAGACAGACAGAAATTAAAAATGTGTCAGAGTCACTGTAATTTCCTGCCTTGCCTCACACAGAAACTAGATAGGCTTGGATTTTTTTCTTTAAAGCAGAGTAGGAGACATGATTGAGATTCTAAAAGATTATAAGGGGTTGACAGGATTAATGGGAAACAGCTGTTCCCCTTGGTTGAAGGGTCAATCACGAGGAGGTTTCTTTTTAGGATAAGGGGCAGGAAATTCAGAGGGGATTTGAGAAAAAATACTTTTTGCACTCAGAGGGTAGTGGGAATCTGGAATGCTCTGGCTGGGAAGGTAGTGGAGGCTGGAAACCTTACCACCTTTAAAAATATTTTTATGAGCACTTGAAATATCAAAATATTTAAGGATATGGGACAAGCATAAAAAATGGAATTAGTGCGCCTTTAGTGGAAGTTATTGTTCAGTGCAGACTCTCTGGGGTGAAGGACTTTTTCTGTGCTATGTGACTCTTCAGCAGCTCAAACCTCACAGGGTAATTGTAATAACAATCATTTAAGTTATTTGATCTGATGATCTGGTGTCAAGTGATCAACCATCATGTAAATGCACGTCACCATCAGTTAGCATGCAGTCAGAATATCACAAAGCTTCAAAAATGCCTATGATCAAATTCCCTAGCCCAAGTCAAAATGCTAATAGCTTTGGGAGTGTCCATGAAATCTTCCATTTTCTGATATACGCATATGTATACTGATATGTGTTTAAAAAGACATACATCTTAAATATATTTGATTAGCTTTTTGTTTTTACCAGAACGCCTTCTCTTTGTTGGTGCTGTAAAGATTCTCGAAGCATCCTAGTAGGAAAAAAGACAAATATAATAAGTTATGTAAAATGTTGGTCATTCGGAATGGAACAGCAGTCCTTCAATATTGTCATGCCTTGAATGTGAAGCAACAAAGAGTTCACACAAATACTGTGAAAATAGATGACAAAATTCTTATTCAATGAATGGAGCACAGAGGTTTACAGCATGGAAACATCCCACTGGCCCCAACTTATCCATGCTGCCCAGTTTTTAATTATTAAGCTAGTCCTAATTGCCCATATTTCACCCATATCTCTCAGTACCAATCCTACACATTTAATGTCTAAATACTTTTTAGAAGATAAAATCATACCCGTCTCTACTACTACCTCATTTGAGGCACTCACCATCCTCTGTGTGAGACAAATTGCCCTTCTGGACGCTTTTGTAACTGTCTCCTCTCACCTTAAACCTCTGCCCTCTCGCTTTACACTCCCCTATCTTTCAGGAAAGATATTGACTATCTAGCTGATCAATGCCCCTCATTATTTTATAGATTTTTATAAGATCACCCTTAAGTCTTCTACGCTCCAGAGAAAAAAGTCCCACTCTATCCAGCCTCTCCTTATAACTCAAACCATCAATTCCTGGCAGCATCTTAGTAAATCTTTTCTGCACTCTTTCTAGTTTAACTATATCCTTTCTTTAATAGGATGACCAGAACAGTACACAGTATTCAAGTGTGGCCTTACCAATATCTTGTACAAATTCAAAAAGACATCCCAATTCCTGAATCCAATGTTCTGATAAATGAAACCAAGCATGCCAAATACCTTCTTCACCACCCTACCCATCTGTGACTTCATTTTCAATAAGCTATGAATGTACACCCCTTGGTCTCCTTGTTCAATAACTCTCCCCAGTATCCTCCCACTAGCTGAGTAAATCTTGCCCTGATTCAAAACGCTTCACCTCGCATTTATCAATATTAAACTCCATCTGCCACTCATCAGCCCACTAGCCCAAATGATCAAGATCCCATTGCAGTCCCAGATAACCTTCTTCACTGTCCACAATGCCACTAATCTTTGTGTCATTGCAAACTTACTAACATGCCTCCTAAATTCTCATCCAAATCACTCACATAAATGACAAATAATAATGGACCTAGGACTGATCCCTGAGGCACACTGCTGGTCACAGGTCTCCATTTTGAAAAACAACCCTCAACAACCATCCTCTGGCTTCTGTATCAAGCCAATTTTGCTACCTCATCCGGGATCCCGTGAAATTTAACTTGATGCAACAATCCACCATGCAGTACCTTGTCAAAAGCCTTGCTAAAGTCCATGTAGACAACAATGATTGCACTGCCTCATCTACCTTCTTGGTTACCCAACAAAAAACTCAATCATATTCTTGAGATATGATTTTCCACTCTCAAATCCATGCTGACTTTTCCTAATCAGTTCTGCCTGCCTGAATACCTTCTAACAACATAGCCACTAGTGACATTAGGCTCACCAGCCTAGTCCCCCAGGTTTTTCCCTGCAGCTCTCCTTAAACAAAGGCAAAACAATAACAACAAAAGAATAAAATATGACAATAATGAAGAATGCGATTTGGAGTAATGAGAAACAGGAAAAGCAGCAAGAGGAAAATTAAACTATAAAATGAGACACTTTGCTGCTGTAGTTAGGCGTGGGGATAGCTGGGAAGGGAGTGGGGGAGTATAAATCAGGAACTTACCTGTGAATCCACCTCATTGTTCTCTGGGACAGAGTGTTTGGAAGTGCTGGTGGCTGAGTGTGAATTTTTCAATTTGCTTTCTATTTTCCTCTCTGTTTTTTGATTGCTTTTTGCTGCCGTAGTTAGGCGTGGAGGTAGCTGGGAAGGGAGTGGGGGAGTATAAAAAGAAAATGGCAGCAGACAGTGGGCAGTGGAGTGAGTAGGGAAGCAGAGTGAGAGATGTAAGGGCTTTGACTTGCTGGGCTTAGGCAGAGTGTGCTACTGGTTTTCCAGTTGTGTTCACACCTCTAAAGGTGTTCAGGACAATGGCAGGGATTATGGGAAGATGTCTCAACTGTGTATGGTGTCATATGTGGGAGTTCCTGGAGGTAAGATGTCTCCTGAAAGTCCACATGTGTGTCAAGTGTTTGGAGCTGCAGTGTCTGATGACTTGGGTCAAGCAATTAGAGTGGTGATTGGAAGATGCATTTTTAGTCAGGGAGAATGAGGCAATAATGGAAGGGAGGCAATAATGGAAGGGAGGCAGAGTAAGATGGTGGACCCAGAGCCTAAGGATGGAGAACCTGACCCTTACAGGTGGATTACTGTAAGGAAGAGAAAAAAGGAGAGGGGGGACAGTCCAAAGACTTTGCCAGTGGCAATCCCCCAAAATATTGAGGGTGGAGGGGTAAAAAAGGCAAGGCAGAAGGACCAGAGTATCTCAAATGTCAGGAAGGGGGCTAGAAGGGAGATAGTGGTGGGGGTTGGGAGGATTAAAGGAATAGACAGGTGCTTCTGTGGCCCAAGGTGGGACTCCAGGATGGTTGTTTGCCTCCCTGGAGGAGGGGTGCAAGATGTATCTGAAAGGGTAGAGGGCATTTAGAACATAGAACAATACAGCACAAACAGGCCCTTGGCCCACGAGTTGTGCCGATCACATCTACCAATCCACAGACCTGTCTATAACCCCCTATCCTATTCTTTTCCATATACTCATACTCATCCAGAAGTCTTTTAAAAGACCCCAGTGAGTTTGCCTCAACAACCTCCAATGGCAGTCGATTCCATTCACTCACCACCCTCTGAGTGAAAACCTACCCCTGACATCTCCTTTGTATTTGCTTCCCTGCACCTTAAATCTGTGTCCTCTTGTAGTGACCATTTCAGCTTGGGGAAATAGTCTCTGAGAGTCCACCCTATCTATTCCTCTCAACATTTTATAAACCTCTATCAGGTCGCCTCTCAATCTATGTCTCTCCAGTGAGAAGAGTCCCAGCTCCCTCAACCTATCTTCATAAGGCCTGCCTCCCAATCCAGGCAGCATCCTTGTAAATCTCCTTTGAAGGGTGAGAGGACCCAGGTGGATGTGATTATTCACATAGGAGAGAAGGATGTAGGAAGGAAGAGCAGGGAGGATATATGAAGGCAGTTCAGGGAGTTGGGGGGTAGGCTGAAGAGCAGGCCCTCCAGGATGATGATCTCAGGGCTGCTGCCAGGGCCAGGTAATAGCAGGGCGAGGAGAAATGAGATCCTACAGCTGAATGCGTGGCTGAAAGACTGGTGTAGGGCAGAAGGTTTCATATTTGTGGATAACTGGGAGTATTTGTGAAAGAAGGGCACCAGTACAGAAGGGATGGGGAACACTCAAATGGGAAGGGCATGAATATCTTAACTGGGAGGTTAGCTGGAGTGTTTTGGCAGGGTTTCAACTAATATGGAGGGGGGAGGGGCTGAGACTGATAGCTCAGTAGAGAACGAGATGGGAGATAGCCTAAGCTTGGATGAGAAGAAATACACCGGAAAGAAGGAGGTTCCGAGTGGGCTTGGAGGTCTGGAGTGTGTCTGTTTCAATGCGAGGAGCGTAACAGGAAAAATGGATGAACTTAGGGCCTTAATGTTTGCGAGGAACTTGGATGTGGTTGTGGTGATGGAGACGTGGTTTAAAGGAAGGGGAGCAGTGGCAGCTGAATATTCCTGGGCTGAATATTTCAGGCGTGACAGAGGAGGGCCCAGAAGAGGTGGGGAAGTGGCATTGTTTGTTAGGGAAAGCATCACAGCGGTGCAGAAGGAGGACAATACAGAGGAGTTAGGAGTGGAATTGCTGTGGTTGGAGTTGAGGAATAGGAAGGGTGCAATTATGACGCTAAGGGTGTATTATAGGCCACCCAACAGCCCGTGGGTAGTTGAAGAAGGCATATGTAAAGACATTTTGGATAGGTGCAGAAAAAACAGAGTCATTATAGTAGGAGATTTTAATCTCCTGAGGGTGGATTGGAAGGTACCTAGAGCTGGGGGTTTGGACAGGGAGGAGTTTGTAAAATGTGTACTGGAAGGATCATTGGAACAGTATGTGGCTAGCCCGACTAGAGAGGGGGCTATATTGGATTTAGTTCTGAGTAATGAGCCAGGGCAGGTGGTTGATGTTGTAGTAGGGGAACATGTGGCTAACAGTGACCACAATTCTGTCTACTTTAGGATACAGATGGAAAAGGATGCTTGTTGTCCTAGGGGCAGGGTGCTGAATTGCAGGAAGGCTAACTACAGTTGGATTAGGCAGGAACTTATGGAAACTGATTGGGAACGGTTGTTTGAAGGTAAGTCCACAGTAGGCATGTGGGAGTCTTTCAAGGAAATACTGAAAATGTTGCAAGAAAGATATGTGCTGGCCAAGAGGAAAGATGAGAAAGGTAGGATTAGAGAGCCACGGATTACTAGGGATATTGAGGACTTAGTTAGGAAGAAAGAATATAGAACATAGAACATGACAGTGCAGTACAGGCCCTTCGGCCCTTGATGTTGCGCCGGCCAGTGGACCCTCTAACCTAAACTATTCCAATATCATCCATATGCCTATCCACCGACCACTTGAATGTCCCCAAAGTAGGCGAGTCCACAACTGCTGCAGGCAGAGCATTCCACGCCCTCACCACCCTCTGTGTGAAGAACCTGCCTCTGACATCTGTCCTATAACTACCACCTCTTAATTTAAAGTTATGTCCCCTCGTGTTGGTCATCACCATCCGAGGAAAAAGGCTCTCACTATCCATCCTATCCAGTCCTTTGATCATCTTATACGCCTCAATTAGGTCACCGCGTAATCTTCTTCTCTCTAATGAAAATAACCTCAGGTCCCTCAGCCTTTCCTCATAAGGCCTTCCCACCATACCAGGCAACATCCTGGTAAACCTCCTCTGCACCTTTTCCAATGCTTCCACATCTTTCTTATAATGGGGCGACCAGAACTGTACGCAATACTCCAAGTGCGGCCGCCCCAGAGTTTTGTACAGTTGTAACATAACGTCACGGCTCCTAAATTCAATCCCTCTACCAATAAAAGCTAACACACCGTACGCCTTCTTAACAACTTTATCAACCTGGGTGCCAACTTTTAAAGAGCTATGTACTTGTACCCCAAGATCCCTCTGCTCAACAACACTATTAAGGGTCCTTCCATTAGCCCTATATTTCATATGCCTGTTATTCCTACCAAAGTGAATCACCTCACACTTTTCCGTATCGAATTCCATTTGCCACCTCACAGCCCAGCTCTGCAACCTATTTATGTTCCTCTGCAAACTGTAACATCCATCCTCGCTGTCTACAACTCCCCCCACTTTGGTATCGTCAGCAAATTTACTAATCCAACCTCTACACCCTCATCTAGGTCATTTATAAAAATGACAAACAGCAGTGGCCCTAAAACAGATCCTTGAGGTACAGCACTTGTAACTGCACTCCAGGTTGAATATTTCCCATCAACCACCACCCTCTGTCTTCTATCAGCTAGCCAATTCCTAATCCAAACTGCTAAATCACCTTCAATCCCATGCATCTGCACTTTCTGCAGTAGCCTATCATGGGGAACCTTATCAAACGCTTTGCTAAAATCCATATACACTACATCAACTGCCTTAACCTTATCTACCTCTTTGGTCACCTCCTCAAAAAACTCAATAAGGTTTGTGAGGCACGACCTACCCTTCACAAAACCGTGCTGACTATCCCTAATCAATTTATTTCTCTCTAGATGCTTATAAATCCTATCTCTTATAATTCTTTCCAGGAGAGGCATATGATAGGACAAAGCAGCTGGGAACGGAGACAGCGTTGGAGGAATGAGAGAGTAGGAGGGAGCTCAAACGGGGAGTTAGAAGGACAAAAAGGGGGCATGAAATGGTTTTGGCGGACAGGATTAAGGAAAATCCAAAGGCTTTTTACTCCTATGTTAGGAATAAAAGGGTGGTTAGAGGAAAAATCAGGCCTCTTAGGGACAGAGGAGGGGAACTGTGCTTAGAGCCCAAAGAAATGGGGGAGATCCTGAATGAATACTTTGCATTGGTATTCACGAAGGAGAGGGGATTGTTGACTGCTCCTGTCTCTGAGGGAGCTGTGGACCAGTTGAGGGAAATATCCATACCGAGGGAGGAAGTGTTCGAGCTTCTAAGTAGCATTAAAGCTGATAAATCTCTGGGGCCTGATGGCATTTATTCCAGGCTGCTTAGGGAGGTGCGAGGTGAAATTGCCGGGCCTCTGACGCAAATCTTTGTCTCTTCCTTGGACACAGGTGAGGTCCCAGAGGACTGGAGAATAGCTAATGTTGTACCGTTGTTTAAAAAGGGTAGTAGGGATAACCCTGGAAATTATAGGCCGGTGAGTTTGACATCAGTGGTAGGGAAGCTGTTGGAGGGGATTCTTAGAGATAGGATGTATAGGCACTTAGAGCATTGCCATCTGATTAGGGATACGCAGCATGGATTTGTTAAGGGGAGGTCGTGCCTTACAAATCTGGTAGAATTTTTTGAGGAGATGACGAAAACGGTGGACGAAGGGCAAGCCGTTGATGTTGTCTATATGGATTTTAGTAAGGCGTTTGACAAAGTCCCTCATGGGAGGTTAGTTGAGAAGGTCAAGGCTAATGGGATACAAGGACAGGTAGCTAGATGGATCAGTAACTGGCTTGGTAATAGGAGACAGAGAGTAATAGTGGAAGGGTGTTGCTCTAGCTGGAGGTCAGTCACTAGTGGTGTGCCGCAGGGCTCGGTACTGGGACCTCTTCTATTTGTAATATATATAAATGACTTGGGAGAGGGAGTAAGTGGAGTGATCAGCAAGTTTGCAGACGATACAAAGATGGCTGGACTTGCGGATAGTGAGGAGCATTGTCAGGCGATGCAGCAGGACATAGACAGGCTGGTAGCTTGGGCAGACAGATGGCAGATGGAATTCAATCCTGATAAATGTGAGGCGATGCATTTCGGGAGAAAGAATGTGGGGAGAGGTATATGAGAAAGGGTAGACCTATTAAGAGTACAGAAACACAGAGGGACCTGGGGGTGCAGGTGAACAACTCTCTGAAGATGGCAGAGCAAGTGGAGAAGGTTGTGAAGAAAGCATATAGTATGTTAGCCTTTATAGGAAGGGGTATAGAGTACAAGAGCTGGCCTTTAATGTTGCAGTTGTATAAAACGCTGGTTAGACTTCATTTGGAATACTGCGTCCAGTTCTGGTCGCCTTACTACCGGAAGGATGTGGAGACTCTGGAGAGAGTGCAGAGGAAGTTTACCAGGATGCTGCCTGGTATGGAAGATTTGAGTTATGAGGAGACAAATACAGAGGAGATGTTAGGGGTAAGTTTTTCACTCAGAGGGTGGTGAGTGAATGGAATCGGCTGCCGTTGGAGGTTGTTGAGGCAAACTCTCTGGGGTCTTTTAAAAGACTTCTGGATGAGTATATGGAAACGAATAGGATAGGGGGTTATAGATAGGTCTGTGGATTGGTAGATGTGATCGGCGCAACTCGTGGGCCGAAGGGCCTGTTTGTGCTGTATTGTTTTATGTTCTATGAGAGGTTAGGCAAATTGGAGCTCTTTTCCTTAGAAAGACATAGATTTAGAGGAGACCTAATAGAGTGTACAAGATTAAGAGGGGTATTGATAGAGTAAACAATGTTAAGGTTTTTCCTAGGATGGACTCAAATAGCACGAGGGGTCATGGGCTTAGGGTGAAGGGGATAAGGTATAATTTGGATATGAGAGGGGGTTTTTTCACACAGAGGGTGGTGGGGATATGGAATGCGCTGCCAAGTAAAGTGGTGGAGGCAAGCACTCTGGAGTTATTTAAGAGATACTTAGGCACATGAACAGAATGGGAATGGAGGGATATAGAAAACTGATTTAAAATAGGAATCATGAGCCTTGGGAGTCCCTGGGAAGTGTGTAAATAGATGATGATATTGATGTACTTGTTTTTATCCTACAGGTGCTTTGGTCCGTCTTGTTGTCTGACAAGGGGCATACACGCGATGGGCCGTGAGAGGGCTGCTCTTGGATTTTTTTCGAGAGTATCTTAGTGCTTCACGTCGTTAGTGTACGCTTGACCTGGACCATTTGGGCAACACAACAGCCCTGTGACTATCGCTGTGCTGTGCAGATACATGGATTTGGGCTTGTCTGTGAGTTTGCGCATTCTCCCCGTGTTTACGTGGTTTTCTGCAGGTGCTCCAGTTTCCTCCCACATCCCAAAGATGTGCTCTTAGGCTAATTGGAAAAACAAATTCTCCCTAAATTGTCTCAAATTTGGTTTTTAAACCATAGATCTATAAACATAGACAGGGATCGTGGGTAGAGGTGGGAACATCGGGGTGGCGGCATGGGCTTGTTGGGCTGAAAGGCCTGTTTCCTATGCTGTTTTGTTCTTTGTTCTTCGGTAGGAACATTAACCACACACCTGATTGAGAATAGAATTAAACCTGCTGCCTTCCCCAGCTCCTGATCAGAGCAATCTGAGACCTTATCAGTTTCCCAGGCAACTTGGGCTCCAATGGAAAAAAAAATCTTACAAACATCGTGTTGTTTTGCAAGTAGAGGGTGCAAATTTCCTAAAATAATTTTAAGTATCAAACGGCACAAAAATGGGAGATTTTCCCACCTTTTTTTTAACTGAGTTTCATGAATTTATGGCACTCTACGCAGTACAGAACCGGAGATAGCCTTCTCCTTCATGAAAATGGCTGTCCCATTGATCGTTGGGCTCATCAGACATTGTTAACCTCCTGGGCACCCTGCTGGGTAAAGCCTATCAGCATTGTCCTTTTGTCTCCCCCCTGCTGCCTGGACATATTCTTTTGCACAGTTAGGCTGACAGATTGCAGCTAGCCTCCATAAGGGAGAGCTAATAAGGCAGAGCTCTTTATAAGCTGTAATGAGGGACACAGCAATCATGCCAGGAAGATGGCTCAAAGAAGTAGTGCACCAGATTTACCGATGCTGAGCAGACCTTGCTACTGGATGCCACAAAGATGAGGCAGGAGTTGATGTATCCCACCAATGAACAGTGATGGGTGGCAAGGGATTGCACAGCTAATGTGGTCTGGTGGCTGTGGCTGTAACTGCAGCTGTAAATGCCCATGTACTGCCATGGAGGACCACCAGGGTTGAGTGTCCATCCCATCCTGAAATCAGTCCAATGTGCTGCACCTGTAACATGAAGCCACCCCTTGGCCTTCTACGACTCGAGCCCCCAGCACATACCTCTAACCTCCATGAAACCCCGGTCCCATCCCCAGAGTGGCAAGGCACAACCCAACCAAACCCCGCTCCTGATACATCCTACACCCATGCCCTTCCGTACATCAGACTTTCAATCCCACCTCATGCCCCAAAAGGAGAACATTACCTGTAACAGGCAGGACCAAGAGAAGACTGGCAATGGTTTCCCCGAGCTTTGCCTGCTAACAAAATTTGAGCAGAGTGCCATAAGCTGGTGGGAGTAGCATAAGAGAGAATGGTAATGGACAATCAGGTTAACATCCAGCATGCAAGTGTGCATTAGCTAAACCTAGAGACTTAGAAGTAAGTGGTATGCTTGCCAAACACTTTCCTTTCTTCCACTAACCTATGTCCTTTGTTACAGGGAATGACCCAAATGTTCCTGGTTCTTCTGGGGTTGCTGTGCCCCTTCCCCCAACTCCTGCTCCTCCCCAAACATGCTGAGATGGCAATTGACAATTAAAATGACATCTTGGTGGGAGGCATGAGTAATCCTCTAAGGGTAGCATCAATCATTCAGCACCAATATCCACTACACAATCCACCAGTGTAGATACTATCACAAGGGTGGAGCACACTAGTGGTGAAGTTTCTGGGTCACTTACAGGTATATAGAGGCAAAGAATTTAGCTGCTGCCTTGGCCAGGTGCTAGGCCTCAGGGACTGGTCATCCCGAAGCTGCTGGTGATGCATCAGCAGAACAGGGAAGTAGTATAGAGGCTGTCAGCAACCCCATGCAGTGACTGCAAGGCTGTTTGGAAGAATCCCACAGAATGCTATTGCAGGAGGTGGTGCCAGCACTGCACAGTACTCAGGCAAACATTGCAAAGTGGCTTCTACAATGGAAGGTCTGATCAGGAATTTGTCATAAGTGATGGTGCAGGCTACCTTGGAGATGCAGTAGGCCATGGCTAAGGATGTCGTTGGCATTCTGGAGGCACATCGATCCACGGTCATGGGTGTCTGGAGCATTTTGAGGACATAGTTGAGGACTTAGGCTCACAGGGCTAATACTGAGGGGCTCAAAGCTTGGCCTGGTTGCAGAAGATCACAAAAGATCTTCAGAGCTAGGCTGAGTCTCAGAGTACTAGTGCTGAGGTTTCAAACATCATGGGGTAGACACTTCTGAGCCTCCAGGACTGGCAGACCCAAGGTTTCTGAAGTTCAGTCTAACTGCCCGTATCTCATGGAGTGTCCTCTGGTCTAGGGGCGTCCAGAATGAAGAAGGAATGGCTGTAGCCTGCGCTGGGGTCTTCCAGCTAGAAAGCAGTGGATATCCCCAGACCTTCTGATTTTCCTCCTTCCTCATACAGGTCATCTTAAGGGCAGCATGATGAACAGAATGGCACAGCTACATCAATAACCTTCAGGTTTTGGCCTCCTCAGAGGATGTTTTCCAAGGGCATCACAGTCCATGGGTGGGGAAGGAGCGAGGTGGAAAGGATGCAGATCACAGCTGAATGCTTCCACCTCTGATGTGCATCTGGGGGCACTTTGGCACAGCAATAGGTTTATAAAATTAGGAGGTTTAGGGTCACCAAGAGGGCATGGGCTAAGGTTAATACTAATTAAACTTATTTGTACACTTGAAATTCACTATTAAATGTTTATTGCACTCCACAGCTCTGAGTAATCTGTCTCTAATTCTCTCCCTACATGGATGACAGTGTACTGACCTCATGCATTGAGGGGCAGAGCATCATCGGGTGTGCTATTGGCCCTTTGGCCAGAAGTAACGGACAGTCTGCCCGAATTCCCAGCATCCACTGGATTCTGCATTAAGCACCCCCCGCCCCCCCAACGCCCTCCTGGCCTCTGTATCCAACCTCTCCTAGCCCACTTGCCTGCACGCTTGTGCCCACAACCCTTACTCATATGTAGGACCCAGGCAGCACCAGTGTGCAATCAGAACACAGATAGGAGTCAGACTTGTAGCACTAGGGCAGCATTCCAGCGTGCTTTCATAGTGAGTCATCATCACCCTTCAACCTGGACCAAAAACTTGCTAGTACGGCTAACCCAGACTCCTCTGACTATTTAAGAGTGAAATCAGGAAATGTTTTCCTCATACATGGCACTGAATAAACTAGAAGTCAAAGAACAAAGACAAAACAGCATGGGAAACAGGCCCTTCGGCCCAACGAGCCCACGCCGTCACCCTGATGTTCCCATCTCTACCCGTGATTCCTGTCCATTGTTTATAGATCTATGGATTAAAAACCAAATTTGAGACAATTTAGGGAGAATTTATTTTGCCAATTAGCCTAAGAGCACATCTTTGGGATGTGGGAGGAAACCGGAGCACTCGGAGAAAACCCACGCAAGCACGGGGAGAATGCGCAAACTCCCACAGACACAGGCCCAAATCCATGTATCTGCACAGCACAGCGATAGTCACAGAGCTGTCGTGTTGCCCATCAGATGGTCCAGGTCAAGCGTACACTAACGACGTGAAGCACTAGGATACTCTCAAAAAAAAATCCAAGAGCAGCTCTCACGACCCATTGCGTGTACGCCCCTCGTTAGACAACAAGGTGGACCAAAGCACCTGTAGGATAAAAACAAGTACATCAATATCATCATCTATTTACACACTTCCCAGGGACTCCCAAGGCTCATGATCCCTATTTTAAATCAGTTTTCTATACCCCTCCATTCCCATTCTGTTCATGTGCCACCTAAGTATTTCTTAAATAACTCCAGAGTATCTGCCTCCACCACTTTACATGGCAGCACATTCCATACCCCCACCACCCTCTGTGTGAAAAAACTCCCTCTAGCATCCAAATTATACCTAACCCCTCGTGCTATTTGAGTCCATCCTAGGAAAAAGCTTAACCCTGTTTACTCTATCTATACCCCTCATAATCTTGTACACCTCTATTAGATCTCCTCTAAGTCTACGTCTTTCTAAGGAAAACAGTCCCAATTTGCCTAACCTCTCCTCGTAACTCAGACTTTCCATACCAGGCAGCATCCTGGTAACCTCCTCTGCACTCTCTCCAGAGTCTCCACATCCTTCCGGTAGTAGGGCGACCAGAACTGGACGCAGTATTCCAAATGAGGTCTAACCAACGTTTTATATAACTGCAACATTAAAGGCCAGCTCTTGTACTCTATACCCCTTCCTATAAAGGCTAGCTCTCTCTCTGATAATGCCATGGATTTCGAGTCAATGTGAAATTTTCAATCCGATATTGTTAGATTGTCTAATGAACAATGGATATGGAACAAAGTTGGAATCGACCCAATACCCTGCTAGAATCACCTCTCCAATCATGATATCCAGCTCTGCCACCACCAACTCAACTCCTACCAAACTTTAGCTTCAGCCTCAGCCTCAACCCTCACCCCCAGATATTAAGGCTCAACAGCCAGATTTGCCCCCACTTCCACCACCCTATTTCTTAAGACCACTGCCCCAGCTCAAACAGAGACCTCTACCGTGCCAAGTCTGACCCCCAGTCTTCCTTCAATTATATCATGACGGCTGAGTCCTGCACACCAGGTAATACTAAAGACAGGGCTGATATCTTTTAATAGTGATGATGGTTTGGAAAGTTGAGAATGGATGTAAATAACCACCAGAAATCTAAGGTAGCCGTCATTGCCTGGATGAATATAACCGACACAAGCGCCATTGCTGCTACAAAGACAGAAGGGACTCCAATCAGGTTAAATTAGTTGGTCTGAAGCATCATAGGCCAAAGAGAGGAATAAAGAGTTAAAAGAAACAAGCAGGCACTGACACAGACACAGGCTCACTTAGATTGAGATCATCACTTCAGACATTCAGGAATAATGAGAGAGAGAGAGAGAGGATGTAATTGTGCGATCGAGAGCATCATGCAGTGTAATAGGGTATAGCCAATCAAAGTGAATTGCTTCTCTGTCTGCGAGTTTAATAAATTACTTACCCCCAATTGAGATTTTACAATAGTACAATTGAGGCAGGGTCAGTATTCCATAATCTTGGTGGCCATGGTCATTTTCAAGAGTAGGGATCAGACAGAAATTTGAGCTCTGCCATGTGAGAAAGATGGCATTACATTACATCTGAAAAGTTGTAAGGAGAGTTAACCATTTCAGCACACAGTAGATTTGGTTTTGTATTTGTCTGTGTTGGTTACAAAGGCAGAGCTGTAGAAATAATAAATCGTGCAAATTTTGAGCTTAAATTGGAGAGATTATAAGAAAGTGTAAAAGTCTTCATTTAAAAGAGATACTTAAAAGTGATAAAAATAATTCTTATTTTGGATTATCTGGATCAGGCTTTTTGTTCAATTTGAAAATGTATTCTTGATAGAATTGACAATGAAAAGATAAATGGAAAGAATTATTCCTGAATGTCTGAACAGGGAAGTGGTGGAGGGGCTGTCAGCAATCATGAAGTGACTGCACGGCTGTTTGGAAGAGTCCAACAGAATGCTATTGCAGGAGGTGGTGCCAGCACTGCATAGTCAGCTCAGGCAAACATTGCAAAGTGGCCTCAATTTAAGGCCTGGTTAGGAATTTGTCCCCACGAGTGACAGGGTGCAGGCCATCTTGGAGATGCAGCCGGCCTTGGCTGAGGATATTGCTAGCACTCTGGAAGAACATCGATCCATGGTCATGGTGTCACGGGCATTTTGAGGACACAGCTGGCCATGATTTAGGGCTAATGCTGAGGGGCTCCAGAGCTTGGTCTGGTTGCAGAACACTGGATCTTCAAAGCTTGGCCTAATTTCAGAGGACTGGTACTGAAGGATCAAACACCGTGGGACAGACGCTTCTGAGCCTCTAGGACTGACAGAGTGAGACGTCGCCAAGGTTTCTGGAACTCAGTCCAATTGCCCATGCTGGGCCTTCCAGCTAGAAAACAGTGGATATCCCTAGACCTTCTGATTTCCCCCTTCCTCACATAGGGCATCTTAAGGGCAGCGTGATGAACAGAGTGACACAGCTACATCAGTAACCTTCAGGTCTCGGCCCCCCCACCGACCCAGGGGATGTTTGCCAAGGGCATCACAGTCCATGGGGGGCAGCAGGGGTGGTGAGAGGTGCATATCACAACTGTGTGCTTCCACCTCTGATGTGCATTAGGGACAGACCTAGGCACAGCAATAAGCTTGTAAAATTAGGAAGTTTTAGGGTTACAAGAGGGCACAGGCTAAGGTTAAGGTTATTTGTACACTTGTGCATTTGTACACTTGGGCGGCACAGTAGCACTGGTTTTCACTTCTATTTCACAGATCCAGGGACCTGGGTTCAATTCCCGGCTCGGGTCACTGTCTGTATGGAGTTTGCACATTCTCCTTCGGTTTCCTCCCACAGTCCAAAGATGTGTGAGTTAGGTTGATTGGCCATGCTAAAATTGTCCCTTAGTGTCCTGAGAAATGTAGGTTAGAGGGATTAGTGAGTAAATATGTAAGGACATGGAGGTAGGACCTGAGTAGAATTGTGGTCGATGCAGACTTGATGGGCCGAAGGGCCTCTTTCTGCACTGTAGTGTTCTATGTTCTATGAAATTCACTATTAAATGTTTATTGCACCTCACAGCTGTGACTAATCTGTCTCTGATTCTCCCCCTACATAGATGACAGTGTCCTGACCCCATGCATTGAGGCACAGAGCATCATCTGGTATGCTATTGGTCCCTTAGCCAAAAATAACAACAGCCTGCCCTAATTCCCAGCATCCACCGGACCCTGTGTTAAGCACCCCCCCCCCCCCCCCCCCCCCCCCCCCCCCCCCCACCCCCCCCCAATGCCTTCCTGGCCTCTGTATCCAACCTCTCCTAGCCCACTTGCCTGCACGCTTGTACCCATAATGCTTACTCATACGTAGGACCCAAACAGCGCCAGTGTGCAATCAGAGAACAGATAGGAGTCAGACTTGTAGCACTAGGGCAGCATTCCAGCGTGCTTTCATAATGAGTCATCATCACCCTTCAACCCGGACCAAAAACTTGCTAGTACGGCTAACCCAGACTCCTCAATCCTGACTATTCAAAAGTGAAATCAGGAAATGTTTTCCTCATACATGATAGTGAATAAACTGGAACTCTCTCTCTGACAATGCTATGGATTCCAAGTCAATGTGAAATTTTCAATCCAATTTCAATAGATTGTCAGGTGAAGAATGGATATGGAACAAAGTTGGGTGACCAGAGTTGATGTACATATCAGCTGTTGTGAATGAAGCAAGTTGAACTGAATGACCTACTTTTCACACTTGTATTTCCAAAGTACATTAGAATATTACATCACTTAAAGGCATGATCAAAGATTATCTGAACAAGGAGGTTTATGGGAAAGTGCTGGTCATGTTTGAGTGTTTGAAGGTTAAGTGAGAGGGATACTGGGAGGGAGTTTCAAAGTTGTTCAACTGTGCTGGTTGAAATTTTTGTCACCGAGTAAAGGGCTGGTGGAATTTTTAATGTTGGGTTTTATTTGCATGGTTACAGAGCAGCAACATATAGAAGGGACAATCTTGCCAGCTTGTCCCACCAGTGAATCAGTATGGCAAGCGACGAAAAATTGGGGAACCACACAGACGCCTCTAAAAGGGATAGCAAGCTAGGAGATTTTCCAACTTCCAATTTGAGAATGAGAATTGAGGCTGATGAAAAGGATGGGATGGTTGGGACAGCATGGCCAGGATTATTGCCACAACAGTACCATTTCATGGTTATCCCTCTCGCTTATGAATAAAAAGGTGCATTAGCACAAAATTCTAAGTGCTGGCTGCAAATATGCCACTGCCTATTTTCATAAGGATGGGGCTAGAGTCAGGCCAGGGTTAATACATGTGCTGTTTGCAAAGGCAACTGGGCATTTCAATCATTAACTACCTCAACTGCAGTGAGATATTGGTAGGCTAGGAGTGTGAAACCCTGTATGTGCAAATTCATTTAGTTAGCTAGGTTAACCATATACTCCTTTGGATATGACCTCAGGTTATTTTTGGATGAGGCAAAATACTCTTTGGAATTTTTAGAAGTAAACATGATTGTATATATGAGATGTATAAATTGATTGGCACTGTTAAGCTGTTAAAGAATACAAGAAGATGGTATGTCAACTGTAAGATTAAAGGGTACATTTTGGCATGACGGTCTGAGGGGTCATGAGAATATGAGTGGTCATGGGTGTGGGCATGAGGTGTTATAGTTTGGCAATGATGGGGTATAAGCATGGATCAGGCACGAGGAGTGTTTTGGGTTAAAGGCTGGAGGGCTTTTTTTTCGGTTTAAAATTTTTAAAATGAAGTTCAACGAGAAGTCAGAGAACAGAGGCGGGCCTACTGCTCAGCAGAACTCAGGATCCAGTAACCTCCATAAGTGGTATAGAGTACAAGAGCTGGCCTTTAATGTTGCAGTTGCATAAAACGTTGGTTAGACCTCATTTGGAACACTGCATCCAGTTCTAGTCGCCTTACTACCGGAAGGATGTGGAGACTCTGGAGAGAGTGCAGAGGAGGTTTACCAGGATGCTGAATGGTATGGAATGTCTGAGTTACGAGGAGAGGTTAGGCAAATTGGGACTGTTTTCCTTAGAAAGACGTAGACTTAGAAGAGATCTAATAGAGGTGTACAAGATTATGAGGGGTATAAATAGAGTAAAGAGGGTTAAGCTTTTTCCTAGAATGGAGTCGAATAGCACGAGGAGTCATGGGCTTAGGGTGAGGGGGTTAAGGTATAATTTGGATGCTAGAATGAGTTTTTTCACACAGAGAGTGGAATGCGCTGCCAAGTAAAGTGGTGGAGGCAGGTACTCTGGAGTTATTTAAGAGATACTTAGATGGGCACATGAACAGAATGGGACTGGAGGGGTATAGAAAACTGATTTAAAATAGGGATCGTGAGCCTTGGGAGTCCCTGGGAAGTGTATAAATAGATGATGATATTGATGTACTTGTTTTTATCCTACAGGTGCTTTGGTCCACCTTGTTGTCTAACGAGGGGCTTACACGCGATGGGTCGTGAGAGGGCTGCTCTTGGATTTTTTTCGAGAGTATCCTAGTGCTTCACGTCGTTAGTGTACGCTTGACCTGGATCATTTGATAGGCAACACGACAGCTCAGTGACTATCGCTGTGCTGTGCACATACATAGATTTGGGCCTGTGTCTGTGGGAGCGTGCGCACTCTCCCCGTGCTTGCATGGGTTTTCTCCGGGTGCTCTGGTTTCCTCCCACATCCCAAAGATGTGCTCTTAGGCTAATTGGCAAAACAAATTCTCCCTAAATTGTCTCAAATTTGGTTTTTAATCCATAGATCTATAAACATGGACTGAGATCGCAGGTAGAGGTGGGAACATCGGGGTGGCGGCGCGGGCTCGTTGGGCCGAAGGGCCTGTTTCCCGTGCTGTTTTGTCTTTGTTCTGCAGATTAGTTGGAGGGGAGGGGAGGGGGGAGGGAGGGAAAGGACGAGGAAGCGGGGGAGGTGAGGAGGGGCGGGGGGGTTAATTCCTGGTCTAGACAACACCCACCCCATAATTTTGGGCTATCAGTTTTAAAAACCAGGATTGTAGAGCTCGGAATTCTCCTGTTTATAACCCAGGAATAAAATCAAGACCCAGGCATGGATCCAGGCAATATAGAGCTAGAGTGACAAAAATAGGAATAATTTACGGACTAAACAAGGATGTTGCATTGAATGTACCACAGAGACGGGGAGCCAGTGTCGAACTGTGATGATGAGGGTTCTGGGCATGTGGAAAAGGACACATGTTACAAAATTTAGCATATGAAGTTCATGTAGAATGGCTAATGAGAAATCAGAAATGGGACTATTGATAATTCAGAGGTAAATTCAGAGGCACAGCTAAAGACAATACTGTGGAAATGGAAGTAAGAAATTTGTGTTGGAAAGGTTTCTTTTATACATTCAAGTTGTGTGATCATTTTTGGCAAGATCAACATTTAACTGAGTATGGCATCAAGGAGCCCGAGAATAACTGAAGTTAATGTGGGGTTATGGGAATAAGGCCTGGGTGGGATTGTGGTCAGTGCAGACTTGATGGGCCAAATGGCCTCCATCTGCCATGTGTGGATTCTATAGTTCTTATAGAAATCAGGGAAAAAAAAACCTCTTTGGTTGGAATCATACCCAGCTTGAAGGAAAATGGTTCTGGTCATTAGAGGCTGGTCATATCTGCACCACAGGATCACTGTAGAGGTGTCCTAGGCTCAATCATCTGCAGCTGCTTCATCAACAACCATGTTATTGATAACATTATTAATAACCATGTTATTCATCCATCATGTTAGAACTAGGGATGTTCACTGATCACTGCACAGTGTTCAGTATCATTCATGGCTTTTCATATTGAAGCAGTCTGTGTCCAAATGCAACAAGACCACGACAATATAAGCTTGGATTGATAAGTGGCAAGCTTTGGCAACCTCCAAAAGAGAGAACCTTAACAATCTTCCACTGATATTCAACAGCATTATTGCAGAATTCCCCACTATCAACATTCTAAAGGGTTACCACTGTATAGAAACATAATGGGAATAGCCATATAAATAGTCTGGCTACACAAGTAAGTCTAAGGCTACAAATTCTACAGCAAATAACTCAACTCCTGACTCTTGATAACCTGTCCATCATCTTCAAGGCTCAAGTCACAAGAGTATCTCAGTGCTTCACGTTGTTAGTGTATGCTTGACCTGGACCATTTGATGGGCAACATGACAGCTCAGTGACTATCGCTGTGCTGTGCAGATACATGGATTTGGGCTTGTGTCTGTGGGAGTTTGCGCATTCTCCCTGTGCTTGTGTGGGTTTTCTCTGGGTCGTCCTGTTTCCTCCCACATCCCAAAGATGTGCTGTTAGGCTAATAGGCAAAACAAATTCTCCCTAAATTGTCTCAAATTTGGTTTTTAATCCATAGATCTATAAACATGGACTGGGATCGCAGGTAGAGGTGGGAACATTGGGGTGGCGGCGCGGGCTCGTTGGGCCGAAGGGCCTGTTTCTCGTGCTGTTTTGTTCTTTGTTCTACTTGGAGGAATGCAGTTCCAGCAACAATCAAGAAGTTCAACATAACTCAGGACAAAGAAGCTCACATTATTCACATCTTATTGACCACTTTAAAACATTCACTCTCTTCATTGCCAATGCACAGTGGCATCAGTGTGTACTATTCACTGCAGAAAATAGCCAAGGCTCCTTCAGCATCATTGAAATCTGTGACTGTACCATCCAGGAAAATCACATGGGAACACCACCATCTACCAAATCCCCCTCAAAGCTATGCATCAACCTAACTTGGAATTATATTGCAGTCCTTGTATCATCTATGGGTCAAATTCATTAACATCCAAAACAGCCTTCAATGACAACTCAGAATGGGCAACAAAAGTTGGGCTTGCCAGAGAAACTCTCTTTCCAAAATAGGCAAATAAAATGTAACTACTGGACAAAAGGGCAACTTAGTGAGGTGCTGTGGCACCTCAGTGTGGCACTTTTGCCTCACAGCGCCAGGGACCCAGGTTCAAATTCTAGCCTTGGGTAACTGTGTGGAGTTTGCACATTCTCCGTGGGTTTCATCTCAGTCCAAAGATGTGTGGGTTAGGTTGATTAGCCTTTAACATAAGAGTATAATAAATAGGAGCAGGAGTGGGCCATCTAGCCCTTTGAGCCTGCCCTGCTATTCAATAAGATCATGGCTGATCTGAAAGTGGTTCAGTTCCACTTTTCTGCCTGCTCCCTTATCGATTAGAAATCTATCTACCTGTGACTTAAACATATTCAACAAGGTAGCTTCCACCGCTTCAATGGGCAGAGAATGCCAGAGATTCACTACCCTCTGGGAGAAGAAGTTCCTCCTCAAATCGGTTCTAAACTGACCCCCACCCCCTTACTTTGAGGCTGTGTCCTCTAGTTCTTTCTCAATTGTCTTTTGGTGTCAAGAAGAATTAACAGGGTAAGTATGTGGAATTATGGAAAAAAGGCCTGGATGGGATTGTGGTCGGTGCAGACTATGGGCCGAAAGGCCTCCTTCTCCACCGTAGGGACTCTATGAAAATGAATGGATGCAATCTTATGACCTCGTCCCACCCGGCATTTGGTAAGATTGGCCGCAAGATAAAAAATGAGAAATGTGCTTTGTTTTCTGGCCCTGTTTGTCCGTGAAATTGGCTTTGCAACTGGAAAGGATGCAAATCCAATTTAAATATTAATGACGTTTTTTGCTATTATCCAGACTCACTTACATTTTACCGCCTTGCTGGTCAAGATTCTCTCCGGTGAGAATGACAACTGGTCTCCACCAGTGGAATCGGAAACTACTGAAGCCTCTGGATGATTGTGGGCAGGGGCCGAGTACCATAACTATCAAGGATAATGCCAAAAGGATAGGTCTGAGCTATGATCAGGGGAAGCAAGGGGATGGTGGAACTCTGCCAGAGTGGGAAAGAGGGAGTGAGGGCACTCTAAAAAAGGAGTGACCATTGAGAAGGGATGGAATGTCCTGCACAAAGGGTGGTGATCACGAAGGGAAGGAGGAAGAAAAACTCTGCCGGGATAGGTGGGATGCGATTGGAGGGAAAACTGCCAGGAAGGTGGAGGGTAGAGAGAAAGGGAACTCCACAGAAGTGGGGGATGGCAATTAGCGAGGGAAGGGAATTCGGGGGAGCTTGAAGGAGGAAAGGGAACTCTACCAAACAGAACAGCATTAGTCCAGATTAAAACAAACATTCTAGCAATTAGGAGCAATTATGCTGTTCCATTCACAAAGATGGTGCCAGATGCAGCCAAAATGGCACTAATTAAAAAAAACTTACTAAAACAGATCTTGCACAAGAAACGTGACTAAAATACATTTCTTAAGGCAAAATAGCATCACATATTCTTACCTGGCTGTGACTTCAAACATACAGCAAAGTGGTTTATACCTACATATAACAGAAAAGCCACTGCAGAGAGAGTCAAACTGCTTCAAAAAACTCCAAGACTAAAACAGGGTGGACTACCTGGCATCCAACTAGATTCTAGAAATGACAAAAGAACAACCTGCCTTATCAACCTTGCAAAGTCCTCCTTGCTAATATCTGATGCCAAAATCAGGGATGCTGTCCCACAGATTTGTCAGGCAATGAATCATACCTAATGGACATTGTCTCAATCTCCTCCATCTCTATTGCTGGGTATGAACTGTCCAAAAGGCCAACGTCAGACTGAACAGAAGTTGCAGCACAGTAATATACATCTGACAGGGAGTGGTTCTTGGAATTCTCAAACTTGATTCTGAGCCCCATTAATTCTAATTTGGGTGAATTCACCATGTTAGATGAAACATTGTTAAGGAAACCTCCTGATGATTACCACCTGCCCCTCCCTCAGCTGATGAATCAGCACTCGTCCAAACTGAACAAAATATGAATCCAGATTGAATACAACTTGGAAGAAGATTGAGTTTTTTGAAGAGGTGAAAAAGATAAGTGATGAGGGAAGGATTGTAGATGTAGTTTATATGGACTTTAGTAATGTAATTGACAGGGTCCCACGTGGCAGACTGATACAAAAACCAAAATCACATGGGATTTGGGGTGGGCTGGTGAGATGGGTACAGAGCCGGTTTGATCAGAGAAGTCATGATGTAGAGATGCCGGTGTTGGACTGGGGTAAACACAGTAAGAAGTCTGACAACACCAAATTTAAATCCAACCGATTTATTTGATAGTAAACTCACAAGCTTTCGACTCTATGGTCTTCGTCAGGTGAATGAGGTGTTCTGGTCTCCAACAGCACACATACCAGCACAGACTGTTTACAGATTACTGATTAGAATGCGAATAGCAGGTTAGGTGTAAAGATTTGCATTCGTATGTGGGAGGAAACCAGAGCATCTGAAAGAAACCAGATGGGGAAATGTGCAAACTCCACACAGATAGTGACTCAAGGCCAGAATTGAACCCAGGCCCCTGATGCTGTGAGGCAGCATAACCCTATTCTGCCACAGTGTTGCCCTTAGGAACATTAACATAGAGAGGGGGACCGGGGCTTGTAGGTCCACAGTTCCCTAAAAGTCTTCATTGGCTGCGGCATTGAGTACACAAATTGGGAAATTATGTCGCAGCTATATAAAACATTGGCTCAGCTGCATTTGGAGCATGCAGTTCTGTTTGCCATACCAAAAGAATTTGGAAGCGTTGGAGAGATTCAAAGGTGGCTCACCCGGATGTTGCCTGTTCTCAAGGGTGTTGACAGTGGAAAGACAGAGGCTGAGGGGAGACCTGATAAAGTTCTATAAAATTATGAGAGGCATAAACAGGGTGAATAGTCAGATTTGTTTTTCTCCTAGTGTGGAAGTATTAATTACAAGGGGCACATATTCAAGGTGAGAGGGGTAAAGTTTAAGGAAGATGTGTGGGGGAAGTTTTTCATGCAGAGTGGTGAATGCCTAGAATGTGCTGCCAGAGGAGATGGTAGAAGCAGGCTCTTTTAAGAAACATCTGGATGGATACATGAAAAAGGGGGGAATAAAGAGATAGGGACCAATTAAGGGCAAAAGACTTTTTCTTGTAGTTCAGTTAGGACTTCATGATTGTTGTGGGCTTGGAGGACCAAAGGGCCTGTTTCTATGCCGTACTATTCTTTGTTCTAGAGCGTACAGAGGGTAGCAAGGCCTTAGAATATTTTCGAAGTGTGAGATTTCAGTGTCCATCAAGCATCTCTCAGTAGCACAATATTGACTAAACATGCGAAATGCTGAGGACAGACAATCAATGAAGCAAGCATGTGCCCAGAGACCAATAAGAGAGAAAAGATTAATTCAGTTCAGGAACCAGTAGAAACAAAATGGAGTAAAACACAGAACAGGTGTTGAAGAAAAAGGTACTGAAGTCAGTGGAGATTATAGAGGATAGTTTGTGAAAGGCAGATCATGCCTTATAAGCCTGGTTGAATTTTTTGAATATGTAACTAAACACATTGATGAAGGAAGAGCAGTAGATATAGTATATATGGACTTCAGGAAAGCATTTGATAAGGTACCCATACAAGGCTTATTGAGAAAGTGAGGGGGCATGGGATACAAGGGGACATTGCTTTGTGGATCCACAACTGGCTTGCTCAAGGAAGGCAGAGTGGTTATAGATGGGTCATATTCTGCATGGAGGTCGGTCACCAGTGGAATGGCCCAGGGATCTGTTTTGGGGCCCTTACTCTTTGTGATTTTTATAAATGAGCTGGATGAGGAAGTGGAGAGATGGGTTGGTAAGTTTGCTGATGACACAAAGGTTGGAGGTGTTGTGGATAGTGTGGAGGGATATCAGAAGTTGCAGCAAGACATTGATAGGATACAAGACTGGGCAGAGAAGTGGCAAATGGAGTTCAACCCAGATAAGTATGAAGTGGTTTATTTTGGCAGGTCAAATAGGATGGAGAATATAATATTAATGATAGGACTCTTGGCAGTGTGGAAGATCAGAAGAATCTTGGGGTCTGAGTTCATAGGACGCTCAAAGCAGCTGTGCAGGTTGAAGCTGTGGTTAAGAAGGTGTATGGTGTACTGGCCTTCATCAATCGAGGAATTGAGAGGTAGTGTTGCAACTATATAGGACCCTGGTCAGACTCCGTTTGGAGTATTGTGCTCAGTTCTGGTCACCCATTACAGGAAGGATGTGGAAGCTATATAAAGGATGCAGATTTACAAGAATGTTTCCTCAGTTGGGGAACTTGCCTTATGAGGATAGGTTGAGGAAGCTCGGCCTTTTCTCCTTGCAGAGATGAAGAATGAGAAGTGATCTGATAGAGGTATATAAGATATTGAAAGGTATTGATCAAGTGGATAGTCAGAGTCTTTTTCTCAGGGCTGAAATGGTTGCCATAAGGGGACACAGGTTTAAAGTGCTGGGAAATAGGTACACCAGGGATGTCAGGGGTAAGTTTTTCACTCAGAGTGATAGGTGCGTGGAGTGGGCTGCCAGCAACGGTGTGGAGGCAGATTCGATAGGATCTTTTAAGAGACTTTTAGATAAGTACATGGAACTTAGTAAGATAGAGGGTTATAGGTAAGCCTAGTAATTCGAAGGTAGGGACATGTTCAGCATAACTTTGTGGGCCAAAGGGCCTATATTGTGCTGTAGTTTTTCTATGTTTCTATGTTTGCTATGGTCTTAATCATTAGTGATTTTGACAGGACAGAAACAAAACTGAAGCATTTCAAACACTTAGTAAAATAATGTCACCTTGAATTCTGTACAAACACTTACACTTCTGCGGAGGTTTCTTTGTTGGTCTGCATTTTCCTATGATAGTAGTAGCTGAGAATGCCAATCACAAATGCAAGTACCAGGGTTATCATGATAAGAGGAATTATATATTTACGTGGTTGATGATCACCTGCAACCAAATAAGTTAAAAGGATCTGTCAGACGATAATAATATCACAACATTAATATAGAAAAACATAATTATAGAGGTGCAATTAGACAAATATATGCAGGCTCTAAAAGTCTATAGGCCCAGTGAATTGGCTACAGTAAATGTGTGAGGTTGCAGAGATAAGATGGAGAAGAGGGATGCTCTGTGCGAGAGCTGGTGCAGATCTGATGGGCCCAATAGTCTCCTTCTGAACCACAGAGAGTCTATGGTGAAATCAGGAGGAATAACCTAAACCTTAATTAAATAAGTATTTCTTAAGTAACTTTGTCAAGGAGCCAAAGGAAAGGATTTTAGGGATTGTTTATTGGCTTGCTTGGTGCATTTTATTTTGACACATTGTGAAACAGTTGGATAATTTTACAAAGAACAAAGAACAAAACAGCAAGGGAAACAGGCCCTTCGGCCCAACGAGCCCACGCCGCCACCTCGATGTTCCCATCTCTACCCATGATCCCTGTCTATGTTTATAGATCTATGGATTAAAAACCAAATTTGAGACAATTTAGGGAGAATTTGTTTTGCCAATTAGCCTAAGAGCACATCTTTGGGATGTGGGAGGAAACCGGAGCACCCGGAGAAAACCCACGCAAGCACGGGGAGAATGCGCAAACTCCCACAGACACAGGCCCAAATTCATGTATCTGCACAGCATAGCGATAGTCACTGAGCTGTCGTGTTGCCCATCAAATGGTCCAGGTCAAGCATACACTAATGACGTGAAGCACTAGGACACTCTCGAAAAAAATCCAAGAGCAGTCTCTCACGACCCATCGTGTGTATGCCCCTTGTTAGACAGCAAGGTGGACCAAAGTACCTGTAGGATAAAAACAAGTACATCAATATCATCATCTATTTAACACTTCCCAGGGACTCCCAAAGCTCATGATCCCTATTTTAAATCAGTTTTCTATACCCCGCTCCATTCCCATTCTGTTCATGTGCCCATCTAAGTATTTCTTAAATAACTCCAGAGTACCTGCCTCCACCACTTTACTTGGCAGCGCATTCCATACTCTCACCGCCCTCTGTGTGAAAAAACTCCCTCTAGCATCCAAATTATACTTTATCCCCCTCACCCTAAGCCCGTGACCCCTCGTGCTATTTGAGTCCATCCTAGGAAAAAGCTTAACCCTGTTTACTCTATCTATACCCCTCATAATCTTGTATACCTCTATTAGATCTCCTCTAAGTCTACGTCTTTCTAAGGAAAACAGCCCCAATTTGCCTAACCTCTCCTCGTAACCATACCAGGGTTCATACCAGGCAGCATCCTGGTAAACCTCCTCTGCACTCTCTCCAGAGCCACCAAACTTGGCGCATCTACAACTGATGCAGGCAAGGCATTCCATACCCTTACCACCCTCTGGGTAAAGAATCATATCATGGCTGATATGATTCTCCTCCCCATTCTCCTGCCTTCTCCCCATAACCCTTGATCACCTTATCAATTAAAAACCTGTCTCTGTCTTAAAGACATTCAATGATCTAGCTTCCAAGCCCTCTGTGGCAATGAATTCCACAGATTCACCATATATTCTGGCTAAAGGAATTCCTCCTCATCTCATTTTAAAGGAGCATCCTTTCACTCTAAGGTTGTGCCCTGAAGTATTAGTCTCTCCCACAAGTGGGAACACCCTCTTCATGTCTAAATGAAGTGCTGGTTAGGTGCATTGGCCATGCTAAATTTCCCCTCAATATATCCAAAACAGGCGCCAGCGTGTGGCGACTCGGGGATTTTCACAGTAACTTCATTGCAGTGTTAATGTGAACCGACTTGTGATATTAATAAATAAACTCTAAACTTTATCTAGGCTTCTCAGTAATCCGTAAATTTCAATTAGATCCTCTCTCATCCTTCTCAAGTCCATCAAGTAGAGACCCAGACTCCTCAATTGCTTGTCATATAACAAACTCTTCATTCCTGGAATCATTCTTATGAATCTCCGCTGGACCCCCTTCCAAGGCCAGCACATCCTTCATTAGATATGGGGCCCAAAACTACTCACAATATTGAAAATAGGGTCTGAACCGAGCCATATATAGGATCAGCAGTACGTCCCTGCTCTTGTCTTCTAGCCCTCTAGACATAAATGCTAACATTGAATTTGCCCTCCTATCAACTGAACCAGCACTCCCAAGTCCCTTTGTGCTTCAGATTTTCAAAGCCTTCATCCATTTAGGAAATAATCCTTCCTATCAGGTGCATGACCTCACTTTCCCACATTGTACTGCATCTGCCACATCTTTGCCCACTCTCCTCACTTGTTCAAGTCATTCTGCAGCCTCCTCACTTCCTCAACACTACTTCTTTGTATCATCCATAAATTTAACCATGCCCTTAGCTCCATCTTCCAGGTTATTAATGTATATAATGAAAAGTTGCAGTCCTAAAACTGACCCCTATGCAGCACCACTAGTCACCAGTTGCCATCAACTCAAGATTATCTTTCATAATTTACTGTCCAGTCTGTTCCTACTCTAAATCACACACTGAGAATTTCATACTTCAAATCAGTTATTAAAAGATGCACATTTTTGTTACTCATAATAAAGGGCTATGTACAAGAATCAATACAGTCACGTCTTTAATAATTTATATATTTATTTAATATTCTATAATCATCCAGAGAGAAATAAATTGATTAGGGATAGTCAACACAGTTTTGTG
The DNA here is from genome assembly GCA_024679065.1 of Sphyrna mokarran. Taxonomy (NCBI): domain Eukaryota; kingdom Metazoa; phylum Chordata; class Chondrichthyes; order Carcharhiniformes; family Carcharhinidae; genus Sphyrna; species Sphyrna mokarran. Next base: position 30,842,599 of record JAGIQG010000010.1, read on the forward strand.
AAGGTAGGTCGTGCCTCACAAACCTTATCTAGTTTTTTTGAAAAGGTGACCAAAGAGGTGGATAAGAGGAAGTTAGTTGATGTGGTGCATATGGATTTTAGCAAAGCATTTGATAAGGTTTCCATGGTAGGCTACTGCAGAAAATGCAGATGAATGGGATTGAGGGTGATTTAGCAATTTTGATTAGGAATTGGCTAGCAGATAGAAGATAAAGGGTGGTGGTTGATGGGAAATATTCAATTTGGAGTTCAGTTACAAGTGATGTATCTCAGAGATCTGTTTTGAGGCCATTGCTGTTTTGTCATTTTTATACATGATCTAGATGAGGGTGTAGAAGGATGGATAAGTAAATTTGCTGATGACACCAAAGTCAAAGGAGCTGTAGACAGTGATGATGGATGTTATAGTTTGCTAGAGTACCATCTGGGAGATTGGCTTGTGAACTGTCACCAAAAATGACCAACCTCATATCTTCTGCTTCACCTATAAACTGGGAACCTGAACATGCATCTTTCCAAATATAACTTTTTTAGTGTTTTAGTTGCTCTCAGAGTTTTCTCAATTGAAGCATGTTTCATCGTGGTACTTAGCAGGATGCCTGTCCAATCAAACCTCAGTTGTTCTGGTTCTTCCTTGTTAGCTGGATCCTGTTTCCATAAGGCTCAAACTTTAAGTTATACGGATTTGATTAACATTTTCTAGATAAAACTGTTGATTTAGTTTCACTCTTAATTTGTTTTCTTTCATCAATGTACTTAAAGGTCTCTGAAACCCAATTTCCTATCCTGAATTCCTTTGGCATGGTAGCACAGTGCTGCTGCCTCACAGATTCAGGGACCCAGGTTCAGCTAATGTGGTACCACAATTCAAGTTAAGTCAGGGAGAAAACAAATAGTTACAGGCCAGTGAGTCTAACATCAGTGGTAGGGAAATTATCAGAAAAAGTTCTGATAGACTTAATCTCCAATTGGAGATATAAGGATTAATTGACAATAGTCAGCATGTCTTTGTCAGGAGGAAATTATGCCTAACAAATTTGATTGAATTTTTTGAGGAAGTGACTGGGAATGTGGATGAGGGCAGAGCAGTTGATGTGGTCTACATGAACTTCAGTAAGGTTTTTGATAAGGTCTAACATTGGAGATTGATCAAGCAAGTAAGAGTCCATTGGATTCAAAATTGGCTTAGTGGCAGGAGGCAGAGGGTAAAGATCAAAGATTGTTTTGTGACTGGAATTCTGTGTACTGCAGGGATCAGTACTGGATTGTTTGCTGTTTGTATTATATATCAGTGATTTGAATGGAAATGTGGGGGATATGATTGGTAAATTTGCTCATTTCATGAAAATTGATGGTGTGGTAAATAACAAGAAGGGAAGTCTTCGATTGCAGGATGATATAGACACTGGTCAGAATGATGGCAAATATAAATTAACCCTGAAAATGAGAGGTGATGACTTTGGGAAGTTTGACAAGGCAAGGAATTACATAATGAATAGTAGGATGCAAGGAAGTATAGCGGACCAGACAGGCCGTGGGGTGTATATGATTCATGAAGGCAGAAGGATAGGTGGATAAGATATGTGATATTTGCCTTTATTACTGGGGGCATTGAACGTAAGAGCGGAAATATTACAACACACTGTATAAAACATTCACTAGGCCACAGCTAGCATACTGCAGGTAGTTCTAGTCTCCAGACAATAGGAAGAATGAGATTGAACTAGGAAGAGTGCAGAGGGGATTCATCAGGAAATTGCCTGGACTGGAACATTTCAGCCAAGAAGAGGCTGGTTAGGCTGGGGTTGTATTCTTTAGAACAGAGAAGGCACAATAGTACATGCTTCAGGTGCACAAAATCACAAGAGATAGAGGAAGGGTCAACAGGAAGAATCTGTTTCCTTTAGTAAAGGGGTCAATAACCAGGGGGCATTTTAGTTAATTGAAAGGGAATGAAATTTAGAGGGGATTTGAGGGAAAAGCTTTTCATCTGAGGATGATGGAAATCTGGAACTCATTACTTGAGAAGGTTGTAGATGGAGGAGCGTGCATAACAAGTAAGAAAAACATTCTCACTGTGGTTTCAGAAGGCTTTATTCTGATCAGAGAAGAATGAGATTTCAGGCAGTGTCTGGCATTTTTGAAAACTGGATGATTTGTTGCAGTGTAGGGGTCACGTGGAAAAAAAATTCATCAAGTCAACAGTCTCCAGGATAAAAATGGAAGTACTGGGAAGACAGTAAAGTATGGAATGAATGTTAAAGACAGTAAAAATAATATTTCTAGAGAGAGAAGGAGACTACTTAGAATACCAGGGGCATGAATAGGGTAATGGGGTACATTTTTTAAGAAGCATCCAGGGGGCTTCTTGAAACAGTATGTAGATAGTCCAACTAGGGATGGGGGCAAACTGGACCTGGTATTGGGGAATGAGCCCGACCAGGTGGTCGATGTTTCAATAGGGGAGCAGTTTGGGAACAGTGACCACAATTCAGTAAGGTTCTGATGGATAAAGAAATGAACGTGCTAAATTGGGGAAAGGCTAATTATAACAATATTAGGCAAGAACTGAAGAATCTAGATTGGGGGCAGATGTTTGAGGGCAAATCAACATCTGACATGTGGGAGGCTTTTAAGCGTAAGCTGGTAGGAATTCAGGACCAGCACATTCCTGTAAGGATGAAGAATAAATATGGCAAGTTTTGAGAAACTTAGATAATAAGAGCTACTGTGAGCATGATCAAAGAGAAAAGGGAAGCATTTGTCAAGGCTTAGAGGCTGGGAACACTCAAAGCAAATGTGGAATTCAAGGAAAGTAGAAAGAATATTAAGCAAGGAATAAGGAGGGCTAAAAGGGGTCACGAAAAAGCATTGGCCAGAAGGATTAAGGAAAATCCCAATGCTTATACAAAAAGCAAGAGAGTAGCTAGGACATGGTTGCCCTATTCCAGGGCAGGGGAGGGAATCTACAAGTAGAGTCAGAGAAATGTGCGAGGTATTAAATGAGTATTTTGCGTCCGTATTCACCAAAGAGAAGGATCTGATAGATGATGAGGCTGGGAATGGGTGTGCATGTTTGTTTGGGACAAGTTTGGGACATGTTGAGATCAAAAAGGAAGAGATATTGGGGTTCTTGAGAAACATTAAGGTACACAAATCCCCAGGACCTGATAGGATATGCCTCAGAATACTGGGAGAGGCAAGGAACATAATTGCAGGGGCCTTGAGAGAAATTTTTATATCCTCACTGGCAACAGGGGATGTCATGATTGGAGATGCCGGTGTTGGGCTGGGGTAAACACAGTAAGAAATCTCACAACACCAGGTTAAAGTCCAACAGGTTTATTTGGTAGTAAATGCCAATAGCTTTCATAGAACATAGAACATTACAGCGCAGTACAAGCCCTTTGGCCCTCGATGTTGCGCCGATCAGTGGAATCAATCTAATGGCCCTCTAACCTAAACTATTCCAATGTTATCCATATGCCTATCCACTAACCATGTGAACGCCCTTAAAGTTGGCGAATCCACAACGGCTGTAGATAGGGCATTCCACGCCTTTACTTCCCTCTGAGTAAAGAACCTACCTCTGACATCAGTCCTATAATTATCACCCCTCAATTTAGAGCTATGTCCCCTCATGTTAGCCATTGTCATCTGAGGAAAAAGATTCTTACTGTCCATGTTATCTAACCCTCTGATCATTTTGTATGCTTCAATTAGGTCACCTCTTACCCTTCTCTCTAATGAAAACAACCTCAAGTCCTTCAGCCTTTCCTCATAAGGTCTTCCTACCATACCAGGCAACACCCTGGTAAATCTCCTCTGCACCCTTTCCAATGCTTCCACATCTTTCTTATAATGTGGCAACCAGAACTGTACGCGATACTCTATGTGCAGCCGCATCAGAGTTTTATACAGTTGCAACATGATCTCACGGCTCCGAAATTCAATCCTTCTACCAATAAAAGCTAACACACCGTATGCCTTCTTAACAACCTTATCAACCTGGGTGCCAACTTTCAGGGAGCTATGCACTTGTACACTGAGACCTCTCTGCTTGTCAACACTACTACGAGTCCTTCCATTAGCCCTATATTCTGCTGTTACTCTTACCAAGGTGAATCATCTCACACTTATCGGGCATTAAACTCCATTTGCCACCTTTCAGCCCAGCTCTGCAGCTTATCTATGTTCTTCTGCAAATTGTAATATCCATCCTCACTGTCTACAACTTCTCCAGCTTTAGTGTCATCAGCAAATTTATTAACCCATCCTTCTACACTCTCATCTAGGTCATTTATAAAAAGGAAAAAATGGCAAAACAACTGAACTAAATCAAATTAACTAGAGATAAATCAAAAGGGGCAGTCCCCAAGAAGAAGGGAAGTGCCCAAAACAAAAGGCAAAGTAGGAAATTTAAAACATCAAACTTGAATGTGATGAAAGGGGTCAATAATGCATCCCAGTCCCTGCAAGTGCCCAGCGGGCAAAGGGCCCACTATCCAATGCCCTCGGACACCACACACACGAGCTGTAAATGTAGCCACGGTAGAGGGGCAGACAGTCGGGTTGGATGACTGTCTCGGCAAGTTTAGCCCAGCCCACAAGTAGGTTCATGGGGAGGTTTCCACCTTCTCCACCTCATCCACCAACTCTCCTCTTTAGGTGTCTGTAGATCAAGAGCATGACACTGGAGTGCAAACAAAACATCAGGAGCTTCTTATGGTAATTAAAAAACGGGTGCAACCTATGACATTCAACATAGACATGGTTCACAGACTTCCAAGATTGCAATAAGGACATATCTCTTGGGAGCCATGAATCAGTGTAACCTGCGATTGAACGGAACTGCCCCATACACCACCCTCCACCCAAGACCATGATAGTAGGGGAAAGTCCCTTTAAAAAAGGAACTTCCGACGCTGAATGGCAAAGGGCCAGCCAAGGTGTATCCAGGCGAGGACGCAGTAGTGGAAGGTGTGCTGCAGCAGCCCATACAGGAAATGCCGCCATGCAGCAACAATGGGCATGGAAGGTGGCTCAAACTGTGGAGTACTTGACCCAGTGCTGGGGAGGATTGTTGTGGCTCCCCTCAGCCAGTCATCGAAAGTTAATCTGGGTGAGGGAGTAGATTCCTCAGCAGTGGCTTATGAATGATAGCCACTACTCCACGCAGGGTAAGCTGCGTTGTGAAGCAACAGTGTTCCAGATTTTGGAAGGTGCTGGTAAAATGTGGGCAACGTCTGCAAGGAGTTCCAAAGACCCTCCAGATCTATGTACAGAAGCTGCATGTCATAATTCAGACTGTGCACTTGGCGGAAGAAATACATCGCCAGGAAACACCTTTGTGGAGGAGACTCAATATAACGATATCTCTGTAGGATCTGAAGGTGGAAAGTCGCCATTGAATGTGAAGGCACACCAGCGCCTGATTGCTCTCCCTAAGCAGGAGATTCAGAACCTCAACAGAGACCAAGTGCAATCTGTTGACCCAGAAGAATGGAGCAAGATTCTCTGGATGTTTGTGACTTTCAGATGGTTTATGACGAAAACTTGTAAGGTAACACTCAGAGTAGTCCTGTCCAATGACTCGGGCGAGCAGTCACTTTGGCCTCCAGTTCGCCAGCCAGGATTCCTCAGTCAGGCAAAGATGGACTCCCAAGTAGAGGAGGCTAATCTGCTTCAACTGAGTTCCTCTGGGAGGAGGTGCATCTACAACAGATCAACCAGAAATATGGAGCACTTGGCCCAGTCAATCCCGGCAAAGGACAGAATGGAATACACAGCCTGGCACTTCTGTGAACATGAGAAGCATATCATCATAAACCGACAGAACCAACCAATGTCTGGCTCTCGCAGAATCAAAACTGTCAACTTCTTGACAAAGGGCAGCCCTGCCTCACTCCTTTCCAAAGCAAAGGGGCGCCTTTAATGAGATTCTGTGGCAAGTGCAGTAATCGGATCTGGGCGACAGAATGCTTCCCAAACCCAAATTCCCACAGAGTTCAGAGCAGATACTCATGATGCATCCTGAGAAACATCTTCTCCTGATCAAGGGATAGGAATGGTATGAAGTCTTACAACACCAGGTTAAAGTTCAAAAGGTTTATTTGGAATTGCAGGGTTTCAGATCACTACTCCATCACCTGATGAAGAAACAGCACTCTGAAAGTTTGTGGTTCCAAATAAACATATTGGACTTTAACCTAGTGTTGTGAGACTTAGTGCTGCCCCAGTCCAATGCCAGCATCTCCATATCAAAGGACAGGAAGGCACTGGACAGATCAGCTCTCTGGGAATGATGGATTATATCCCAGACTAGATGGAGCTTATCATGTACTGAACAGCTTGGGAATGCCTAGGCCTGAACAGGGTGCCAAGATGTGTTGACATAATCTTGGCAAAAATTTTATAGTCTGTGCTGAGGAAGGAGACCAAATTTTCAGGTGGTGGAAATCCCCCCTTCTTGGGCAGCAGAGCAATGACTGCCCTGCACCAAGAAAGGAGTATTTCCCTGATTGCAATACTCTTCCCCAGGACCTCTGTGTAATTGTTTTCCAGAACACCCTGAAGAACTCCACTGTGAGCCTGTCCAGCCCTGGGGCTTCCCCCTTCAGAGGTTGTTGAATGTGTCGGTCAGCTCCCTCAGGCTTATCGGAGCTTTAAGCCCACTGGGGCCCTCCCAGCCAAACCGCAACAGGTCCTCCCATAAAACTCCAAGGGCATCCTCACTGGACAGATGTGCAGAGAAAAAGGGCATTATTCGTAATTATGGCCCTGATGCACTCCCCAATCCAAAACAAGGGATCTGCTGTCAGCCAGCAGCATAAGGAGCTGCTGCTGACACATTGCCTTCTTTGTTTCAAGGAGTAGAAGGGGGAGCCTCTCCCAGGTTCATGCAGATCTGTATTCATGCCATCACGGATGCGCCATGAGACCCGGCAGGTTGCAGATCCCACAGTTCTCCCTGTATGCCAGCTGCAGGGCTGGATCCTCATTAAGCTGACTGAAGTGTGATTCCAGATCAAAATCCTCTCAGGACAACTCTTCGATCCTGGATTTCTGCCTCTTTGTTCATCCCCTCACAAATTCCTGACAGAAGGCATGGATGTGAGCATAGCATACATCTGCCATAGCCCAAAAGAGGGGAAGCTTCCCCACTTCCACTTCCTTCTCCAACCAGTCCAGAAACAAAGAGATGAACCCAGGAAGCACCTGTTCTCCAGCAACAAGTTGGTAAAGCACCAATACGTTGTCATGCGAACGCTGGACGCGAGATGGAACAAAGTCCATCAACACAAGATGGTAGTCCAAGCAAGATACCTGCTGCACTAAGGCTGATGGAAAGCTGCACACAAATGCTCTGGAAATGTAAGGGTGGTCGAGTCTGGATGCTCTAGTTCCAGGCCCCTCAACTGCGAAGGCTTTGGAGCCAGGATGGAGATGTCTCCAGACATCCATCAAGTCATAGATCCCAATCAGTTCCCATAACTTCAACTGCAACACCAGGGGCTGGTGCGATCCTGCGCCTTGAGGGTACAATTGAAATCCCCCATCCTCCCCAAGGACGATGCACTCGCCCACCTTGTTGTGTAGATGAGCGGACACTTCCTCATAGAAAGTCATTTGCTGCGATCCAGCGGTTAGGGCATCACTCCCCCATCCCCAGCAGACTGTCAAGTGCAGCAACCAGGCTGGCACAGGTTCCTTGACATCCAAGATTTCCAGCTGAAAATGTGGGGCCAACAAGATAGCCTGCTGGAATTGGTGTGAGATGACTCATGTAGACCGTCCCCTTGTCACTCCAAGAAGTGACTTCATCTCCCAGGTGGTATATTTTCTCGCAGGAGGCACACTGCATACTTCCCATCTGGAGGGCTGAGAAGTTCTGGAAATTGCGTTGTGTCTCTGCCGCCATTGATATTGAGATAGCTGTAGTAACCTTCATGTCAGAAGCATAGTGCTCCTATCACCATTTATCCAAGGCTCCGAGGGAGCAGTGGAGCAAGATGAATTCATCCACTTTCTCATGAGCCCAGAAAGGAACCCTTGTAGTTGGCACTGCTCCTTTTTTAAATGGCCTACCTTGCATATCTGCAGCAAAGGTTCTTAAATAATTTATTTGGTCACAGAAGTGTCGTTAGTATGTTTAAGTACTGCATTTGTGAAATGTGGGAGATCCGTGACACTTCCAGCATCTCAGACAACTATATCTGCAGGAACTGCACCTAATTACAGCTCTTCACAGGTTGCATGGATAATTTGGAGCAGCAGTTGGATGCACTTAGGAGCGTGAAGGTGGCAAAGCATCATAGCTAGGAGTTTTCGTAAGGTATAGACAGATAGATGGGTGACTGTTAAAAGGGACGGGCAGTCAGCTTAGGAATCCCCTGTGATCATCCCCCTCTCTGACAAATATACCGTTTTCGATACTATTGGGGGGTGAATGGGTGAATGGCCTATCAGGGATAACAGCAGCAACAACAGTCAGTGTAGTAGCACTGCAGATAATAAGCAGGGAGCACCAGAACTGTAGAGGAGTCTATAGTTACAAGTTAAGGATAGGTGCTTCTGTGGATGTAAAAGAGACTCCAGGATGGTATGTTAGAACGTTAGAACATAAGAAATAGGAGCAGGAGAAGGCCATCTAGCCCCTCGAGCCTGCCCTGCCATTCAATAAGATCATGGCTGATCTGACAGTGGTTCAGTTCCACTTACTCACCTGCTCCCCATAATCCTTAATTCCCTCATTGATTAGAAATCTACCTACCTGTGACTTAAACATATTCAACCAGGTAGCTTCCACCGATTCAATGGGCAAAGAATTCCAGAGATTCGCTACCCTCTGAGAGAAGAAGTTCCTCCTCAACTCTGTTCTAAACTGAGCCCCCCCCCCCGCCACACACACACACACACACAATCCCCTTATTTTAAGGCTGTGTCCTCTAGTTCTTATTTCCTTTCTAAGTGGAAAGAATCTCTCTGCCAGGGTCCAGGATGTCTCTGAAAGGCACAGCATTCTGAAGGGAGAGAGTGAATAGCCAGAGGTCATGGTACATATTGGTACTAAAGACATGGGTAGGAGGTTGTGCAACAGCAGTTTAGAGAATTAGGTAGAAAGTTAAAAAGTAGGACCTCTAGAGTTGTAATCTCAGGATTATTCGCTGTGCCAGATGCCAATGAGGCTAGAAATTGGAAGGTAGTACAGCTCAACTTGTGGTGAAACTGCTGGTATAGGAGGGAGGGTTTCAGATATTTGGAGCTTTGGGATCCCTTCTGGGGCAAGTGGGACCTATATAAGAATGATGGGTCCCATCTAAACTGGAGGAGCATAAATATTCTGGCTGAGAAATTTGTTACTGTCACATGGGAGGATTTAAACTAGTTTGGCAGGGGGGTAAGTGTGGCCAGTTTTGGCAACCTTGAATAACAACAGATATTGTCAACCTAGTTAAAAATAAAGTATTTGTCAAGGCTAGGAGGCTGGGGACACATAAAGCAAATATGAAATATGAGGAAAGTAGATCAAAACATAAGCAAGATGTCAGGAGGGCTAAAAGTGGTCACAAACTCATTGGTCAGCAGGATTAAGGAAAATCCCAAGGCTTTTTTATACATATATAAAGAGCAAAAGGATAGAAGGGAAGGGTGTTGACCCAGTCAAGTGTAGGGAAGGGAATCTATGCCTGAAGCCAGAGGAAATGAGTGAAGTATTAAATTAGTACTCTGCATCAGTGTTCACAAAAGCGAAGGACTTGGTGGATGATATTGGGTAAGGGTGTGCACATAGTTCGGGTCATGTTGACATCAAAAGGAGGAGGTATTGGAAGTCTTAAGAACACGAAAGCAGACAAATCCCCAGGGTTTGATACTCTCGAACTAAGAGAGGCAAGGGAAGAAATTGCTGGGGCCTGGAAAGAAATCTTAGTAAACTTACTCGCGACAGGGGTCCAGATGCTTGGAGAAGGGTAGCAAGGATAATCGAAGCTGATGAACCTAACGTCAGTGGTGGGGAAATTATGAGAGAGGATTCTTTGAGACAGGATTTACTCCCACTTGAAAATAAGTGAGAGGCAACATGGTTTTATGAAGGAGGTATCATGTTTCCCTAACTTGTTTGAGTTTTTTGAGGAAGTGACAAGATGATTGAAGATAGGACAGTAGACTTTTCTGCATGAGCTTTGGTAAGGTCTTTGACAAGGTCCCTCATGGTAGACTGGTACAAAACATGAAGTCACATGGGATCAGAGGTGACTGGCAAGAGGGATACAGAACTGACTCAGTCATAGAAAACAGAAGGTAACAATGGAAGACATTTCTGAATAGACGGCTGTGGCTAGTGGCATTTCTCAGAGAAGAGTGTTGGAACCTTCGCTGCTTGTAAAATATATATATGATTTGGAGGTAAATATAACTGGTTTGATTAATAAGTTTGCAGACAACACATAGGTCGGTGGAATTACAGATAGCGATGAGGACTGTCAGAGGACACAGCAGGATAGAGATTGGTTGGAGACTGTCAGAGGATACACAAGGATAGAGATCGATTGGAGACTTGAGTGGAGAGATGGATTTAATCACGCCAAATGTGTGATAATGCATTTTAGTTGGTCCAAAACAGATGGGAAATATACAGTAAATGGCAGAACCTTAAGAGTATTGATAGGAGAGGGATCTGGATGTACAGCTACACAGATCACTGAAAATGACAACGCAGATGGCGAAGGTAGTCAAGCAGGCATGCTTGTTTTCATCAGCTGGGACAGTTAAAAATTGACAAGTCATCTTAATTAGGCTGTACTTGGAATATAATGTTCAATTCTGGTCACCTACCAGAAAGATGTGGAGGCTTTGGAGAGGGAGTACAGAAAAGATTTACCAGGATATTGTCTAGTGTGGAGGGAATTAGCTACAAGGAGAGGTTAATAGAAACATAGAACATTACAGCATAGTACAGGCCCTTCGGCCTTCAAAGTTATGCTGAGCTATATTTAATTCCAAGATCAAGATATCCCCTCCCTATCATTCTGGAGTGCTCCATGTGCCTATCCAATAACCACTTGCAAGTTCCTCAAGTATCCAACTCTATTATCACAGCATGCAGTCCATTTCATACTCCAACCACTCTCTGAGTAAAGAACCTACCTCGGACATCCCTCTAATATCTCTCACCATGAACCTTATAGTTATGCCATCTAGTAACAGCTATATCCACCCAAAGAAATAGTCTCTGAACATCCACTCTATCTATCCGCTCATCATTTTATAAACCTGTATTAAGTCACTCTCATCCACACCTCCCTCAGTCTTTCCACATAACATCTATTCTCCAAACTAGGCAGCACCCTGGTAAATCTCCTCTACACTCTCTCCAATGCTGTCACAGCCTTGTTGTAGTGAGGTGACCAGAACTGCACATAATATTCCAAATATGGTCTCATCAAGGTCCTGTACAATTGCAGATTAACCCCATGGCTCTTAATCTCAAACTCTCGGTTAATAAATGCTAACGAACGAGAAGCCTTCTTCACAGCTCTATCCACTTGAGTAGCAACCTTCAGAGATCTGTTTTATATAAACCCCAAGATCTCTCTGTTCTTCCACATTCCTCAGAACTCTGCTGTTGATCCTGTAATTTGCATTCAAGTTTGTCCTACCAAAATGAATCATTTTCACTTTTCAGGGTTAAACTCCATCTGCTACTTTTTGGCCCAGCTCTGCTTCCTATCAATGTCTGTTTGCAGCCTACAAGGGACCTCCACCTCATCCATGACTCCACCAATCTTGGTGTCATCAGCAAATTCACTGATCCACCCTTCAGCCCACTCCTCCAAGTCATTGATAAAAATAACATATAGCAGAGGACCCAGCACTGATCCATGTGGTATACTGCTGTTAACTGGTCTCCAGTCTGAAAAGTTTGCATTCCCACCATCACCCTCTGTCATCTATGAGATAGCCAGTTACTTATCCAATCAGCCAAATTTCCCCCTATCCCACACCTCTTTCTTTCTTCATGAGCCTGCCATGGGGAACTTTATCAAACACCTGACTAAAATCCATGTATGCAACAACTGCTCGATCTTCATCTACACAGTTACCTCCTCAAAGAATTCAATCAAATTTGTAAGGCAAGACTTACCTTTGATGAATCCATGCTGACTATCCCAAATTTAGCCGCATCTTTCCAAATGGTCATAAATCCTATCTCTCAGGACCTTTTCCATTAACTTACTGATCACTGAAGTAACACTAACCAGCCTATAATTATCAGGATCATTTGAATTTCCTTTCTTGAACAGAGGAACAACATTCAACCCCATGGACAGTGAGGACCAAAGATCAAAACCAAAGAGTCTGCAATCGTATCCCACAGCTCCCAGAGAATCCTAGGATATATCCCATCTGGCCCAGGGGACTTATTAACCCTCAAGTTTTTCAAAATTGCCAACATCTGCCTCTTTCAGCCTATTAGTCCTTACTACACTCATCCTCAAAAACATGGCTCCTCTCCTTGGTGAACACTGAAGAAAAGTATTCATTCATCAACTCTCCTATCTCTTCTGATTCCATGCACACGTTCCCACTACTATCTTGAACGGCCCTAACCTGTCATTTTTTTAATGCTTATATAGGAGTAAAAAGCCTTGGGGTTTTCCTTGATTAGACCCAACAAGGACTTCTCATGCCCTCTCCTAGTTCTCCTAAGCCCTTTTTTTTTAGCTCATTCCTTGCTACTTTGTAACTTTCATCCTTGTTTTCTCATCCTTACATAGCTTCCTTTTTCTTCTTGACAAGACATTCAACCTCTTGTGAACCATGGTTCCTTCACTCGGTCATTTTCTCCCTGTTTGACAGGGACATACCGATCAAGGACACGCAGTATTTCTTCCTTGAACAAACTCCACTTTTCAATAGAACCTTTACCTGACAGTTTCTGTTCCCATCTTATGCTCTCTAATTCTTGCCTAATCACATCATAATTACCCCTCCCCCAATTATAAACTTTGCTTTGCCGTATGGCCCTATCCCTCTCCCTTGCAATAATGGAAGACACCAAATTGTGGTCATTATCTCCAAAGTGCTCTTCCACAAATAAAACTTGGCCTGGTTCATTACCCAGTACCAAGCCCAACATGGCCCCACCTCTTGTCAGGCTATCCACATATTATGTCAGAAAACCCTCCTCACACACTGTATAAAAATTGTCCCATCCGAACTATTCAACCGACAAAGGTTCCAATTAATGTTTGGAAAGTTAAAGTCACCCATGATAACTACCCTGTGACCTCCACACATACCCATAATCTGCTTTGCAATTTCTTCCTCCACATCTCTATTACTATGTGGAGGCCTATAGAAAATTTCTAACAACGTGACCGTTTCTTTGCCATTTCTAACTTCAGCCCATAGTACCCCTATAGGCAAATGCCACCTCGAATTGCCCTTCAGCAGACGTTAAATGATCCTTGATTAATAATGCTACTCCTCTACCTCTTTTACCACTTTCCCTACTCCTAATGAAATATCTATACCCCGGAACTTTCAACAACCATTCCTGTCCCTGTTCTAACCACGTCTCCGTAATGGCCACAACATCATAGTCCCAAGTACCAATCCATGCTCCAAGTTCACCTACCTTATTCGGATACACCTTACATTGAAGTAGACATACTTGAACCCACCTTCCTGTCTGCTGGTACACTTCTGCAACCTTCATATCCTCCTCACAACACTCAACACTGGCTTCTGGATTGCAGCTTGTTTTCCCATCCTCCTGACAAATTCGTTTAAAACCCTCAAAGAGCCGTAGCAAATTTCCTTCCCAGGATATTGGTGCCCCTCTGATCCAGGTGCAAACCACCCTGTTTGTACAGGTCCCACCTTCCCCAGAATGTGCTCCAATTATCTATGTAACTGAAACTCTCCCTCCTACATCATTCCTGCAGCCACGTGTTTATGTGCACTTGCTCCCTGTTCCTCAATATGCATACAGCACATTAATTCAATTTTAATGCATTCAAATGCATTTAAATGTCAATCACGCCCAGTTTGGGCGCAGTCTCAATCATTATCATTTTCGAGCCTTGGTAAAGGGGGAACCAGGACGGGGCAGGCGTGGATCATACTTCTCGCTTCATACCTGACTTTACTAAGTTTTTGTGCCCGAAAATGGTAAAATCGGGCTTATAGAGTAACCCCCTAATTCTCCTATGCTGCAGAGAGAAAGGTCCCAGTCGATCCAGCTTCTCCTTATAACTTAAACTATCAAGTCTCAGCCACATCCTAGTAAATCTTTTCTGCTCTTTTTGTTTAATAATATGCTTCCTATAGTAGGGTCACCAGAATTGTACACAGTATTCCAAGTGTGGCCTTACCGATCTCTTGTACAACTTCAACAAGACATCCCAACTCTTGTATTCAATGTCCTCACCTATGAAACCAAGCATGCTGAATGCCTTCTTCACCACTCTGTCTACCTGTTGCTCCACTTTCAAGGAACTATGAACTTGTACCCCTAGATCTCTTTATTCCACAACACGCTACCATTAAGTGAGTAAGTCCTGTCCTGGTTCGATCGACCAAAATGCATCACCTTGCATTTATCTATGTTAAATTCTATCTGCCATCTGTCAGCCCATTGGCCCAATTGGAAAAAATCCCATTGTTATCCTTGATAACCTTCTTCACTGTCCTCTATGCCGCCAATCTTGTGTTATCTGCAAATTTACTAACCATGCCGACTAAATTCTCATCCAAATTATTAACATAAATGACAGTGGACCCAGTACCGATTCCTGAGGTACATCACTGGTCACAGGCCTCCAGTTTGAAAAACAATCTTTTAAACCATCCTCTGTCTTCTGTCAGATTCTCTTGACTGTAAAATATTCATTTTTAGAAACACAGAAATGCTCTGATTTCTCTTCAGATCATATACATATTTATTTATGTCAATCTTTTTCTCTTTACATATCTATAGAAACTTATTACAGTCAGTTTTTATGCTCCCTGCTTGTTTTACTTTCACACTCCATTTTTCCTTCTTAATCAATTCCTTGGCCCTCTTTTGCTGAATTTTAAACTGCTCCCAATCCTCATGCCTATTGTTCCGTGGGAGCATTGAAGAGAGGCAGTGAATTGCGAGAGACGAGCTTGTGGGTGAGTAGAGCGATTTTTAAAACTAACTTCACGAGTTTTTTTTTGTAAAATTTTTATACCAGAAGCCGGAAGTTGTTGTAAAGACACGTTGGGTAGAGTTTTTTTTAATCTTACTATAAATTGGAGTGGTGAGGAATCCCGATACACTACACAGGTAGAGTATCCCACCCCCCCTCCTCCTCTAACCTGAAAGAGAGAGAAAGAGAGAGAGTGAGAGCTGGTAAGTTTGCTTCTGTTTTTGTATGTGCTGTAAGGGCTTTGGCTCACAGAGCCTAAGTGAAAAGGATGAGGCAGGGTAAGTTATAAGTTTTTTATTACTATTTTCCTCTGGGTTTCTAAAAAGAGGCAAGTATGGGTGTGAGGCCAGTATGTTGTTGCCAGTGCAATATGTGGAAGGTCTTGGAAGCTACTGGTCTCCCAGACATCCATACCTGTGCTCGGTGTGTGGAGCTGCAGTCCCTACAGGACCAGGTTAAGGAACTGGAAATGCAGCTTGAGGACCTTCATCTCATTAGAGAGAATGAGGAGATAATTGATAGGAGCTATCAGCAAGTGGTCACACCAGGGCAACGGGAAGAAGGAATGTGGGTAACTATTAGGAAGGGGAAACCTCAGGTGATGCAGAGCACGCCGATGGATGTCCCCCTTCAAAATAAGTACTCCTGCCTGAGTACTACTTGGGGGGACATCTGAGGGAGGCAGCGGTGGCCAGCTCTCTGGAGCTGAGCCAGTACGTCAAAAAAACAAAGAACGAGAGCAGCAAGGCAGTACTAATAGGGGACTCCATATAGAGGGGTTGAGACAAGTGTTTTTGTGGATGCAGATGGGAGTCGTGGATGGTGGTTTGTCTCCCTGGAGCTGGGATCTGGGATGTCTCTGGACGTGTTCCAGACATCCTGAAAGGGGAGTGTGAGGAACTGGAGGTTGTAGTTCATATAGTTACTGCTGACATAGGCAGGAAGAGGGAAGTGGTCATGAAAAGGGATTATAGAGAACTGGGTAGGCAGCTGAGAAAGAGGAAAGTGAAGGTAGTAATCTCAGGATTGCTGCCTGCGCTTCGGGAGAATGAGAGCAGGAATAGAATGAGGTGGAGGCTGAATGCGTGGCTGAGGGACTGGAGCAGGGGGCAGGGATTCCGGTTCCTGGATCATTGGGAGCTCTTTAGGAGCAGGTGTGACCTGTACAGTAAAGACGGGTGGCACTTGAATCCCAGGGGGACTAATATCTTGGCGGGAAGACTGGCTAGGGCTACTGGGGGGACTTTAAACTAGAAAGGTTGGGGAGAGGGAATAGTGATGAGGAAACTGAGAACAAGGAGATTAGCTCCCAGGTAGGGAAGGACTGCAGACAGTATGAGAGGGAGGTTAGATGGGTGGTGGAGAAGGGAAAATGTTCAGACTGAGAGGCTGAGGTGTGTCTATTTTAACACCGGGAGTGTGGTAAATAAAGTAGATGAGCTTAGGGCGTGGATTGCTGCTTGGGAATGTGATGTGGTGGCCATTACAGAGACTTGGTTGTCTCAGGGTCAGGACTTCAGGTGCCAGGATTCAGGTGCTTCAGGAGGGACAGGATTGGGGGCAAAAGAGGTGGTGAGTGGCACTGTTAATCAGGGACAGTGTCATGGCTGCAGGGAAGGTGGATGCTGTGGAGGGACTGTCTACGGAGTCTCTGTGGGTGGAAGTTAGGAACAGCAAAGGGTTGATAACATTGCTGGGTGTATTCTATAGGCCGCCCAATAGTGACAAGAAAGTTGAGGTGCAGATAGGGAAACAGATCCTAGAGAGATGTAGAAATAACAGAATTGTCATGATGGGACACTTCAATTTCCCAAACATACACTGGAATATCCCAAGGGAAAGGGGTTTGGATGGGGAGGAGTTTGTTAGGTGTGTTCACGAGGGTTTCCTCACACAATACATGGATAGGCCTATGAGAGGAGAGGCTGTACTTGACCTGGTGCTGGCTAATGAACCAGGTGTCGGATCTCTCGGTAGGAGAGCATCTTGGGGACGGAGATCATAATTCTATCTCCTTCAAGATAGCACTGGAAAGAGATAGGATCAGGCAGGCTAGGAAGGTGTTTGTCTGGAGTAAGGGGAAATATGAAGACATCAGGCAGATAATTGGACAAATAAACTGGAAGGAGGCGTTCCTGGGGAAAAGTACAGAAGGAAGGTGGCGGATATTCAAAGAACAAAGAACAAAACAGCACGGGAAACAGGCCCTTCGGACCAACGAGCCCGCGCCGCCACCCTGATGTTCCCATCTCTACCCACGATCCCTGTCCATGTTTATAGATTTATGGATTAAAAACCAAATTGGAGACAATTTAGGGAGAATTTGTTTTGCCAATTAGCCTAAGAGCACATCTTTGGGATGTGGGAGGAAACCGGAGCTCCCGGAGAAAACCCACGCAAGCACGGGGAGAATGCGCAAACTCCCACAGACACAGGCCCAAATCCATGTATCTGCACAGCACAGCGATAGTCACTGAGCTGTCGTGTTGCTCATCAGATGGTCCAGGTCAAGCATACACGAACAACGTGAAGCACTAGGATACTCTCGAAAAAGATCCAAGAGCAGTTTTTAGTAAGGCGTTTGACAAAGTCCCTCATGGGAGGTTAGTCGAGAAGGTCAAGGCAAATGGGATACAAGGACAGGTAGCTAGATGGATAAGTAACTGGCTTAGTAATAGGAGACAGAGAGTAATAGTGGAAGGGTGTTGCTATGCTGGAGGTCGGTCACTAGTGGTGTGCCGCAGGGCTCGGTACTGGGACCTCTTCTATTTGTAATATATATAAATGACTTGGAAGAGGGAGTAAGTGGAGTGATCAGCAAGTTTGCAGACGATACAAAGATGGCTGGACTTGCAGGTAGTGAGGAGCATTGTCAGGTGATACAGCAGAACATAGATAGGCTGGTAGCTTGGGCAGACAGATGGCAGATGGAAATCAATCCTGATAAATGTGAGGTGATGCATTTCAGGAGAAAGAATGTAGGGGGGGAGGTATATGATAAAGGGTAGACCTATTAAAAGTATAGAAACGCAGAGGGACCTGGGGGTGCAGGTGAACAAGTCTCTGAAGGTGGCAGAGCAAGTGGAGAAGGTTGTGAAGAAAGCATATAGTATGTTAGCCTTTATAGAAAGAGGTATAGAGTACAAGAGCTGGCCTTTAATGTTGCAGTTGTATAAACACAGGTTAGACCTCATTTGGAATACTGCGTCCAGTTCTGGTCGCCTTACTACCGGAAGGACGTGGAGACTCTGGAGAGAGTGCAGAGGAGGTTTACCAGGATGCTGCCTGTATGGAAGGTCTGAATTATGAGGAGAGATTAGGTAAATTGGGACTGTTTTCCTTAGAAATACGTAGACTTAGAGGAGATCCGATAGAGGTGTACAAGATTTTGAAGGGGATTGATAGAGCAAACAGGGTTAAGCTTTTTCCTAGGATGGACTCAAATAGCACGAGGGGTCACGGGCTTAGGGTGAGGGGGGTAAGGTATAATTTTGATGCTAGAGGGAGTTTTTTCACACAGAGGGTGGGGGGGTGTATGGAATGCACTGCCAAGTAAAGTGGTGGAGGCAGGTACTCTGGAGTTCTTTAAGAAGTACTTAGATGGGCACATGAACAGAATGGGAATGGAGGGGTATAGAAAACTGATTTAAAATAGAGATCGTGAGCCTCGGGAGTCCCTGGGAAGTGTGTAAATAGATGATGATATTGATGTACTTGTTTTTATCCTACAGGTGCTTTGGTCCACCTTGTTGTCTAACAGGGGCATACACACAATGGGTCGTGTAGATAGGGAGGATGTGCTAGAATTCTCGAGGGTTGAAGTTGGATAAGTCCCCTGGGCCGGACGGGATTTACCCTAGGATTCTCTGGGAGGCAAGAGAGGAGATTGCAGAGCCTCTGGCTCTGATCTTCAGGTCCTCGTTGGTTACGGGTGTGGTTCCGGAGGACTGGAGGATAGCGAATGTGGTCCCATTGTTTAAGAAGGGGAAGAGAGACCTTCCAGGGAATTATAGGCCAGTGAGTCTTACTTCTGTTGTGGGCAAGGTATTGGAGAGAATTATTAGGGATAGGATTTATAGTTATTTAGAGAGAAATGAATTGATTGGGGATAGTCAGCATGGTTTCGTGAAGGGTAGGTCGTGCCTTACTAACCTCATTGAGTTTTTTGAGAAAGTGACCAGAGAGGTGGATGGGGGTAAGGCGGTTGATGTAGTATATATGGACTTTAGTAAGGCGTTTGATAAGGTGGCCCATGGAAGACTTCTACAGAAAATGCAGATGTGGGAATAGAGGGTGATTTAGCTAATTGGATTAGGAATTGGCTGAGATAGAAGACAGAGGGTGGTGGTTGATGGGAGATATTCATCGTGGAGTTCGGTGACAAGTGGTGTACCTCAGGGTCTGTTTTGGGGCCCTGCTGTTTGTAATTTTTATAAATGATCTGGATGAGGGTATTGAAGGATGGATTAGTAAATTTGCAGATGACACTAAAGTCGGTGGAGTGGTAGATAGTGAAGAGGGGTTATAGTTTGCAGAGTGACTTGGACAAGTTGCAGAGCTGGGGCGAGAGGTGGCAAATGGAGTTTAATGTGGAAAAGTGAGGTAATGCACTTTGGCAGGAACAATAAATGTGTAGAGTATAGGGCTAATGGTAGGGCTCTTAATAGTGTTGAGGAACAGAAGGATCTTGGTGTATGTGTCAATAGATCCCTGAAAGTAGGCAGTCAAGTGGATAAAGTTGTTAAGAAGGCATATGGAGTCTTAGCTTTTATTGGTAGGGGGATTGAATTTAGGAGCCGCAGCATCATGTTGCAACTGTACAAAACTCTAGTGCGGCCGCACTTGGAGTATTGTGTGCAGTTCTGGTCCCCACATTATAAGAAAGATGTGGAGGCATTGGAGAGGGTACAGAGGAGGTTTACCAGGATGTTGCCTGGTATGGAGGGCAGGTCTTATGAAGAGAGGCTGAGGGATTTGAGGTTGTTTTCGTTAGAAAGGAGGCGGCTAAGAGGGGACCTTATTGAAACATATAAGATGATTAGAGGTTTAGATAGGGTGGACAGTGATAGCCTTTTTCCTAGGTGGAGAAAGCTAGCACGAGGGGACACAGCTTTAAATTAAGGGGTATGAGTTATAGGACGATATCAGAGGTAGGTTCTTTACTAAAGAGTGATTAGGGAGTGGAATGCCCTGCCTGCAGCTGTTGTAGATGCACTAAGTTTGGTGGCGTTTTAAGAGGTTAATTGATAAGTATATGGAAGAGAAGGGAATGGTTTAGTTTGGAGGGGCATTGCTTTTTATTTTTGGTCGGCACAACATCGAAGGCCGAAGGGCCTGTTCTGTGCTGTATTGTTCTATGTTCTATGTTCTATTGTCCTCCCTCTGCACTGCTGTGATGCTCTCCTTAACTAACAATGCCACTCCCCCACCTCTTCTGGACCCTCCTCTGTCACGCCTGAAACACTTATACCCAGGAATGTTCAGTTGCCACTGCTCCCCTTCCTTTAATGACGTCTCTGTCACTGCAACCACATCCAAGTTCCTCGCAAACATTAAGGCCCTAAATTCATCCATTTTTCCCGTTACGCTCCTCGCATTGAAACAGACACACTCCAGACCACTCCAAGACCACTCGGAACCTCCTTCTCCCCGGTGCATCTCTTCTTGTCCAAGCTTACTCTATCTCCCATCTCGCTCTCTACCGAGCTATCGGTCTCAGCCCCTCCCCCCCCATATTAGTTTAAATCCTGCCGAAACACTCCAGCTAACCTCCCAGCTAAGATATTCACATCCTTCCCATTCAAGTGTTCCCCATCCCTTCTATACAGGTGCCCTTCTTTCACAAAGAATTCCCAGTTATCCACAAATACGAAACCCTCTGCCCTACACCAGTCCTTCAGCCACGCATTCAGCTGTAGGATCTCATTTCTCCTGGCTCACTGTTACCCGCGCCTGGAAGCAGACCTGAGATCACCACCTTTGAGGCCCTGCTCTTCAGCCTGCCCCCCAACTCCCTGAATTGTCTTCTTATATCCTCCCTACTCTTCCTTCCTACATCCTTCTCTCCTACGTGAATAATCACATCCGCCTGGGCCCCCTCACCCTTCAAAATGCCCTCTACCCTGTCCGACACATCTTGCACCCCTGCTCCAGGGAGGCAAACTACCATCCTGGAGTCCCGCCTTGGACCACAGAAGCGCCTATCTATTCCTTTAACCCTCCCATCCCCCACCACTATCTCCCTTTTAGCCCCTTTCCTCCCCTTTGAGGTATTCTGGTCCTCGTGCCTTGCCTTTTTTAACCCTTCACCCTCAATATTTTGGGGGGCTGCCACTGGGGAAGTCTTTGGACTGTCTCCCCTCTCCTTTTTCCCCTTCCTGACAGTAATCCACCTGGAAGGGTCAGGTCCCCCCCGTTTAGGCTCCGGGTTTGCCTCCTTACTCTCCCTTCCTTCCATGATTGCCTCATTCTCCCTGACTAAAAATGCATCTTCCAACTGGCGCTCTAGTTGCTTGACCCGAGCCCTCAGACGCTGCAGCTCCAAACACTTGACGCATATGTGGACTTTCGGGAGAGGTCTCGACTCCAGGAACTCCCACATGTGACACCGTACACAGGTGAGGCGTCTTCCCTTAATCCCTGCCATTGTCTTAGACACCTTTGGAGGTGTGAATTCCAGTGGAAAACCAGTAGCACACTGTGCCTAAGCCTGCTCTCGCCCAAGTCCCACGAGCCGAAGCCCTTATATCTCACTCTGCTACCCTACTCACTCCTCTGCCCGCTCCCGACGCTGCCCGCTGTCTACTGCCATTTTCTTTTTATACTCCCTGGTGCCCTTCCCAGCTAGCCCCAGGATTAACTACAGCAGCAAAAAGCACTCAAAAAGAGAGAGGAAAAAAAAAGCAAATTGAAAAATATCACACTCAGCCACCAACACTTCCAGTCACTCTGTCCCAGAGAACAATGAGGAATGTTCAAGGAATGTTTGTCTGGAGCTCTGCACAACAACGTTCCGATGAGACAAGGAGGTTTTGGTAGGCCGCGGGAACCGTGGTGCACAAAGGTTGTGGTGAACCGAGTCAGGAAAAGAAAGGTGTATAAAAGGTTCAGAGAGCTAGGAGATGTTAGGGATCTAGAGGAGTATAAGGCTTGTAGAAAAGAGCTTAAAAAGGAAATTAGGAGAGCCAGAAGGCTCATGAGAAGGCCTTAGCAGGTAAGATTAAGGAGAATCCCAAGGCCTTCTACAAATATGTGAAAAGTAAAAGGATGAGAAGAGAAAGGATAGGACCTATAAAAAGTGAAGGGGGAAAAGATTATGTGGAACCAGAAGAAATGGCAGAGGTACTGAAAGAGTACTTTGCTCGGTATTCACGGTGGACAGTGATCTGGGAGGTTGTACTACAGGTTTGCAGCAGACTGAAAAGATTGAGTATGTGGATGTTAAGAAAGAGGATGTGTTAGAACTTTTAGATTCTATCAAGATAGACAAGTCGCCAGGACTGTTTGGGATATACCCCAGGTTATTGTGGGAGGTGAAGGTAGTGATTGCAGAGCCCCTGGCGATGATCTTTGTGTTGTCTATGGAGACGGGAGAGGTTCTGGAGGATTGGAGGATCGCGGATGTGGTTCCTATTTTCAAGAAAGAGAACAGGGATAGTCCGGGAAATTACCGACCGGTGAGTCTGACCTCAGTGGTTGGTAAGCTGATGGAGAGGCTTCTGAGGGACAAGATTTATAAGCATTTGGAGAAGTTTAGAATGATCAGAAGTAGTCAGATGGTTTTGTCAAGGGCAGGTCATGCCTTACGAGCCTAGATGAGTTCTTCGAAAATGTGACTGAACACATTGACAAAGGAAGAGCGGTGGACGTGGTGTACATGGACTTCAGCAAGGCATTTGATAAGGTCTCCCATACAAGACTTCTTGAGAAGGTGAGAGGGCATGGGATCCAAGGGGCTTTGGCCTTGTGGATCCAGAACTGGCTTGCCTGCAGAAGGCAAAAAGTGGTTGTGGATGGGTCTTTTTCTGCATGGAGGTCGGTCACCAGTGGAGTGCCCCAGGGATCTGTTTTGGGACCCTTGCTGTTTGTCATTTTCATAAATGACCTGGATGAAGAAGTGGAGGGATGGGTTAGTAAGTTCGCCGATGATATGAAGGTCGGTGGTGTTGTGGATGGTCTGGAGGGATGTCAGAAGTTGCAGTGGGACGTAGATAGGATGCAAGACTGGGCGGAGAAGTGGCAGATGGACTTCAACGCGGATAAATGTGTAGTGGTCCATTTTGGCAAGACCAATGGGATGAAGGAGTACAATATCAAGGGTAGGAGTCTTAGCTGTGTTAAGAGAAGGATCTTGGGGTCTGGGTCCATAGGACTCTTAAATCGGCTTCACAGGTGGAGGATGTGGTCAAGAAGGCATATGGTGTGCTGGCCTTCATTAATTGTGGGATTGAGTTTAGGAGTTGGGAGGTAATGCTGCAACTTTATAAGACCCTTGTCAGACGCCACTTGGAGTATTGTGTGCAGTTCTGGTTGCCTCACTATAGGAAGGATGTAGAAGAATGCAGAGAAGATTTACAAGGATGTTGCCTGGATTGGGAGGCATGCCTTATGAAGATAGGTTGAGGGAGCTGGGACTCTTCTCCCTGGAGAGACGAAGGTTGAGAGGCGACCTGATAGAGGTTTATAAAATGTTGAGAGGGATAGGGTGGATTCTCAGAGGCTATTTACCCGGGCTGAAATGGTCGCTATGAGAGTACACAGATTTAAGGTGCAGGGAAGCAAGTACAGAGGAGATGTTAGGGGTAAGTTTTTCACTCAGAAGGTGGTGAGTGAATGGAATCGGCTGCTGTCGGTGGTGGTAGAGGCGAACTCGCTGAAGTCATTTAAAAGACTTCTGGATGAGTATATGGGATTGGGGGTTATAGATAGGTCTATGGCTTGGTAGGTATAGATGTGATCGGTGCAACTTGAGGGCTGAAGGGCCTGTTTGTGCTGTAGTGTTCTATGTTCTATTGCTTTTTCCTGCTAATTTACTTCTTCCTTGAATCTGAGACTATCTCTAATTTCCCTTACTAGCCATGGTTATTTCCACAATTCCTTTACCACTTTTATGCCAAACAGCAAGGCAGGGTTTCACAAGGACTGTGTGATTGTCATCTTACTAATACTGTTATGGATAGGTGCATCTGCTACCAGCAAATATGTAAGTATGTTTTTCCTCTCTTGTTGGTTCCTTCACCAAGTGCTGTAGACCCAGTCCAGTAGTTATATCCTTCGGACACAATCAGCCTGGTCAGCAATGCTGCTGCTGAGCCATTCCTGGTGGTAATCATTGAAATCTCCCACCCAGGATATATTTTGTGCCTTTGCCATCTCCAATGCTTCCTCCAAGTACTGTTCAATATTGAGGAGTACTGATTCATCAACTGGAAGAGGATAGTACATGGTAACCAGTAAGAAGTTTCTTACCCACGTTTGACCTGAGACTTCAATAGAGTCTGGACTGGTGTTGAGGATACCCAGGGCAACCCACTATTGACTATTTACCACTGTACCACCACCTCTTCTCCAGGTGGGACAGGACGTATCTAGGGATGATAATGGCGATGGCTAGGGTATTATCTGTGAGGTATGATTCCATGAGAATAATTATGTCAGGCTGTTGCTTGACTAGTCTGTGAGACACCTCTCCTAATTTTGGCTGTTAGGAAGGAGGACTTTGCAGTGCTGTTTGTTTTGCAGTTGTCTTTTCCAGTGCCTAGATCAATGCCATTGATAGTCCATCCACTTTAATTTCTTCATTGAGACTTTATGGCGACTGATACAATGGAGTAGCTTGCTAGGCCACTTCAGAGATCAGCTGAGAGTCATTGCTGTGGCTTTGGAATCATATGTAGGCCAGACCAGACCAAGTAAGGATGGCAGACATAGTGAACCAGGTGGGTTTTTCCAACAGTCATACAATGGTTTCATGGTCATCAGCAGATTCTTAAGAAGGCGATTCTCCCATCCCACTGTGCTAATCTTTTAGCACAGTGGGCCTGGAGATTCACACAGTGTCCGATACGCATCCCACCCTGATAGAATCTCCCAGCACTGGATGTCCGGCGACATCAGCTTGATGTTAGAAATCAGCAGGAGCTGGAGAGATATTTGAATAATCAATCGTTACAGGTGAGGTGCTTGAAGATTGGAAAGTGGCAAATGTTGTGCCTTTGTTAAAAAAAGGCTGCAGGGAAAAGCCTGGGAACTGATGGGCAACATGACCGCTCAGTGACTATCACTGTTACTGTGCCGATACTTGGATTTGGGCCGATGTCTGCGGGAGTTTGCACATTCTCCCCACTATTGTGTGGGTTTTCTCCAGGTGCTCCGGTTTCTTCCGGCACCCCAAAAATGTACCCTTAGACAGATTGGTGTAACAAATTGTCCCTAAATTAGTTTTCCCTCAATCTTCCCCAATAGGTGTAGACAAAGGTCATAGGTAGAGGAGGAGACTCATAATGTTAAAATGGCAGCATGGGCTCGTTGGGCCAAAGGGCCTGTTTCCCATGCTAAATTGTTCATTGTACAGGCCACTAAGCCTCACATCTGTCATGGGTAAGTTCTTACAAGGTATTTTGAGAGTCAGGATCTATAGGCATTTAGAGACGCAAGTACTAATTAGGGACAGTCAGATTGGCGTCGCACAAATTTGACTTTTTGAAGATGTAACCAAGGTAGATAAGGGCAGTGCAGTAGATATTATCTACGTGAATTTTAGCAAGGCCTTTGACCAGGTACCACATGGTATGTTGTTACATAAGATTAAATCTCGTGGGATTCTGGGTAAGGTAGCCAAATTGTCTTGATGACAGAAGACAGAGTGGTTGTAGAGAATTGTTTTTCAAACTTGAAGGCCTATGACCAGTTTTGTGCCTCACTGATCCGTGCTGTGTTCACTGTTATTTGTCATTTATGTTAATGATTTGGATGAGAATTTAGTAGGTATGGTTAGTAAGTTTGCAGATGACAGCAGGATTGGTGAATTGGTGGCATGTGGACAGTGAAGAATGTTACCTAGGATTTCAACATGATTTTGGATCAATTGGGCTGACGAATGGCAGATAGAGTTTAATTTGCATAACTGTGAACAAAGAATAACACAGCACGGGTAACAGACCCTTCAGCTCAACAACTGGTTGACTGAATCAGGACAGGACTAACTCATTTAATGGGTAAGGTGTTGGAGGCAGTTATAGAACAAAGAGATCTAGTGGTACGTGTTCTAAAGTGGAGTCACAGATGGACAGAGTGGTGAAGAAGGCATTCGGCATGCTCGATTTCATTGGGCAGAATACTGAATGCAAGAATTACGACATCTTGTTGAAGTTGTACAAAACATTAGTAAGACCACACTTGGAATACTATATTCTTACCACCCTATTATAGAAAGGATATTATTAAACTAGAACGAGTGCAGAAAAGGTTTACTAGGATGCAACTGTGACTTAACAGTTTGAGTTATAAGGAGAGGCTGGATAGATTGGGACTTTTTTCTCTGAAGCATAGGAGGCTTAAAGGTCTATAAGATAATGAGGGGCACAGATCAGCTGGATAGTCAATATCTTTTCCCAAAGGCAGGGGAGTCTAAAACTGGAGGGCATAGGTTTAACGTGAGAGGAGAGAGATACAAAAGGATCCAAAAGGGCAATATTTTCACACAGAGGCTGGAAAAAGCTGTCAGACGCAGTAGTAGAGGCAGCTATAATTTTGTCTTTTAGGAAGTGTTGGGTAAAAATGGGTATCAAGGCATATGGGCCAATTGGGACTAGCTTACAGGTTTAAAAGAAAAGAGCGGCATGGACAAATTGGGCAAAAAACATGTTTCCATGCTGTAATCCTCTATAACTCCATGGCTCAATATTATTCAAATGCACATTTAAATATATTTTAAATACAATTAGCAACTGAAATCTCCAGGCCTGCTAGAGCATACGACCCCCCCTACCCCCGGCCTGGAGTATTTCACTCCAGTGGTTTTCAATACCTCTCCACTTTCAGGGAGCTAGAGCTAACGGGGTAATAGGTGTACTTCAGAGGAGCAGGCACCAGGTGAATGCTCCTGAGCACTACCACCTTGGCAGTGCCAGCCTGTGCCCCTAGCACCACCCCAGGGGCAAAGTGCAGGACTCAGTAGAGACTTGGCATTACCCACCAGGATTGGGCAGTGCCAAGTGGGTGGGGCCTAATAGGAGGCATGCCTAACATGGGGGTGGGAGGGTTCTGCTGTCACTCTGCATTTTGGAATTCAACAGAGGGAGGGAGATAGTGATCAGAGCTAGACATCAAGGTGGAGGCTGGAATTGGGGTTGCTGGAGGTGTAGGTTTGCCATGAGGGGAGATTGGAGGGGTTGACTGGGGCTGGTGGGAGGGGTTCATGAGGCAGACTGGGGGGAGGCGGCGTGACTGGTCTAATCCTAACTGTTTAGGGGGTTGGGGGGGGCGCTAATCGGTCCATGGAGGGGTCTGTAAGCCAGCGATGCAGGGTTGTGGGGCTGGCCAGTGATCAAGCTGACCAGCAATCAGGAGGCTGATAGATAGGGGCCACTGTACGGGCACCGATCCCAGCACTGGCAGCTTAGTGCGTGCACAATGGCCCACTCAGTGCTATGTTGGCTGATAGGATCAAGGAGAATCCTAAAGCTTTCTTTAGATATGTTAAGAATAGGAGATTGGTTAGGGCAAGATCAGGATCAGTCAGAGACAGCAGTGGGAAGTTATGCGTGGAGCCTGAAGAGATTGGAGAGACACTGAACAAATATTTCTCTTCGGTATTCACACAGGGAGATGTAAATGTAGTTGTGGAGAACACTGGGATACAGCATTGTAAACTGGAAAGTATTGAAGCAGATAAAGAGGAGGTGTTAGATATTCTTGAGGGTTTGAAAATAGATAAGTACCCCAGGCCGGATGGGATTTACCCTAGGATTCTCTGGGAGGCAAGAGAGGCAATTGCAGAGACTCTGGCTCTGATCTTCAGGTCATCGTAGGTTATGGGTATAGTGCCGGAAGACTGGAGGATAGCGAATGTGGTCCCATTGTTCAAGAAGGGGAATAGAGACTTTCCTGGGAATTATAGACCAGTGAGTCTTACTTCTGTTGAGGGCAAAGTTTTGGAAAGAATTATTAGGGATAGGATTTATAGTTATTTAGAGAGAAACGAATTGATTGGGGATAGTCAGCATGGTTTTGTGAAGGGTAGGTCGTGCCTTACTAACCTTATTGAGTTTTTTTGAAAAGGTGACCAAAGACGTGGATGGGGGTAAGGCAGTTGATGTGGTATATATGGACTTTAGTAAGGTGTTCGATAAGGTTCCCCATGGAAGGCTTCTGCAGAAAATGCAGATGTATGGGTGATTTAGCTAATTGGATTAGGAATTGGCTAGCTGATAGAAGACAGAGGGTGGTGGTTGATGGAAATTATTCATCATGGAGTTCGGTTACAAGTGGTGTACCTCAGGGATCTGTTTTAGGGCCTCTGCTGTTTGTAATTTTTATAAATGATCTGGATGAGGGTATTGAAGGATGGATTAGTAAATTTGCGGATGACACCAAAGTCGGAGGAGTGGTAGATAGTGAAGAGGGGTGTTATAGTTTGCAGAGAGACTTGGACAAGTTGCAGAGCTGGGCCAAGAGGTGGCAAATGGAGTTTAATGTGGAAAAGTGTGAGGTAATTCACTTTGACAGGAATAACAAATGTGTAGAGTATAGGGCTAATGGTAGGACTCTTAATAGTGTTGATGAACAGAGGGATCTTGGTGTATATGTGCATAGATCCCTGAAAGTAGGCAGTCAAGTCGATAAGGTTGTTAAGAAGGCATATGGAGTCTTGGCTTTTACTGGTAGGGGGATTGAATTTCGGAGCCGCAACGTCATGTTGCAACTGTACAAAACTCTAGTGCGGCCGCACTTGGGGTATTGTGTACAGTTCTGGTCCCCACATTATAAGAAAGATGTGGAGACATTGGAGAGGGTGCAGAGGAGGTTTACCAGGATGTTGCCTGGTATGGAGGGAAGGTCTTATGAGGAGAGGCTGAGGGATTTAAGGTTGTTTTCATTAGAAAGAAGGCGGCTAAGAGGAGGCCTTATTGAAACATACAAGATGATCAGAGGTTTAGATAGGGTGGACAGTGATAGCCTTTTTCCTCGGATGGAGAAAGCTAGCACGAAGGGATACAGCTTTAAATTAAGGGGTGGTAGTCATAGGACGGATGTCAGAGGTAGGTTCTTTACCCAGAGGGTGGTAAGGGTATGGAATGCCCTGCCTACTGCAGTTGTAGATGCGCCAAGTTTGGGGGCGTTTAAGAGGTCAGTGGATAGGTTTATGGATGAAAAGGGAATGGTTTAGGTTAAAGGGTCATTGCTTTTTCTTAATTGGTCGGCGCAACAGAGGGCCGAAGGGCCTGTTCTGCGCTTTAATGTTCTATGTTGCTGGCCTCCCCAGCGGGAATAGGCCCCGCCCCTTGATTTTATCGATATTCACACCAGAGCCCTCTGCAGTGCACAGAGCGTGTGAGATGCATTTCGAACTCCAACTGAAAAAAAAAGTGATTTATTCCAGCTTTCATGCCAATTCAACACTTTTTTTCCCAGCCCAGATATTTCTATTGAGTTCAAATTTCACAATCTATCATGCTGGGACTCAAACTCTAGTCTGCTGAGTTTCTGGATTAATAGATTAGCGATAATACCATTAGGCCATCATCTCTCCTTGTCTTCACTGAATTGTGGGAGCCGAATAGCCTGCCCATTCCAATATTCTGAACTCGCTTTTGAAGTTGATTGTTGAATCTGATTTCATCATCATTTCAGGCTGAAAAATTCTAGATAATCACAATTGATTGTTCAAAGAAAGAAAGCTGCTCATCTTGCCTCTGGTTTTTTTTAGATTTTTTTTCTGGCCGTAAAATTTCTTCCTCCTTGTGTACTCTGTGTGGGATCCTTTATATAGTTTGCATTAGTTAAGGGCTTTAGTTTAAGGGATCTTTGCCCAATGTAACTAATAATGCTGTACTTTAAAGCAAACTTAAGTTAATTTGGCCACATTTTAAAACTCAGATTGGAATATAGCTTGGAAATTTACCACCACTTGAAAGTGCAATGTTAAGCAGAAATGGTTCTTTTCATAAACAGAAGCTTTCATGCTCACAGCTGACAATTGTTTATGTTAGTTGAAGACTTCTTACACCTGTTAAGTTCATAACAAAGATAACCAAACTCATTGTTAATAACAGCTATCCAATCTATTCAATTGGGAGTTCAGTAAAATGCTGCAAGATTTTGAAGCGAACTTTGTAATCAGCCCAAGTGCCTGGGCACTCTCTTCTGCTTTCTGTAATTTTTTTAAATTATGAAGTTATATCTAATAAATAATTTTAAAAATAAGATTAAGTATCCTTGGTCTATTCGAATGAATGAATGGCTCCTACACTGTTAAAACCCAATACCATCTGGAAAACATTGGCAGTTTATAAATGCAGCTGCATATGGCTGATGAGTGCTAAACTATTCTAAGAATAGATATTTATCTGGTAATGTGGTTTAACAGTTTCCACAATAGGAAAGTCCCAACTCTTTAAGCTACCTTACATCAAGCAGCTTTAACATTCTGGACGCTGTGGGAAGGTAAGTATTATCTAGAAATCACAAATCTAAACGCTATCTAGTAGCAGGTATGAAAGGCAAATATTTGTGGTCTGGTTTTCAAAGAACAAAACAGCACAGGAAACAGGCCCTTTGGCCTAATGAGCCCACGATGCCAACTCGATGTTCCCACTTCCACCCATGATCCCTGTCTATGTTTATAGATCTATGCACTAGAACCAAATTTGAGACAATTTAGGGAGAATTAGCCTAAGACCACATCTTTGGGATGTGGAGGAAACCGGAGCACCCGGAGAAAACCCATGCAAGCATGGGGAGAATGCACACACTCCCACAGGCACAGGCCCAAATCCATGTATCTGCACAGCACAGCGATAGTCACTGAGCTGTCGTGTTGCCCAAATGGTCCAGGTCAAGTGTACACTAACGACGTGAAGCACTAGGATACTCTCGAAAAAAAAATCCAAGAGCAGTCCTCTCACAACCCATCGCGTGTATGCCCCTCGTTAGACAACAAGGTGCAAGGTTTTTATCCTGTAGGATAAAAACAAATACATCAATATCACCGACAATTTTCACACTCCCTCTAGCATCCAAATTATACCTTACCCCCTCACCTAAGTGCTATTAGAGTCCATCCTAGGAAAAAGCTTAACTCTGTTTACTCTATCTATACCCCTCATAATTTTGTACACCTCTATTAGGTCTCCTCTAAGTCTACGTCTTTCTAAGGAAAACAGTCCCAATTTGCCTAACCTCTCCTCGTAACTCAGACCTTCCATACCAGGCAGCATCCTTTAATTAGTCCATATAAATATGGCTTCTATACATTTTTAAAAGTTAAACAAAGAAACTTTAATGCATAGTTATAGAATGCTCCTTTGATACCAAACATGTGTTAAATACATTCCTTTAAAGCACCCAACTGTTGGAACCACAACACCATAAAGGAGACTCACCTTATCAAAAACAACCGATACAAGAGTGAGTTTTAATGAAGCTGCCTTCACAGTTTCTAATCAAATAGAGCCAGAAAGATATTAATGTCTTAGCTAATGAAAGAATTATAGTAGGGGATTTAATGGGAACTGACAAGAATTAATGGTAACATGATGATTACCTACACTTTCAGGGGGTATGGTAAAAAGCCCAATCGCAGAATTAATAAGCAATATATACGTGCTTCCTTCTTTGGCAACAAACAAAATTTATCAGAGAATATCCTGGAGTCAAGATGAGTTGACCAATCCCTTAGAAATTCAGTTAACTTCACTGACAAGGCCATAAAATACCAATGGCTTTTGTAAGCCCCCTTTATCAAAGGATGTCCATGTGAGACTGTGTTAGTAAAGATGCTTTATGAGGTGCTACCAAAAATAGAGACGTAATGTCTGACTAAGAGATGAGAGGACAGACTTAGGGATGATATATAGGGGTATCTCACGAGATACTGTGATCTCATAGATCAGGATGGTTTAATATCTTTTCTATTGAATCATTATCTAAATTGTGTCATTTGTAATACTTGCGATTGGATTGTGTAAAAGGACTGTGAGCTGCAGAATTATAGAAACTAGGATGATTTTCTTTGGTAGAGTGGTGTCTGAGAGATTGTGTTGAGATTCTACGCCCTTGCTAGTAAGTAAAATGTAGACAATCTGTTGGTTAAGTATCTTGTGTTAATATGTGTTTGTGTTAAAGTCAAACTCAGGAGTTGAGATTTTGATAGTATTCTTTGGAGGTTCCAATGAGATCGCTGGCTCCTAGCTGGTGCCTAAACAGACAAGCAGAGCAGTTCTCCAGGGAATCACTCTAACTGGCCAATAAAAAAAAGTCATATTTTAGTTACTGAAGAGGCTCTCCTTAGATGTTTCAAAGTGAAGTCAGTTTGTCCAGTGGGTGTACTGGGATATTTGACTTATTTCAGGAATGGGTTAACTTTTTAAAATCACTTCTTTTTTAGTTTGATGACAAAAGAGACAGATTGTTGAAATTCCACTGCTGAACTCAGTGGGCAGATTCTGTGCCAGAATCAAGGGAAAAATGTCATAAGAAATAGAGAAAGTCCTTGTTCCCTCTGGTAGAGGAACAAGCCTTGTTTGATGGGGTGAGAAAAGTAAAAGGGACAGACAGGGTCATTGTGCGATATGATCCTAACACACAAGAATTGGTCCTAAGTAAGATTAAGTAAAGTGCACTGTTAGAGTTTAACAGAATGTGTTAAGGGCTTTGTCTGTAGTGGCAAAAAACGCAGACAGAATTGTTTATATGTTTAGTTAAAATATAAATTTGTACTGTTTGTGATATTTGTTGTGAGTTTTGTACTGTCAAAATTCTTGGGAATCAAAATCACTGGGAACACTGATTGAGTTGCTGTGATAATTGGCTGATTGGATACAAGCGATTTGTTTGCCAATAAATATCTCAAACACTCAAATTGAGCCAGAATTAATAACCCAAATGGGTCATATGAAGGAAAGGTGAAATAGGCATAGAGAACACCGGTTGGAGCAACAGGACTGTGATATCATGCGCTGTGCCAACTCAGTTAAGAGAATGGGAGCTAGTTCGAATAAAATCCCCACAGAAGGGGACACCAGTTGACTTTATGTTTCAAAATTGTGGTCAGTCATCAATCAGTGGGAAAAATGGGTAGAATGGAACAAGGATAAGGGTAAATCTTTCTCACCTGATGGTACATTCAATCTCAACAGAATAACCATCTACAAGAATGCCTCTGGGAGATCCCAGGAGGAAAAAAAGATAAATCGGTCAACTGAGATTGGAAAAGGGGGAAGCGCAGACTACATTTAAAAAAAAAAGATGGAATTTCAGCAATTGCAAAACAAATTAGTGAAAGATGTGTTACCTGTCAAACCATGAATCCGGGAAAAACAGAAAAGGCACAGGCTGCCTCCCACCCAAATCTAACAGGACCCTTTGTAAATTAAGAACAAGTTGGCAAAACTGTGCTGAAACTGGACTAAAATGGATTGAATTGTTACCACCTAGCATGAATGGTAATGCGGTCAGCAACAAACACACAAAATCGTTATGGGCCAAGCCCCCAATGTTTTTCTGCACCACTTACTGTTAAGCAGATGGATATTAATAGAATGGAAGAAACTATTGTATTGTGTTAACAAAATGTATTTCTAGTTTCCATGCCCAGATAAAGGAAGTTCAGACTGATCCCACAGAAGGGAAGTGCATAGCTTAGGTCTGGGTAACTTAATTTATGCAAGGGTGTTTAAAAGAAAAAAGTCTTCACCCAAAATTTGAAGGCCCCTATCATGTCTTGTTGACCATCAACACTGCAATCAAGATGGAGGAAAGACCGACATGGATCTATGCATCTCATTGCAAGACAGCTCAAGGAAAAGGAATTATCAGCCTCACAATGGAAGAAATTTGTCACTGAGACTCTATTTTCTTGTGACATTTATAATACCTGCATTGTCTGAATTGCACATAAATATCTTCATGCACATATCATACACCTATGCCAAGGATATCAATGCTTCCAGCTGTTGAGTGCATACATAGGTACTGACACACTTGAAAGGAGGTATTCCTTTCAGACCAATTCCTTTCAATCAATCAGAAATAGCAGAATGGTGGCTGAATTAGAAAAGCTTGCCTAAAATTCGAACAATAGTACTTCTTAAGAAAGAACTAAGGGATAATAAGGAAAAGTGGGAATCAGCTGGGTATAGTATAAATAAATTTGAGAGATGGTTTCAACCTAATTATAAACTTTCTCAGAAGCCCCCTGTCTTGTTCCTTACCAACACAACATAACTAGGGAGACGCAGTGGAACAGATTGTCTGGTCAATATACAGACAGATGGGTGGAATGCAGAAACAAATAACTGTGACCATTCATCAATCCTCACATCCGCAAATACCATAACTGATGTAGTCTCACAACACCAGGTTAAAGTCCAACAGGTTTATTTGATAGCACAAGCTTCCAGAGCGCTGCTTCTTTATCAGGTGAGTACAGGATTTGTTTCACAAATAGGTATATATATAAAATATAGACACAAACGCAATTGGAAGATAATTGTTGGAGTCCTTTTGGTATCTTGTCTGCTTTCTTGCATCTTCATAGAAACTTGATGTCTGTGTGCTTGGAAATCCTCTCCACTGAGCTGGTTGTTTGCAGTGTTGATGGTAGCCATGATGTGAAGTGAAACAAATCGTGCACTCATCTGATGGAGCACAAAAGCTTGTGCTACCAAATAAACCTGTTGGACTTCTGGTGTTGTGAAACTATTTACTGTGTCTACCCCAGTCTAATGCTAGCAACTCCACATCATGACTATAACTGAAGGAAATGGTATCAGTTTACGAATCTTAAATGGAACACATTGTGTGGACACATATCCCTATTGCCATTAAACTGAGACGGGTCATGTTAGCTGGGATTTGTATTCATCATCATTTGCCCTCCCTAACACTCATCCCCTTTGTCGATCTAAACGAGCCCATACAAAAACACAACAGTTCCTTTCAGACCTTTATCACTGTCAGATGGGATTTACCTCAGTCGAAATAATAAAATTAGCTAAAAACTAGAAGTGGTGGCAAATAATACTACAAAAGTTATAAAAGGGTTGAGCGATGAAATGACAGCTATAAGAACAGTGACTTTACAGAACAGGTTGACCCTAGATTATTTGTTGGCTGAAAAAAGGTGGGACATGTGCCATAATAGGGTCCGAATGGGCACATACACCTCCGATCACTGAGGAAATAGGAAACTTAGTGGACCATATCTGTAAGGAGATTAAGAAGTTTATGGAACCAGATTTTTGGGAAATTTTTGGTTGGGCACAGGGGCATGGTTAGGAGCAATAGGTAAGCCCTAGTACATGGATTAGTTATATTTTTGGCTGTTACCTTTCCCCTATGTCTGATATTTGCAGTGAAGTGTTGCACAGCTTGGAAATGCAGTTATTCCAGAAGCTGCAGCCATTATAATGACAATAATTCTCAGGGAATGCAGAAAACAAGGAAATTGAAAGCTTTAAAAGATTCAATTAAAATAGAAATTGTTGTCTTGAGAAAGACAAGAGAGGGAACATAGAAAGATAGAAAAGGGCTACTATAAGATTGGCAGACTCTGCTAGGGATTTTATTTAATCAACTTAGATGTAGAATTCACTTTAAATCAATGGGGAGCAAGTTTGTTACTAATTATAATGAGGTGTTTTAAAACTTTGTAGTTTTAAAGGTACATACAGTACTTGTAATTAATTCATATAAATATATCTTCTATACATTTTTAGAAATTAGAGAAACTTTGATGTACAGTTACAGAATGCCCCTTCAATACTAAACATATTAGATACATTCCTTTAAATACTCAATTGTTAGAATCACAAGGCCATAAAGGAAACTTAATGCCTCACCAGAACCTTATCAGAAATAACTGATGCAAGAGTGAGTTTCAATGAAGCTGCATTCACAGTTTCTAATCAAAACAGAGTCAGAAAGATATTAATATCTTAACTAACGAAAGAGTTATAGTAGAAGACTTAGGAGAAACTGACAAGAATTAATGGTAACATAATACCACCCCTGGAAACTATAAGTCATAATAAAAAGCTGTCATTGAATTGATAATCAATATGTACATGTTTCATTATGTTGGCAATAAATAAAACTTATCAAGGTTATAATTGGGGAATATCCTGAAGGCAAATTCAGTTGACCAATCCCTCAGATTCAGTTAACTTCACTGACAAGGCCATAAAATGCTTTTGTAGGCCCATTTATCAATTAAAGGATCCCCATGTGACACTGTTTTAGCAAAGATGCTTTGTGAGGCTGCTATCGAAAATTGAGACATGATGTCTGACTGATAGAGGACAGGCTTGGGGGTGATATATTGGGGTAATTCATGAGGTGATCTCATAGATCAGGGTGGTTCAGTATTTTTTCTACTGGATCAATACATAAAGTATATCATTTGTAACACTTTTGATTGGATTGTGTCCAATTGATTGTGAGCTGTAGAATTGTTTAAACCAGGTTGATTTTCATTGTCTTGTGGAATGGTATCTCTGACCCATTGTGTCGAGATTCTATCCCCTTGCCAGCAAATAAAACAAAGACAATCTATTGGTTAACTATATTCTGTCAATATGTGTCTGTGTTAAAGACAAACTTGGAAGTCAAGATTTTGACACAAAAGTTTCCGGATTGATTGGAAATCCTGCTGCCAACTTCCCTGGCGAGCTTGGGTTCTTACCAGAATTGCACTTCTGTCCAAAAAAGTGACAATGTCAAAAGAAAGCATTTTCAAATGTGCCCCAAAGAGCTGACTGGAGAATAGCTAATGTTGTACTGTTGTTCAAAAAGTGTAGTAGAGATAACCCTGGAAATTATAGGCCGGTGAGTTTGATGTCAGTGGTAGGGAAGATGTTGGAGGGGATTCTTACAGATAGGATGTATAGGCACTTAGAGCATTGCGATCTGATTAGGGATACACAGTATGGATTTGTTAAGGGGAGGTCGTGCATTTCGAATCTGGTAGAATCTTTTGAGGAGGTGACGAAAACAGTTGATGAAAAGCGAGCCGTTGATGTCGTCTATACGGATTTCAGTAAGGCGTTTGACAAAGTCCCTCATGGGAGGTTAGTTGAGAAGGTCAAAGCTAATGGGATACAAGGACAGGTAGCTAGATGGATAAGTAACTGGCTTGGTAATAGGAGACAGAGTAATAGTGGAAGGATGTTTTTCTAGCTGGAGGTCGGTCACTAGTAGTGTGCCACAGGACTCGGTACTGGGACCTCTTCTATTTGTAATATATACAAATGACTTGGAAGAGGGAGTAAGTGGAGTGATCAGCAAGTTTGCAGACGATACAAAGATGGCTGGACTTGCAGATAGTGAGGAGCATTGTCAGGCAATGCAGCAGGACATAGATAGGCTGGTAGCTTGGGCAGGTAGAATTCAATCCTGATAAATGTGAGGTGATGCGTTTCAGGAGAAAGAATGTAGGGGGGAGCTATATGATAAAGGGTAGACCTATTAAAAGTATAGAAACGCAGAGGGACCAGGGGGTGCAGGTGAACAAGTCTCTGAAGGTGGCAGAGCAAGTGGAGAAGGTTGTGAAGAAAGCATATAGTATGCTAGCCTTTGTAAGAAGGGGTATAGAGTACAAGAGCTGGCCTTTAAATGTTGTGGTTGTATAAAACGTCAGTTAGACCTCATTTGGAATACTGCGTCCAGTTCTGGTCACCTTACCTACCAGAAGGACGTGGAGACTCTGGAGGGCAGAGGAGGTTAACCAGGATATTGCCTGGTATGGAAGGTCCGAGTTACGAGGAGAGATTAGGCAAATTGGGACTGTTTTCCTTAGAAAGACGTAGACTTAGGAGAGCTAATAGAGGTGTACAAGATTATGAGGGGTATAGATAGAGTAAACAGGTTAAGCTTTTTCTAGGATGGACTCAAATAGTATGAGGGGTGACGGGCTTAGGGTGAGGGGAGTAAGGCATAATTTGGATGCCAGAGTGAGTTTTTTCCACACAGAGGGTGGTGGGTGTATGGAACATGCTGCCAAGTAAAGTGGTGGAGGCAGACACTCTGGAGTTATTGAAGAGATACTTAGATGGGCACATGAACAGAATGGGAATGGAGGGATACAGAAAACTGATTTAAAATAGGGATCATGAGCCTTGGGAGTCCCTGGGAAGTGTGTAAATAGATGATGATATTGATGTACTTGTTTTTATCCTACAGGTGCTTTGGTCCACCTTGTTGTCTAACGAGGGGCATACACGTGATGGGTCATGAGAGGGCTGCTCTTGGATTTTTTCAAGAGTATCCTAGTGCTTCACATCGTTAGTGTACGCTTGACCTGGACCATTTGATGGGCAACACGACAGCTCAGTGACTATCGCTGTGCTGTGCAGATACATGGATTTGGGCCTGTGTCTGTGGGAGTTTGCGCATTCTCCCCGTGCTTGCGTGGGTTTTCTCTGGGAGCTCCGGTTTCCTCCCACATCCCAAATATGTGCTCTTAGCCTAACTGACAGAACAAATTCTCCCTAAATTGTGTCAAATTTGGTTTCAATCCATAGATCTATAAACATAGACAGGGAACATCGGGGTGGCGGCGTGGGCTTGTTGGGCTGAAGGGCCTGTTTCCCATGCTGTTTTGTTCTTTGAGATCTGAAACTCCTGTCTTCTCACTCATTTAGCATTTAGAATTTTTTTTATATATAAGAATGCACTCAATGTGGTATTCAATTGAAATAGAATAAACTTCGAAATGACTGGAGCATATATATGAATTTACAAAACACTTACCTATAAACAAATATACGGAGCCTGATGCAGTACCAACTGAATTGTTTGCTTCGCATGAGTAAAGCCCATCAAGGTCAGGAATCAACTTAAGCAATTTAACTTGGGCATTTTCAATTATCACACCTTCTGGGAGAGGACCATTGTCTCTAAGAGCAACAAAATGTTGTTTTGTTTAAATGAAATGATGCATGGCATTATGAAAATTGTGTGCAGTTAAACACAAGTTTTTTTTGTTGTCTTTAGTTCACACGCATAAAAGATATATTGATATCACTAATAACACATTTAAATAGTACCTTTAACATAAAATACATCCCAAGATGCTTCAGAGATCCAAATTGACTCTGTGGAAAAACTGAAGGTGGAAGTCAATCATAATGCAGCAATAATGGGGCAGAGTCCTTAATTTAGAAATGCAGTGATAATTGGAATTTAGATGAACAGCATTCTGTTGCATGGTGGATTACCATCAATTCAGATTCCCACGTGTCCATCCTGGGCCTGCTATAATGCCATGATGTGGAGATGCAGCATTGGACTGGGGTAAGACTGAGGCAAGATTACCACATGTCCATCCTAGGACTGCTACAATGCTTCAGTGATGCCCAACATCAACTGGAAAAACAACATTTTATCTTCTGATTAGGCACACTACTGCTTTCTGGACTCAACATTGAGTTCAACAACCTTAGATTGAACTTTCCCCTCCATCTTGACCCCTTCTCGGTTTCCTTGGCTTTTTCCAACATAAACCCACCACTTGTGGTCTACTTTTGGCCTCATTGAGCACTGACGTTTGTTGTCTTATTAACACCTTCTGCTATCTTTTTGCCACAATCAGCACTCTTCAGTTCTTAATGGTATTATTAATGCAGTAAGGGGTCTGGCAACACCAATTTTAAATCTAACCGATTGATAGTAAATCTGCTAGCTTTCGGCGTTTGTGCCTTCATCTACGCCAAAAGCTAGCAGATTTACTATCAAATAAATCGGTTGGATTTAAAATTGGTGTTGCCAGACCTCTTACTGAGTTTACCCCAGTCCAACGCCGGCATCTCTACATCATTATTAATGCACCCTTTGCTGATAAATGGAATCTTTGTCAATATCTCCTTTGTCCCAACCTACTCCTGCCCTTCTATTCTGCTCCACCTCCTGCAACCACCTCTCCAACTACATAATGAATTATGTTTCTACCTCTCTTCACTTACATAGAAGGATTATATTGGGTTCAAAATATAAATTGTGTTTCTCTTTCCAAACATGCTGCCAGACCTGCTGAGTTTATCCAATATTTGCTGGTTATATTCAAATTACCAGGATCGCCAATATCATGTATGATGTACTCTACAGATTGCCATCACTGACACATCCAAGAGCACAGGATGGAATTTTCTGGCCCTGCTAGTGTCGGATTCCGTTGTGGACGAGTGGAAAATTC
This sequence comes from Sphyrna mokarran, assembly GCA_024679065.1. Lineage (NCBI taxonomy): Eukaryota > Metazoa > Chordata > Chondrichthyes > Carcharhiniformes > Carcharhinidae > Sphyrna > Sphyrna mokarran. The sequence continues at coordinate 30,883,191 of JAGIQG010000010.1, forward strand.
CAAAAGAGACAAAAGTGGGAATCTTGCTGGCAGAAAATTAATTCTGGAATTCAAGGAATTTCCCCTTGCCATTTTCATGGGATCAGTTGGTGGGTCAGGTTTCCAATTAATGGGGCAGCATGGTGGCACAGTGGTTAGCACTACTGCTCGACAGCACCAAGGATGTGGGAACTGTACCTCGGGTGATTGTGCGGAATTCCGCACATTCTTCCCACGTCTGTGTGGATTTCTTCTAGATGCTCTGATTTCAGAGAATAAAAAAAACCAGAAAAGTATAGCATAGGAACAGGCCCTTCAGCCCTCCAAGCTTATACTGATCATGATGCCCTAACTAAAAAAACCTTCTGTCCTAACTCGGTCTATTTCCTCCCTATTCATGTACCTATCCATCTGCCTCTTAAATGTTGCTAATATGCCTGCTTCCACCACTTTCTCTGACAATACACTCCAGGTGCCCATGACTCTCTTCCCCCCACACATCTCCCTTAAACTTTCCCCCTCTCACCTTGAACTTGTGATCCTTGTAATTGACATTTTCATCCTTGGGGAAAAAACAACTGATTATCCACCCTGTCTATGCCTCTCAATTTCATAGATCTGTCAGGTTTCCCCTCAGCCTCCATCTTTCCAGTGAAAATAATCCTAGTTTATTCAAAACCTCCTCGAGAGCAAACACCCTCGAGACCTGGCAACATCCTGGTGAAACTTGTTTGCACTCTCATCCTGCTGAATTTTCTTTGCACTCTCTGTCTTCCTCTCACAATCCAAAAATATGTGGTTAGATTGTTTGCTGTGCAAAATTGTTCCTTGGTGTCAGGAAGACTGTCAAGGTAAATAAATAGGGTTATGCGGATAGATCCTAGTGAGATTGTTGTCACAGCAGACTCAATAGGCCAAATGGCCTCCTTCTACACTGTCAGGATTCTATTATAATCAGGAGAAGAGCATTCAGTGTGTGCTGCGGGATTCAGACACCACTGCATCTTGAGACAGAGACCAGCAATGCAATTGTGGGATGTGAAGAAAGAAGACGGATGCACGAAGGGTAATAGGGAATGGTGAGATTGGATGGGAAGGGAGAGCAACGGCAGGCAAAGGAGAGACCAAATGTAGAGAAGCTGGAACGTGATAAGGAAGGCTCTGACACAGAAAAGGTGGATGGGAATTAAACCATGAAAATGGGAAGAGTTCGTCTCAAACCCCTGGAATAGGAGATAGGGGTTAGCATTAGTGTGACAGAAACGGATTGCATTTCACAGAGACTCATGAGGTGTCCAGAGAGCAGAAAGAAAACTGAATTGTAATCTGTCATGAGAAACGGGAGAGTTAATTGATAATTTCTGCATTAGAGCTAACGGCAGTTGTAGGGTTTTGTGTCCATAGTACAGGGGTATGCCTGTGTGCTCAACTGGGATCATAACATAGAACAGTACAGCACAATACAGGCCCTTCAGGCCTCAATGTTGTGCTGAGCTAAGATCAAGCTATCCCACTCCCTATCATTCTGGTGTTGCTCCATGTGCCTATCCAAATAACTGCTTTTGAAAGTTCCTGATGTGTCTGACTCCACTATTACATGATGTAAAGATGCCGGCGTTGGATTGGGGTGGTAAGAACTCAGTAAGAATTTAGCAACACCAATTATTAATCCAACCGATTTATTTGATAGTAAAAAAGCGAGCTTTCAACACTCTTGTGTCTTCCTCAGGCAAGTGCAGTGTTCTGGTCTGCAATAGCACACATCAGCACAGACAGTCAGAGATTGCTGATTAGAATGCGAATCCTTACATCTAACGTGCTATTCAAGTGTTAAAGTGGCTAACAATGTGTGTGAAGGGAATCCTGAGCATGTTAGAGAATTGTGTATTTTCTCCAGACAGCACAGTAAGTGAGGTTTTTTGCTAACCCAGGCAAGTTACGGGGGTTACAGATAGTGTGTCATGAAGCCAAGATCCCTGTTAAGACCGTCCTCATGTGTGCGGAGCTTGGCTATCAGTCTCTGTTCAGCGACTCTGCGCTGTCGTGTATCATGAAAGCCCCCTTGAAGAACATTTACCCGCAGGTCGGAGGCCGAATGCCCATGACTGCTGAAGTGTTCGCCCACAGGAAGGGAACTGTTTTGCCTGGTGATTGTTGAGCGATGCTCATTCATCCGCTGTCGTAGTGTCTGCATGGTCTCCCCAATATACCATGCTTCGGGACATCCTTTCTTGCAACGTATTAGGTAGACAACGTTGGCCGAGTTGCAAGAGTATGTACCGTGTACCTGGTGAATGGTATCCTCACGTTTGATGATGTCGTCCATGTCTATGATCTGGCATGTCTTGCAGAGGTTGCTGTGGCAGGGTTGTGTGGTATTGTGGTCACTGTTCTCCTGAAGGTTGGGTAGTTTGCTGCGAACAATGATCTGTTTGAGGTTGTGCGGTTGTCTGAAAGCAAGAAGTGGGGGGGTGGGGATGGCCCTAGCGAGATGTTCATCGTCATCAATGATATGTTGAAGACTCCGGAGAAGATGTCGTAGCTTCTCCGCTCCGGGGAAGTACTGGACAACAAAGGGTACTCTGTCCACCGTGTCCCGTGTTCGTCTTCTGAGGAGATCAGTGCGGTTTATCGTTGTGGCACGTTGGAACTGTCGATCGATGAGTCGAGCGCCATATCCTGTTCTCACGAGGGCATCCTTCAGTGTCTGGAGGTGTCTGTCACGATCCTCCTCATCTGAGCAAATTCTGTGTATACGGAGGGCTTGTCCATAGGGAATGGTACACGGTACACACTCTTGCAACTCGGCCAACATTGTCTACCTAATACGTTGCAAGAAAGGATGTCCCGAAGCATGGTATATTGGGGAGACCATGCAAACACTACGACAGCGGATGAATGAGCATCGCTCAACAATCACCAGGCAAAACAGTTCCCTTCCTGTGGGCGAACACTTCAGCAGTCATGGGCATTCGGCCTCCGACCTGCGGGTAAATGTTCTTCAAGGGGGCTTTCATGATACACGACAGCGCAGTCGCTGAACAGAGACTGATAGCCAAGCTCCGCACACATGAGGACGGTCTTAATAGGGATCTTGGCTTCATGACACACTATCTGTAACCCCCGTAACTTGCCTGGGTTAGCAAAAAACCTCACTTACTGTGCTGTCTGGAGAAAATACACAATTCTCTAACCAATGCTCAGGATTCCCTTCACACACATTGTTAGCCACTTTAACACTTGAATAGCAGGTTAGATGTAAGGATTCGCATTCTAATCAGCAATCTCTGACTGTCTGTGCTGATGTGTGCTATTGCAGACCAGAACACTGCACTTGCCTGAGGAAGACACAAGAGTGTTGAAAGCTCGCTTTTTTACTATCAAATAAATCGGTTGGATTAATAATTGGTGTTGCTAAATTCTTACTGAGTTCTTACCACTATTACATGTCAGTTGTAGATGCAGCAAGTTTAAGAGGTTAGTAGATAAGTTTATGGATGAAAGGGGAATGGTTTAGGTTAGAGGGTCACTGCTTGTTCCTAATTGGTCGGCGCAACATCGAAGGCCGAAGGGCCTGTTCTGCGCTGTAATGTTCTATGTTCTATATTACAGCTGGCAGTCCATTCCACACCCCAATTACTCTGAGTGAGGAATCTATCTTGGACATCCCTCCTATATCTTCCACCAAAGACCTTATAGTTTATGCCCCCTAGTAACAGCTACATCCACCCAAGCAAATAGTCTCTGCACGTCCACTCTATCTATCCCCCTCATTATCTTGTAAACTTCTATTAAGTTACCTTTCATCCTCCTCTGCTCAAAAGAGAAAAACTCCAGCTCCTTTAACCTTTCCTCATAATTCCTACCCTCCAAACCAGGCAGCATCCTGGTAAATCTCCTCTGCACTCTCTCGAATGCTTCTACAGCCTTCTTATAGTCACGTGACCAGAACTCCACACAATATTCCAAATGTTGGCTCACTAAGGTCCTGTATAATTGCAGCATAACCCCACAGCTCTTAAACTCAAACCCCTGTTAATAAATGCTAACACACAATAAACCTCTTCACAGCTCTATCCACTTGAGTGGCAACCTTCAAAGATCTGTGGATGTGAACCCCCAGCTCTCTCTATTCCTCCACATTCTTCAGAACCCTACCATTGATCCTGTAATTCACATTCAAGTTTGTACTACCAAAATGAATCACCTCGCACTTATCAGGGTTAAGCTCCTTCTGCCACTTTTCGGCCCAGCTCTGCATCCTATCAATGTCTCTTTGCAGCCTACAAGAGCCCGCCACCTCATCCACTACTCCACCAATCTTGGTGTCATCAAGAAATTTACTAAGCCACCCTTTAGCCCCCTCTTCCACAATTGTGACCACAATTCGTTTACGTTCACGTTAGTGATGGATAGGGATAGGCATGAAGCTGGGGCAGTAGTTATAGCTGGGGGAAGGGTAATTATGAGGCCATAAGGAGAGAATTAGAGTGCGTAGATTGGACTAGGAATCTACAGGGACTGGGAACATCTGAAATGTGGAGCTTATTCAAGGAGCAGCTGCTGCGAGTCCTTGATAAGTATGTCCCTGTCAGGCAAGGAGGAAATGGTCGAGTAAGGGAACCTTGGTGTACGAAAAAAGTTGATTTGCTGGTTAAAAGGAAAAAGGAGGCTTATGTCAGGATGAGGCTTGAAGGCTCGGTTAGTGCAATGGATAGCTATAGATTAGCCAGGAGGGAGCTAAAGAGTGAGTTGAGGAGAGCTAAGAGGGGACACGAGAAGACTTTGGCTGATAGGATTAAGGAGAATCCTAAAGCTTTCTTTAGATATGTTAAGAGTAGAAGATTGGTTAGGGCAAGATTAGGGCCAGTCAGAGACAGCAGTGGGAAGTTGTGCATGGAGCCTGAAGAGATTGGAGAAGCACTGAATAAATATTTCTCTTCGGTATTCACGCAGGGAGATGTAAATGTAGTTACGGAGAACACTGAGGTACAGGGTTGTAAACTGGAAAGTATTGAAGTAGATAGGGAGGATGTGCTAGATATTCTTGAGGGTTTGAAGTTGGATAAGTCCCCTGGGCCGGACGGGATTTACCCTAGGATTCTCTGGGAGGCAAGAGAGGCGATTGCAGAGCCTCTGGCTCTGATCTTCAGGTCGTCGTTGGTTACGGGTATGGTTCCGGAAGACTGGAGGATAGCGAATGTGGTCCCATTGTTCAAGAAGGGGAAGAGAGACTTTCCGGGGAATTATAGGCCGGTGAGTCTTACTTCTGTTGTGGGCAAAGTATTGGAGAGAATTATTAGGGATGGATTTATAGTTATTTAGAGAGAAATGAATTGATTGGGGATAGTCAGCATGGTTTTGTGAAGGGTAGGTCGTGCCTTACTAACTTTATTGAGTTTTTTGAAAAAGTGACCAAAGAGGTGGATGGGGGTAAGGCGGTTGATGTAGTATATATGGACTTTAGTAAGGTGTTCGATAAGTGGCCCATGGAAGGCTTCTGCAGAAAATGCAGATGTATGGGATAGAGGGTGATTTAGCTAATTGGATTAGGAATTGGCTAGCAGATAGAAGACAGAGGGTGGTGGTTGATGGGAAGATATTCATTGTGGGAGTTTCGTACGAGTGGTGTGCCTCAGGGGTCTGTTTTTGGGGCCCCTGCTGTTTTAGTTTTTATAAATGATCTGGATGAAGGGTATTTTGAAGGACTGGATTAGTAAATTTGCAGATGACACTAAAGTCGGTGGAGTAGTAGAAAGTGAAGAGGGGTGTTTATAGTTTGTCAGAGAGACTTGGACAATTTGCAGAAGCTGGCTGAGAGGTGGCAAAATGGAGTTTTTAATGTGGAAAAGATGTGAGGTAGCCACTTGGCAGGAATATAAATGGTGTAGAGTATAGGGCTAATGGTAGGATTCTTATAGTTTTGTTTTTTGAAAAACGAACAGATGGTATCTTGGTGTATTGTTGTCATAGATCCCTGAAAGCTACGCCAGTCAAGTCGATAAACAATAAACCTAACACACAGAACAGGCCCTTCGGCCCTTCGATGTTTGTCCGACCAAAATAAAAAGCAATGCCCCTCCAAACTGAAACCATTCCCTTCTCTTCCATATACTTATCAATTAACCTCTTACGCCACCAAACTTGGCCGCATCTACAACAGCTGCAGGCAGGCATTCCACTCCCTAATCACTCTTTGATTAAGAACCTACCCTCTGATATCCGTCCTATAACTCATACCCCTTAATTAACAGCTGTGTCCCCTCGTGCTAGCTTTCTCCATCCTAGGAAGAGGCTATCACTGTCCACCCTATCTAAACCCTAATCATCTTATATGCTTCAATAGATCCCTCTTAGCCGCTCCTTTCTAATGAAACAACCCAAACCTTCACCTCTCCTCATATGACCTCCCTCCAAAATACCAGGCAACATCCTGTTACACCTCCTCTGTACCCTCTCCAAGCCCTCCACATCTTTCTTATAATGTGGGGACCAGAACTGCACACAATACTCCCAGTGCGGCCGCACTAGAGTTTTGTACAGTTTGCAACATGATGCTGCGGCTCGCTAAATTCAATCCCCTACCAATAAAAGCTAAGACTCCATATGCCTCTAACAACCTTTATCCACTTGACTGCCAACTTCCAGGGAATCTATTGACACATACACCAAGATCCTTCTGTTCCTCAACACTATTAAGAGCCCTACCATTAGCCCTATACTCTACACATTTATTGTTCCTGCCAAGTGCATTACCTCACACTTTTCCACATTAAACTCCATTTGCCACCTCTCGGCCCAGCTCTGCAACTTGTCCAAGTCCACTCTGCAAACTATAACACCCCTCTTCACTATCTACCACTCCACCGACTTTAGTGTCATCTGCAAATTTACTAATCCATCCTTCAATACCCTCATCCAGATCATTTATAAAAATTACAAACAGCAGGGGCCCCAAAACAGACCCCTGAGGCACACCACTTGTCACCGAACTCCACGATGAATATCTCCCATCAACCACCACCCTCTGTCTTCTATCTACCAGCCAATTCCTAATCCAATTAGCTAAATCACCCTCTATTCCACACATCTGCATTTTCTGTAGAAGTCTTCCATGGGCCACCTTATCAAACGCCTTACTAAAGTCCATATATACTACATCAACCGCCTTACCCCCATCCACCTCTCTGGTCACTTTCTCAAAAAACTCAATGAGGTTAGTAAGGCATGACCTACCCTTCACGAAACCATGCTGACTATCCCCAATCAATTCATTTCTCTCTAAATAACTATAAATCCTATCCCTAATAATTCTCTCCAATACCTTGCCCACAACAGAAGTAAGACTCACTGGCCTATAATTCCCTGGAAGGTCTCTCTTCCCCTTCTTAAACAATGGGACCACATTCGCTATCCTCCAGTCCTCCGGAACCACACCCGTAACCAACGACGACCTGAAGATCAGAGCCAGAGGCTCTGCAATCTCCTCTCTTGCCTCCCAGAGAATCCTAGGGTAAATCCCGTCCGGCCCAGGGGACTTATCCAACTTCAAACCCTCGAGAATTTCTAACACATCCTCCCTATCTACTACAATACTTCCCAATTTGCAACCCTGTACCTCAGTGTTCTCCATAGCTACATTTCCAGCACTCTGCGTGAATACCGAAGAGAAATATTTATTCAGTGCCTCACCAATCTCTTCAGGCTCCACGCACAACTTCCCACTGCTGTCTATGACTGGCCCTAATCTTGCCCTAACCAATCTTCTATTCTTAACATATCGAAAGAAAGCTTTAGGATTCTCCTTAATCCTATCAGCCAACATCTTCTCGTGTCCCCTCTTAGCTCTCCTCAATTCACTTTTTAGCTCCTTCCTGGCTAATCTATAGCTATCCATTGCACTAACTGAGCCTTCAAGCCTCATCCTGACATAAGCCTCCTTTTTCTTCTTAACCAGCAAATCAACTTTTTTCGTACACCAAGGCTCTCTTACTCGACCATTTCCTCCCTGCCTGACAGGGACATACTTATCAAGGACTCGCAGCAGCTGCTCCTTGAATAAGCACCACATTCCAGATGTTCCCAGTCCCTGTAGTTTCCTAGTCCAATCTATGCACCCTAATTCTCTCCTGATGGCCTCATAATTACCCTTCCCCCAGCTATAACTACTGCCCCCAGCTTCATGCCTATCCCTGTCCATCACTAAGGTGAACGTAACCGAATAAGGTTGTTAAGAAGGCATACGGAGTCTTAGCTTTTATTGTAGGGGGATTGATTTTCGGAACCGCAACGTCATGTTGCAACTGTACAAAACTCTAGTGCGGCCGCACTTGGAGTATTGTGTGCAGTTCTGGTCCCCACATTATAAGAAAGATGTGGAGGCATTGGAGAGTACAGAGGAGGTTTACCAGGATGTTGCCTGGTATGGAGGGCAGGTCTTATGAAGAGAGGCTGAGGGATTTGAGGTTGTTTTCGTTAGAGAGGAGGCGGCTAAGAGGAGACCTTATCGAACATATAAGATGATTAGAGGTTTAGATAGGGTGGACAGTGATAGCCTTTTTCCTAGGATGGAGAAAGCTAGCACGAGGGGACACAGCTTTAAAGTAAGGGGTGATAGTTATAGGACGGATATCAGAGATAGGTTCTTTACCCAGAGGGTGGTTAGGGAGTAGAATGCCCTGCCTGCGGCAATTGTAGATGCGCCAAGTTTGGTGGCGTTTAAGAGTTAGTTGATAAGTTTATGGAACAGAAGGGAATGGTTTAGTTTGGAGGGTCATTGCTTTTTTATAATGGTCGGCGCAACATCGAAGGCCGAAGGGCCTGTTCTGCGCTGTAATGTTCTATGTTCTATTCTATGTTCTTCCAAGTCATTGATAAATATCACAAAAATCAGAGGACCCAGCACTGACCCCTGTGGTACACAGCTGGTAACTGGCCTCCAGTCTAAAAATATTCCCTCCACTTCCACCCTCTGTCATAGAGCATAGAACATTACAGCGCAGTACAGGCCCTTCGGTCCTCGATGTTGCGCTGACAATGTAACCAATTTTATGACCCTCTGTCCTAAACTATTCTAATGCTATCCATATGACTATCCACTGCCCATTTAAACACCCTTAAACTTGAAGAGTCCACAACTGCTGCAGGCAGGGCATTCCATACTCTTACTATCCTGAGTAAAGAACCCACCTCTAGCATCTGTCCTATAACTACCATCCCTGTCTTCTGTGATACAGCCAGTTACTTATCCAATCAGCTAAATTTCCTTCTATCCCACACATCCTTCTTCATCAGTCTACCATGGGATCTTATTAAATACCTTACTAAAATCCATGTCTACGACATCAACTGCTCTACCTTGTCCACGCACAGTTACCTCCTCAAAGAATTCAATCAAATTTGAGAGGCAGGACTTATCCCTCACAAGTCGAAAGTTAAGTTTAAGTCCAAAGTTTGGTTTTCTGAATTTCTGAATCAACTTGAGATATTGATTTTTAATCTTAAGGAATAGAGAATTGTGCAGTACAGGAATTGGCCAAATTGATCTTCATGTGAATATGAAGCTCAGTACCTGAAACAGATCACTGCAGCAAACTAGCTCACTGAAGCACCTTGGCAGCAAAACAGAAATGTACTTACTTTGTCCAGATGAATTTAGTAGCAGGTGGGTTAGCATCTGCAGAACAAGCCAGATGTAAGCTACCAAGTTCAGTCTTCAGAGGTTTGACAATGACTGATGACATATCTGAAAAAAAATGTTTTAATCATCTATTTGAAATTGTTGAAAATAATTCAAACATATACTTTTGAGGAAGATGGTTGTTCCACGTAACAGAAACATGCTGTTCTAATTCAAGTTCACTCACATAGTGCGTAATCTAATCTTGTGTTCCCATTATCCTTTATTCCCTTTTCCTTAAAAAGTGTGGAAAGAAAATGCCAATACACTATTGTCTGCTTTGTATCTGGGTAAGAACATAGAATGCCTAAAGTTCAGAAAGAGGCCATTCAGTCCATTGACTCTGCACTGACTCTCTAACAGAGCATTTTAAACAGTCCTACCCCCATTCCTATCCATATAGCCTCACACATTTATTTTGCTAATCCCAATCTATGCATCTAGACTCACTAAGGTGCAATTTAACAGAACCAATCCACGTAACCTTTGGACTGTGGAAGAAAACCAGAGCATATATACGAAACACACAGACATGGATGAGAACATAGCAGAATCTATACATAGAACATTAAAGCACAGAACAGGCCCTTCAGCCTTCGATGTTGCGCCGACCATATAAAAAGCAATGACCCTCCAAACTAAACCATTCCCTTCTCTTCCATATACTTATCAACTAACCTCTTAAACGCCACCAAACTTGGCGCGTCTACAACTGCCGCAGGCAGGGCATTCCACTCCCGAACCACCCTCTGGGTAAAGAACCTACCTCTGATATCCGTCCTATAACTATCACCCCTTAATTTAAAGCTGTGTCCCCTCGTGCTAGCTTTCACCATCCTAGGAAAAAGGCTATCACTGTCCACCCTATCTAAACCTATAATCATTTTATATGTTTCGATAAGGTCCCCTCTTAGCCGCCTCCTTTCTAACGAAAACAACCTCAAATCCCTCGGCCTCTCTTCATAAGACCTGCCCTCCATACCAGGCAACATCCTGGTAAACCTCCTCTGTACCCTCTCCAATGCCTCCACATCTTTCTTATAATGTGGGGACCAGAACTGCACACAATACTCCAAGTGCGGCCGCACTAGAGTTTTGTACAGTTGCAATACAATCACAATCTGAAGGTTACAGCAGACAAGCCTAGACACTGATAATCAAACTCAATGAAATATTAATTAGGGTAATTGACATGATAATCATAGTATATCTATGGTCAGGACTGATTATTGGAATTTGTCATTTATGAATATGTGAATGTGATGAAAATTGAAGAGGATAATACTTTCCCTCAGTGAATTTCTGCTCATCATGGGAATAGGTTTCACCTTGGGTGTGAAGGAAGATGAATGGTTTGAAGGTTAGGGGGAATGAAGTGCTCACCTCAGGAGTGAAGATAACCTGACATCTGGGCTGATTCCACACATTATGGGTGGGTTGCTATCTTTAAATAGTCTTTATTATGATGCTTTAATAAACAATAATAATATTTTAGACACAAGAAATGAAACAGCCATTTAATACAACAAAATAAGTATCATTGGAAAAAGAAAAAAGTCAGAAAATTCAGAGTCCATTTGTCAACGAATCTGCATATCTTTTTCATGCAATATAAATTGTTGTTCCCATTCAGATTTAACATTGTAAATCTGTCCTGATGAGTGCATGACAATAACTTTTGGTAGCATTTTTTCTTTTTTTCAGCAATAGTTAAACAAAATAGCAGATGATATCATTGCAGATGTTTTGAAATAAATGCCATTTTCCAAAATCTCACGTCATCCTCAATATTGGGGCAGAAGCAGATTTACTGAATAAAAATTACAGCGTGTGTTTCCTCCCACAGTCCAAAGATGTGCAGGTTAGATTGATTGGCCATGCTAAGAAATTGCTGTTCAGTGGGCAATGTGTAGGTTAGAGGGATTAGTGGGTATAATATGTAGGGATATGGAAGTAGGACCTGGGTGGGATTGTGTTTGGTGCAGACTCAATGGGCCGAAAGGTTCTGCACTGTAGGGTTCTATTATTCTATGAACAGACCACTGGAACGTGGCAACCTGAAAAGTTGCACAACCTGAAAAGTTGCACAACCTGAAAAGTTGCACAACCTGAAAAGTTGCACAACCTGAAAAGTTGCACAACCTGAAAACTCACAAGTAGCCAAGATAGTGCAGGAAGCACTAGATCAAAAGAAAGAAGCAGGGAAAGCTATTGTTGAAATGGTTCCTAATACATTAGAATTTCTGGGTGGCTGAAATGCTAAAGGATTGTTATTCATAAAGTCAATGTATGCTGCAGATCATCATATCTTGGGAATAAATGTTATTAACATGTAGGCAATCATCCCATTATTTTAAAATCAAAAATAGAACAGAACAGAAAATTCTGGAAATATTTTATGTTCTTAAGATGTTCTCAATAACATCTACCATTCTGATCGTAATTTTCAATCTCAAGTTGTAACCTACAAGAGTGGATGTTGCTCATTGTTGAAAATGCTCAATCTTGAAGAAGATTTAATTTAATTAACAAAAGGCCTGTCCTGTAACAGTTTGATCATGAAGTTAAAAATAATCCTATCAGGTTTTACTGAAACAAATGGGTCTAAAAACATAAATGGAAAACTTAAACTGACAAATTCATCCACATTGATTGGGACATGTCATTCCTGCCATTCACACAAAATCCTGTAACTCGCTACCCAATCATGGGTGGGAGCATCTGCATCAGATGAACTGGATGGCATGGTACCACAATGGTTAGCACTGCTATCTCACAGCACCAGGGACCTGAGTTCAATTCCAGTCTTGGGCAACTATCTATGTGGAGTTTGCATGTTCTCCCTGTACCTGCATGGGTCTCCTCTAGGTGCTCCAGTTTCCTCCCACACTCTAAAGATGTGCAGATTAGGTTGATTGCTATGCTCAACTGGCCCCTAGTGTCCCAGGATGTAGAGGTTAGCAGGATTAGCAGGGGAAATAAGTGTGGTTGTAGGGATGGGGCAAGATTGCTATCAGTATAAACTCGATGGACCGAATGGGTTTCTTCTGTACTGTAGGGTTTCTATGATTGTATACCTGCATTGACACTCCAAATCAACAAACAGGCTCTTCAGCCCACAAGTTACACCAATCATATCCCTACTAGGCCTACCTATAACCCTCAAATCTATTAAGTCCCATGTGCTCATCCAGAAGTCTCTGAAAAGACCCGAAACAAATTTGCCTCCACTACCACTGATGGCAGCCGATTCCACTCACCCACCACCCTCAGTGAAAAACTTACCCCTGACATCTCCTCTGTACCTATCCCCAGCACCTGTGTTCTCTCATAGCAACCATTTCAGCCCTGGGAAAAAGCCTCTAAGAATCCACCTGATCTATACCTCTCAACATCTTACACACCTCTATCAGATCACCTCTCAGCCTTTATCTCTCCAAGGAGAAGAGACCGAGCTCCTGCAATCTATCTTCATAAGGCATGCTACACAATCCAGGCAACATCCTTGTAAATCTCCTTTGCACCCTTTCAATAGCTTCCATATCTGCAAGTTGTTCCTCACTTTGCCATTCCTCTGGTTCTCAGCCCTTACGCCAATGGAAGTTCTGTCTATTCAGCCTTGATCTCTTATTATTTTGAATATCTTTCTCAAATTTCCTGTCAATCTTCTACTCAGTCAGAGAATAACATAGCTTCTCCTATCTATTGGTGTAATTGAGGTGTCCCATTCCTGAAACCATTCTCAATGCTTTCTGTACCCTCTCTGCTGCATTTGCATTATTCTTATAAGTACAGTGCCCAAAATTGGAAAGAAGGCTCCAGTTCAGACTGAACGAATATTTTATAACTCTTCACCATAACTTCATTGCTTTTGTACTAAGAAGCTCAGAGTCACATATGCTTTATTGATGACATTCTCTGTCACCTTCAATGAATATTGAATATATACTAGCTGAGGTCCCTCTGATCCTGCATTTCCTTCTGAGTTGTCTCCTTTATTCTACATTGTACATCTCCATTCTCCTTATCAACTGGCTCAACGGGCTTCTGCATGGACAGGTAGAGGCGAGAGTAGGTTTTTCTTTCGAAAAGTTTATTCTTGTTTTTTTCTCCCCAGATGCCAGGCAAGATATTGGAATGCTTCTCTTGTAGGATATGGGAGATCAGGGAGACTTCTGGTATCCCTGATGACAACACCTGCAAGAGATGCATCCAGCTGCAGCCAAAAGCAAAGCGTGTTAGGGAACTGGAGAATGGGCTTGATGACTTCCATTTAAGTTGGGAGAATGAGTATATAGACAGCAGCTTTAGGACATAGAACATTACAGCGCAGAACAGGCCCTTTGGCCTTCGATGTTGCGCCGACCAATTAAGAAAAAGCAATGACCCTCTAACCTAAACCATTTCCTTTTCATCCATAAACTTATCTACTAACCTCTTAAACGGCCCCAAACTTGGCACATCTACAACTGCAGCAGGCAGGGCATTCCACTCCCTAACCACCCTCTGGGTAAAAAACCTACCTCTGATATCCATCCTATAACTACTACCCCTTAATTTAAAGCTATGTCCCCTTGTGCTAGCTTTCTCCATCCTAGGAAAAAGGCTATCACTGTCCACCCTAACTAAACCTCTAATCATCTTATATGTTTCAATAAGGTCTCCTCTTAGTCGCCTTCTTTCTAACGAAAACAACCTCAAATCCCTCAGCCTCTCTTCATAAGACATGCCCTCCATACCAGGCAACATCCTGGTAAACCTCCTTTGCACCCTCTCCAATGCCTTTCTTATAATGCGGGGACCAGAACTGCACACAATACTCCAAGTGCGGCCGCACTAGAGTTTTGTACAGTTGCAACATGACGTTGCGGCTCCGAAATTCAATCCCCCTACCAATAAAAGCTCCATATGCCTTCTTAACAACCTTATCGACTTGATGCCAACTTTCAGGGATCTATGCACATATACACCAAGATCCCTCTGTTCATCAACACTATTAAGAGCTCTACCATTAGCCCTATACTCTACACATTTGTTATTCCTGCCAAAGTGAATTACCTCACACTTTTCCACATTAAACTCCATTTGCCACCTCTCGGCCCAGCTCTGCAACTTGTCCAAGTCTCTCTGCAAACTATAACACCCCTCTTCACTATCTACCACTCCTCCGACTTTGGTGTCATCCGCAAATTTACTAATCCAACCTTCAATACCCTCATCCAGATCATTTATAAAAATTACAAACAGCAGGCTTTAGGCTGCACCTAAGCAGCCGAGCACAGGAAATTGTGTTACTGTAAGGAGAGGAAATGGAAATGTGAAAGGACATGAAGAGCAGGGTTCCCATGTCGCCATTCCCCTCCAAAACAGGTATACTGAATTGGATACTATTGTGGAGGATGCTTTATCTGGGACAGGCTCTGATACTGAGTCTGGTTCTGCAGTACAAATGGGTGGGAGGAAGAGGAGAGTGGGAGTGATAGGGGACTTAATGGTCAGAGGTACGGACAGGAGGTTCTGTGGTCGGGACAGAGATTCCCAGAGATTGTTGCCTTTTGGGTACCAAGGTCAGGGATGTCTTTGATCGTGTGCACAGCGCTTTAAAGTGGGAAGGTGATCAGCCAGGTGTCGTAGTACACATCAGTATCAATGACATAGTTGGAAGAGTGAGGAATAAGAGAGAGTATAGAGAGCTTGGAAGGAAGTTAAAAAGTAGGACCCTTAGGGTAGTAATCTCAGAATTGCTACCTGTACCACTTGCCACTGAGGTAAGAATAGGATGCTTGGGCAGATGAACACATGGCTGAGGAACTGATATAGGGGGCAGAGTTTCCGATTCTTGGATCATTGGGACCTCTTCTCAGGTAGGTGGGACCTATACAAGAAGACAAGTTACACCTAAACTACAAGGGGACCAAAACACTTGCACGGAAGTTTGCTAGTGTTATTGGGAAGCGTTTAAACTAGATTTGCAGGGGCATGGGAACCAGAGTGCCAGAGCAGATAGTGGAGTGGAGGTAAAAAGACAGGTTAGTTCATGCAAAAATCACAAATGGAACAGTTAAGTGTGGTGGAAATAATCTTCAGGTGTGTCTATTTCAATGTCAGGAATATTGTGGGGAAGGCAAATGAGCTGAAGGCATGGATTGACACGTGGAAATATGACATTATGGCCATTAGTGAAACTTGGCTACGGGAGGGGCAGGACTGGCAGTTCAGTGTTCCAATATTTCAGGCATGATAGAGGCAGAGGGATAAAAGGTTGAGGGATGGCATTGTTGGTCAGGGAAAATGTTACAGCGATGCTCAGGCAGGATGGATTAGGGAGCTTGTCTACAGAGGCCCTATGGGTGGAACTGAGAAACAGGAAAGGTATGACCACATTAATGGGGTTGTATTGTAGACTACCTAATAGTCAGAGAGAATTGGAAGAGCAAATCAGCACAGAGATAGCTGACAACTGCAAGAAAGACAAAATTGTAATAGTAGCGGATTTTAATTTTCCACATACAGATTAGGACTTGCATACTGTTAAAGGTTTAGACGGTAGAGTTTGTGACGTGTTCAGGAGAATTTTCTACATCAGTATATAGAGGTGCCAACTAGAGAGGATGCGATATTAGATCTCCTATTGGGAAATGAATTAGGGCAGGTAATGGATGTGAGTGATCCAGTGATCATAATGCCATTAGTTTCAACCCAATCATGGATAAGAACAAAGAACAAAACAGCACGGGCCCAACAAGCCCGCACCTCCACCCCGATGTTCCCACCTCTACCCGCTATCCCTGTCCATGTTTATAGATCTATGGATTAAAAACCAAATTTGAGACAATTTAGGGAGAATTTGTTTTGCCAATTGGCCTAAGAGCACATCTTTGGGATGTGGGAGGAAACTGGAGCTCCCGGAGAAAACCCACGCAAGCATGAGGAGAGTGCGCAAACTCCCACAGACACAGGCCCAAATCCATGTATCTGCACAGCACAGCGATAGTCACTGAGCTGTCGTGTTGCCCATCAGATGGTCCAGGTCAAGCATACACTAACGACGTGAAGCAGTAGGATACTCTCGAAAAAGATCCAAGAGCAGCCCTCTCACGACCCATCGCATGTACACCCCTCATTAGACAACAAGGTGGACCAAAGCACCTGTAGGATAAAAACGAGTACATCAATATCATCATCTATTTACACACTTCCCAAGGCTCATGATCCCTATTTTAAATCTGTGGTTGCAGTGACAGAGGCGTGGTTAAAGGATAAGGTGGGAATCTGGTCCTTGGGTTGAAGTTCTGAACTGAAAAAAGGCCAAATTTGATGAAATGAGAAGGGATCTGGGAAGTGTGGATTGGCACAGGCTGTTCTCTGGTAAGGATGTAAATGGAAAGTGGGAACCTTCAAAGGAGAAATTTGAGTGCAGCGTTTGTATGTTCCTGTCAGGATTAAAGGTAAAGTAAATAGGAATAAGGAACCTTGGTTCTCAATGGAAATTGTAACGCTGATTAAGAGGAAGAGAGAATTGTATGAAATGTACAGGCAATAAGGAACAGATCAGATGCTCAAGAGTTTAAAATGTGCAAGAAGCTACTTAAGGAAATCAGAAGGGCTAAAAGAAGACATCATAGAACCACACAGTGTAGAAAGAGGCCCTTCTGCCCAGAGTCTGTACTGAACACAATCCCACCCCAGCCCTACCCCCACATCCCTACACGTTATACTCACTAATCCCTCTAACCTATGCATCCCTGGACACTAAGGGGCAATTTCTTAGTATGGCCAATCAACCTAACCCGCACATCTTTGGACTGTGGGAGAAAACCCACGTAGACACAAGAAAAATGTGCAAACTCCACACAATGACCCGAGCCCAGGGTCCTGGAGCTGTGAAGCAGCAGTGCTAATCACTGTTACTGTACTGCTCCTGAGGTTTCTTTGGCAGACAGAGTGAAAGAAAATCCAAAGAGTTTCGATAGGTATGTTTGGAGCAAAACGATAGTGAGGGATAAAATTGGTCCTCTTGAAGACCAGAGTGGTAGACTGTGTACGGAACCAAAAGAAATGGGGGAGATACTAAATGGGTTTTTTTGCATCTGTATTTACTGAGGAAACAGACATGGAGTTTACGGAAATAGGGTGAACAGTTAAGGAGATTATGGAACCTTTACAGATTAAAGAGGAGGTGGAGCTGGCTGTTTTGAGGCAAATCAGAGTGGATAAATCCCCAGGACCAGATAGGGTATTCCCACGGACATTGAGGGAGGCTAGTAGTGAACTTGCAGGGGCCCTGACAGACACATTTAAAATGTCAATATGCACACAGAGCTTCCGGATGATTGGAGGGTGGCTCATGTTGTTCTGCTGTTTAAAAAGGGTTCCAAAAGAAATCTGGGAAATTGTAGGCCAATAAGTTTGACATCAGTGGTGGGCAAGTTATTGGAAGATATGATAAGGGGTAAGATCTGCAAATATTTGGATAGACAGGGACTTTTTAGGGAGAGTCAACATGGTTTTGTGCTTGGTACGTCACGTTTGATCAGTTTTTCGAGGAAGTTACCAGGAAAGTGAATGAAGGGAAGGCAATGGATGTCGTCTACCTGGATTTTCGCAAGGCCTTGATAAGGTTCCTCATGGGAGGTTAGTTAGGAAGGTTCAGTTGCTAGGTATACATGGGGAGGTTTTAAATTGAAATAGACACTGGTTCAATGGAAGAAGCCAGAGAGTGGTGGTGGAGGATTGCTTCTGAGTGGAGGCCTGTGACTAGTGCGGTGCCACAGGGATTGGTGTTGGGGTCCATTGTTGTTTGTCATCAAAATCACCAATCTGCATGATAATGTGGTAAATTGGATCAGCAAATTTGCTGATGATACAAAGACTGGTGTAGTGAACAATGAAGAAAGTTTAAGGCTTGCAGAGAGATTTGGACCAACTAGAAAAGTGGGCTGAAAAATGGCAAATGGAATTTAATGCAGATAAATGTGAGGTATTGCACTTTGGAAGGACAAACCAAAGTAGAACATACAAGGTAAATGGTAGGACTCTGAAGTGTGCAATTGAACAGAGGGATCTCGGAGTACAGGTACAGAATTCCTTACAAGTGACGTCACAGGTGGATAGAGTCGTAAAGAGTGCTTTTGGTATACTGGACTTCATAGATTGGAGTATTGACTATAAAAGTGGGAGTGTTATGGTAAGGTTATATAAGGCATTGGTGAGGCTGAATTTAGAGTATTGTAAATACTCTAGTTGAGTCCTTCGAAAATGTGACTGAACACATTGATGAAGGAAGAGCGGTGGATGTAGTGTACATGGACCTTAGCAAGGCGTTTGATAAAGTCCCCCATGCAAGGCTTCTGGAGAAGTTGAGAGGGTATGGGATCCAAGGGGCTTTGGCCTCGTGGATCCAGAACTGGCTTGCCGGCAGAAGGCAGAGAGTGGTTGTGGATGGGTCTTGTTCTGCATAGAGGTCGGTAACCAGTGGAGTGCCCCAGGGATCTGTTCTGGAACCCCTGCTGTTTGTCATTTTCATAAATGACCTGGATGAGGAAGTGGAGGGATGGGTTAGCAAGTTCGCCGACGATACAAAGATCGGTGGTGTTGGGGATGGTCTGGAGGGATGCCAAAAGTTGCAGCGGGACATAGACAGGATGCAAGACTGGGCGGAGCAGTGGCAGATGGACTTCAACGCAGATAAATGTGTAGTGGTCCATTTTGGCAGGAATAATGGGATGAAGGAGTACAATATAAGGGGTAGGAGTCTTAGCTGTGTTGTAGAGTAGAAGGATCTCGGGGTCCGGGTCCATAGGACTCTTAAATCGGCCTCGCAGGTGGAGGAAGTGGTCAAGAAATCGTATGGTGTACTGGCCTTCATTAATCGAGGGATTGAGTTTAGGAGTCAGGAGGTAATGATGCAGCTCTATAAGACCCTTGTCAGACCCCACTTGGAGTATTGTGCGCAGTTCTGGTCGCCTCACTATAGGAAGGATGTAGAGGCTATCAGAGTGCAGAGGAGATTTACAAGGATGCTAACTGGATTGGGAGGCAGGCCTTATGAAGATAGGTTGAGGGAGCTGGGACTCTTCTCATTGGAGAGACGTAGGTTGAGAAGCGACCTGATAGAGGTTTATAAAATGTTGAGAGGAATAGATAGGGTGGACTCTCAGAGACTATTTCCCCAAGCTGAAATGGTCACTACAAAAGGACACAGATTTAAGGTGCAGGGAAGCAAATACAGAGGAGATGTTAGGGGTAAGTTTTCACTCAGACGGTGGTGAGTGAATGGAATCGGCTGCTGTCGAAGGTGGTAGAGGCAAACTCGCTGGGGTCTTTTAAAAGACTTCTGGATGAGTATATGGAAACGAATGGGATAGGGGGTTATAGATAGGTTTATGGATTGGTAGATATAGATGTGATCGGCGCAACTCGTGGGCCGAAGGGCCTGTTTGTGCTGTATTGTTCTATGTTCTATGTATACAGTTTTGGTGACCTAGTTACAGGAAGGATGTAAATAAGGTTGAAAGAGTGCAGAGAAGGTTCATGAGGATGTTACTTGGACTTGAGAAACTGAGTTATAGAAAGAGATTGAATAGGTTAGGACTTTATTCCCTGGGGCATAGAAGAATGAGGGGAGATTTGATAGAGGTGTGTAAGATTTTGATGGGTATAGATAGAGTGAATGCAAGCAGGCTTTTTCCACTGAAGCTAGGGGAGAAAACAAAACCAAAGGCATGGGTTAAGAGTGAAAGGAGAAAGGTTTAAAGGCAGCAGGGAGGCTTCTTCTCACAGAGTGGTGGGAGCGTGGAATGAGCTGCCAAATAAAATGGTAAATGTGGGATCATTTTTAACATTTAAGAAAAACTTGGATGGGTACATGGATGAGAGGGGTGTGGAGGGATATGGTTCAAGTACAGGTCAGTGTGACTAGGCAAAAAAATGGTTTGGCACAGACAAGAGTTAAAAGGCCAGTTTCTATCAACATGCATCATTCACAACACTTACACATAAGCCAGATATTTAGTAGTGGGGAAAATGCTATTGTAAATTGTGTGATAACAGGAACACTTAGACGAAGTCAACATGGATGTCTGACAAACCTATTTGAGTATTTTGAGAACATAGCTAGCAGAATTGTTAAGGGAGAACCAATGGATGTATTTTGATTGGAACCAGTATTTGGAATTTCAGAAATATTTTGATGAAGTCCAACATAAAAGGTTAGTGTGGAAAAATTAAAGCACGTGGAACTGGAGATAACATCTTGGTATGCATTAAAAATTAGTTAGGAAATAGGAAACAGAATAGCAGGCAGTGACTAATGGGGTCCCTCCTGAACGGTGCTGTGGTCCCAGCTATTCATAACATATTTCAATGATTTGGGGGTTACAGATAGTATGACATGAACCCAGGATCCCAGTTGAGGCTGTCCTCATGCGTGAGGAACTTGGCTATCAGCTATCATATGTCACGAAGGCTGCTTTGAAGAACGCTTACCCGAAGATCAGAAGCCAAATGCCCATGACCGCTGAAGTGTTCCCCAACAGGGGAGAATACTCTTGCCTGGTGATTGTCGAGCAGTGTTCATTCAGCTGTTGTCTTAGCATCTACATGATCTCCCCAACATACCATGCCTCAGGACATCCTTTCCTACAGCATATTAGGTGGACACTGTTGGCCGAGTTGCAAGAGTACGCAAGGGAATAATGTTAGCCAAGTTCTGCACATGAGGATGGCCTCAACCGTGATCTTGGGTTCATGTCACACTATCTGTAACCCCCATAATGATGTGCCTGAACTTGCAAAATCTCACTAACTGTCCTGGTTGGAGACATTACATATCTCTTTAACCTGAGCTTATATTGCTCTTTCCTCTCATTGTCTGTTCTTTAAGACTTGATTACCTGTTAAGACTCGCATTCCAATCATTATTTTCGAAATTGAGTTTGTGTTTTTACATGCCCTGTTTCTGAATAGAACTCCCACTTACCTGACGAAGGGGCAGTGCTCCGAAAGCTAGTGGCTTTTACAACCAAATAAATCTGTTTGACTTTAACCTGGTGTGGAGACTTGTTACTGTGTTTACCCCAGTCCAATGCTGGCATCATTAGGGTATAGGGGTCAGGAGTCACTGCAGAAATCAAAGTAGGAATGATGCAATTTTCATCTCTTGAAAATCACATTTGACTGAGCAGCTCTGGTGTTGTTTCATTATTCTCCAATGTATCAATGGCCTTGGTCAAGGAGTGCTGCTACGTGGTTGATTGGGTTGGAATGACTTGTGCAGCACGAGTAGTTGGATGGTGTAATGGGTATGTATTCATTCCTTGAATATCAAGATGATATCATTAGATTTCTTGTGCTCTTGCTGACTTACATGATCACCTCCTCTTGAGGGCCTCCCATTCACTTCAACTGCAAATACCTATATATTTATCATTCTGGGATGCTCTCTTTACCTATGTGTTCATTTAAAATCCACCAATATTGTTCAATGTGATTTCCCTTGGCCAGCTTGCCTTTAAGAACAAAAGACTAGCTATATCTTATGGAAGCCACTACTGAGCTCCCCAGTGGAGAGCAGAGGCAGCTGTCAGTACAAAGAACAAAGAACAACACAGCACGGGAAACAGGCCCTTCGGCCCAACGAGCCCGCGGCCATCCTAAGGTCTTAATGACATATAGAGACCAATATAGGGACAATTTGTTACCCAATCAGCCTAAGAGCACATTTTTGGGATGTGGGAGGAAACCGGAGCACCCGGAGAAAACCCACGCAACCATGGGGAGAACGCGCAAACTCCCGCAGACACAGGCCCAAATCCATGCGTCTGCATGGATTAATGCAGTAATGTCTGCATGGAATAATGGACCAGCTCAGCCAGAAAATACAATACAGAGTGTGCCAAAATTATGAGCTGTTTACCTCTGAGTATGGACAGGTAGCAAATTGCAAACCCCACACTTAAAGCAAAACATCCCAATTTTTAATCCACGTATGGATTACGGATAGAGGCTCAGAGTACAGGAGGGAAGTTATTACAGATTGATACGAATGACAGTAGAAATCTCAGGTAGAGAATGATGCCTTATTCTGGGGACCCCACAAAGGAGGATGTAAAAGTTTTGGCAGAGAACATAACTTGAATAAATCCTGTCTATCTCAAGAATTGAGGCTTCACTCGTACAGATGATATGGAGAAATTAGGGCTGTTTTCTTGAGATTAAAGAGTGTAAAAACAGATCTAACTAGAGGTGATAAAAATTGAGGCTTTTTAATAGGGTAGGGAAGGAGAAACTGTTTCCAGTGGAAGTGTGGTAAATTTGAAATTAAGGTACTGGCAAAAAAAACCTGGAGGAACTTTATTGCTCGTGGATTACTAGGGATATTGAGGACTTGGTTAGGAAGAAAAGAGAGACGCATGATAGCTTAAAGCAGCTGGGAAGGGAGAAACCATTGGAGGAATATAGAGAGAGTAGGAGGGAGCTCAAACAGGGAGTTAGAAGGGCAAAAAAGGGGGCATGAAATGATTTTGGTGGATAGGATTAAGGAAAATCCAAAGGCTTTTTACTCCTATGTTAGGAATAAAAGGGTGGTTAGAGGAAAAAAAAATCGGACCTCTTAGGGACAGAGGAGGGGAACTGTGCTTAAAGCCTGAGGGAATGGCGGAGATCCTGAATGAATACTTTGCGTCAGTATTCACAAAGGACAGGGGCTTGTTGACAGCTCCTGTCTCTGAGGGAGCTGTGGACCAGTTGAGGGAAATATCCATACTGAGAGAGGAAGTGTTAGAGCTTCTAGGTAGCGTTAAAACTGATAAATCTCCAGTGCCTGATGGCATTTATCCCAGGCTGCTTAGGGAGGTGCGAGGTGAAATTGCTGGGCCTCTGACAAATCTTTGTCTTTTCCTTGGACACAGGAGAGGTCATGATGTAGAGATGCCGGCGTTGGACTGGGGTAAACTCAGTAAAGTTTTGCAACACCAATTTTAAATCCAACCAATTTATTTGATAGTAAATCCACGAGCTTTCGACACTATGTTGTGCCTTCGTCAGGCAAATGCAGTGTTCTGATCTGCAGAGGCACTCATATCCACACAGACAGTTACAGGAGAAGTCCCAGAGGACTGGAGAATAGCTAATGTTGTAACGTTGTTTAAAAAGGGTAGTAGGGATCACCCTGTGAATTATAGGCCAGTGAGTTTGATGTCAGAGGTAGGGAGGCTGTTGGAGGGGATTCTTAGAGATAGGATGTATAGGCACTTACAGCGTTGTGATCGCAACGTATCATGCGTAAATGATACGCAGCACGGATTTGTTAAGGGGAGGTTGTGCCTTACAAATCTGGTAGAATTTTGAGGTGACGAAAACGGTGGACGAAGGGCAAGCTGTTGATGTCGTCTATGTGGATTTTAGTAAGGCGTTTGACAAAGTCCCTCGTGGGAGGTTAGTTGAGAAGGTCAAGGCTCATGGAGTACAAGGACAGGTAGCTAGATGGATAAGTAACTGGCTTGGTAATAGGAGACAGAGAGTATTAGTGGAAGGGTGTTTTTCTAGCTGGAGGTCAGTCACTACTGGTGTGCCGCAGGGCTCGGTACTGGGACCTCTTCTATTTGTAATATATATATAAATGACTTGGAAGAGGGAGTAAGTAGAGTGATCAGCAAGTTTGCAGATGATACAAAGATGGCTGGACTTGCGGATAGTGAGGAGCATTGTCAGGCGATACAGCAGGACATAGATGGCTGGTAGCTTGGGCAGATAGATGGCAGATGGAATTCAATCCTGATAAATGTGAGGTGATGCATTTCAGGAGAAAGAATGTAGGGGGGAGGTATATGATAAAGGGTAGACCTATTAAAAGTATAGAAACGCAGAGGGACCTGGGGGTGCAGGTGAACAAGTCTCTGAAGGTGGCAGAACAAGTGGAGAATGTTGTGAAGAAAGCATGTAGTATGCTAGCCTTTATAGGAAGGGGTATAGAGTACAAGAGCTAGCCTTTAATGTTGCAATTGTATAAAACGTTGGTTAGACCTCATTTGGAATACTATGTCCAGTTCTGGTCGCCTTACTACCGGAAGGACGTGGAGACTCTGGAGAGAGTGCAGAGGAGGTTTACCAGGATGCTGCCTGGTATGGAAGGTCTGAGTTACAAGGAGAGATTAGGCAAATTGGGACTGTTTTCCTTAGAAAGACGTAGGCTTAGAGGAGATCTAATCGAGGTGTACAAGATTATGAGGGGTATAGATAGAGTAAACAGGGTTAAGCTTTTTCCTAGGATGGACTTGAATAGCATGAGGGCTCACGGTGAGGGGGGTAAGGTATAATTTGGATGCCAGAGGGAGGTTTTTTCACAGAGGGTGGTTGGGGTCTGGAATGCGCTGCCAAGTGGTGGAGGCAGGTACCCTGGAGTTATTTGGTGGAGGCAGGTACCATGGAGTTATTTAAGAAATACTTAGATGGGCACATGAACAGAATGGAAATGGAGGGGTATAGAAAACTGATTTAAAATAGGGATCATGAGCATTGGGAGTCCCTGGGAAGTGTGTAAATAGATGATGATATTGATGTACTTGTTTTTATCCTTTGGTCCCCCTTGTTGTCTAACGAGGGGCATACACGCGATGGGTGGAGAGGGGCTGCTCTTGGATTTTTTTTGACAGTATCTAGTGCTTCACGTCGTTACTGTATGCTTGATCTGGACCATTTGATGGGCAACACAACAGCTCAGTGACTATCGTTGTGCTGTGCAGCTACATGGATTTGGGCCTTGTGTCCGTGGGAGTTTGTGCATTCTCCCCATGTTTGCATGGGTTTTCTCCATGTGCTCCGGTTTCCTCCCACATCCCAAAGATGTGCTCTTAGGCTAATTGGCAAAACAAATTCTCCCTAAAATGTCTCAAATTTGGTTTTTAATCCATAGATCTATAAACATAGACAGGGATCATGAATAGAGTGAGAACATTGGGGTGGCGGCGCGGGCTCGTTGGGCCGAAGGGCCTGTTTCCCATGCTGTTTTGTTCTTTGATTGAGTGGTGGAAGCCGATTCAACAATAACTTTCTAAACAGAATTCAATGTTGAATTAAAAAACACTAAAAAATTGCACGGCTATGCATAAAGTATGGAGAACTAGTAGCTCTTTCAGAGACATGGGCACAATGGGATGAATTATTTTGTAGTCTTAAAATTAATGGAGAGTGATGTACATGTGCAGGTATAACAGCAGTTATACAGTATATATGCAGTTATAACATTCATTGAATTGAAATGCTGCAGGCTGCAATGGAATTGGTGAACACCCAGGCCTGCAGATCAAAATACAAACTAAGCAATAGGCTTCCTTTTGCTCCGCCCCGAGCCCATATTAACCGTCTCTTATGGAAAACGTCAGCAGATCTGGCAGCATCTATGAAAAGAGAAATAGGGTAACCCTTTCAAGTCCAATATGACTTTTATTAGAATTCTCTCTAACGAGCAGGCAACAGGGCACCCACATCAAGGAGTAGGGTCCTATTTAAAATATGCAGGTCAAATCCAATAACCTTATTAGAAATTTTTCAGTGGCCTAACCAGAGGCTTGAGTGGAAGGGTGAAGGTAGTAATGACAGGTGTTCTGTCAGGCAATAATACTCAAGAATCCTTAGAATCTTTATGTTTCAATTCTTCGCAGCTATCTTGTGAGTTAGGAGAGGCAGGAACTTCTGGGTAATCCCTGAACCAGGCATCAAAACCTGCCCCCAATCTTGGCTCTAAATTTTCTCCACTGCCAACTACCAGGCTCAATCACTGTTATTTTAACTGCAGCTCACCTTCAGCAAATGGAAATGATTAAAATGGAGCCATAATACATTCTATTTCAGTTCTTGTGTCTCAGCGTGTATTTACTAAAAGCATGTAAAACCAAATAAAGATAATTCAAAATTGTGCTTACAGGTTATATTCAGCTTATAAGCAACTTGTTCAAGTCCGTTCAGAGCTGGATGCCTCACAATACAGGAAACATTCTGCCCATTCATTGATCTTACTGGACACAGATGGAAATGGCTAGAAACAGTCACAGTTCCATTCGTAGCAGGAGGTTCAATATGTTCACTGACATTGAAAGCGAAAGGCATTTCCCAATTAATGTTGGCAGCTGGTTTCGCATTTGCTGCTATACAGGTGACACCAAAGCGTTTACTACAGTCATTTGGAGAGAAAACTGGATACGTTTTAATTGTAATAGTTGGAGGAACTAAAATCAAGAAAAAAAGGCAAAGTTTAGAATATTTAGCAGTAATTCGTCCTCAGATACTTAATATTTTAAACCTTATTCACAATTAGTTTTCAATAAAGCACTGAGATTCTATAGTAGGTCTCTCATTTTCCAGCTGTTGTAGGTCTGTTGAACCACAGAAAGGTGGTGAAAATAACCTCTTGAACTTAAAGATCAAAAAGTGAAAGGCATTAGAGATGGGGGAAAAAAAAAAATCATTCAGCCACACAAATATTGCACAGGCTAATGAGATTTTTAACTCCAGCATCAGAGAATCCCTACTGTGCAAAAGGAGACCATTCGGCCCATTGAGCGTGCACCAACCACAATTCCACCCAGGCCCTGTTTCTGTAACCCCACATATTTACCCTGCTAATCCACCTGAATCTAAGGGATGATTTAGCATGACCAATCAACCTAATCCAGATACGTTTGAACTGTGGGAAGAAACTGGAGCACAGACAATGACCCTAGCCAATCCCTGAAGCTGTGAGGCAGCAGTGTTAACCACTGTGTAACTGTGCCACCGCTAATCAGTCAAGGCATAGATTACAAAGGCACAGAAGTTGTGTTGCAGTTGTATAGAACTGTGGTGAGGCCACAGCTAAGAGTACTGTGTGCAATTCTGGTTGCCTAATTATAAGAATGTGACAGCACTAGAGAGGATGCAAGAAAAATTCAGCAGGATCTGACTGGGATGGAACCTTTAAGTTATGAAGAGAGGTTTGGAGCAAAGATTGAGGAATGACCTGATCAAAATATACAATATTATGAGGGACATGGACACAATAGCGAAGGAGCAACCCTGAGTTGAAGATTCAGTCACAAGGGGAATTAGGTTCAAGGTGAAGGGCAGGAGGTTTAGGGGATAGGAGGAAAAACAATTTTATCCAGAGGGTGATGATCATTTCAAATGCGCTGCCTGGGAAGGGAGGTAGAGCTGAGTTGCCTTACATTCTTTAAAAAATACTTGGATGAGCAATTTGCAAGTCATAATGTTCAAGGCTATGGCCAAATGCTAGTAGATGGGTTCAAGTGGGAGGTCAGGTGTGTCAAATGGTCTCCTTTTGCACTGTAGGGATTCTATGATGCATGATTCTGAGTTAAAGATCTCATTAGACTGTGCAGTATTTGCGTGGCTGAATAATTTTTTCCCATCTCTAATGTCTTTCACTTTCTGATCTTGAAATTCAAGAGGTTATTTTCACCACCTTTCTATAGTTCATACAGACTTACAACAGCTGGAAAATGCACACTTGATGGGCCAAGGGGCTTCTTCTGCCTAATTCTAGTCTAGTCATGCAAATTGATTTTGCAGGAGTTTGGCCTGAAAGTTTACAGACATAGCATTAAGAGAACAGGAACCATGTTCAGAAGTTGCATACAGAGCTTGAGAAACTTGCCATAACATCTGTAGGTAACAAAGGACAAAGTACAAGTGTTGCAAAGTTGAGTTTTGAAGTTAGAATTTGATGTTGATAAAGATGTAAAAATGCTAGAGAAAAATACATTGTGTAGTCCCTTTAAAGCTTAAAGTTCTTAAAAGTTTTTGTTTATTAGTTACAAGCAGTCTTACAATAACACTTCAATGAAGTTACTGTAAAAATCTCCTAGTCACCACACTCCGGCACTTGTTTGGGTACACTGAGGGAGAATTTAGCATGGCCAATGCACATAATCAGTACATCTTTGGACTGAGAGAAGAAACCCACAGCCATGCAAACTTCACACAGCCATTGATCCAAGCTAGGAATTGAACACAGGTCCCTGGCACTGTGAGGCAGCAGTACTAACCACTGTGGTGCCCAAAAACTGTTTTTCTCAGCGCTTGGAGTTTAAAATATGACGTACACAAAGAATCCAAGCTGAAACATTTGTATCAAAGACTAGGCAACAGGGTTGCCTTAGTAACAGATTCAGGCATTCAAATGTTTTGAATTTTGCCCAACCAATTTAAAGCAGGCACTCAACTACCAGGAACCTATAACATTTGAATCTGATGGTGTTGACCAATCCTATTGTAGGAAAATTGATAGGTCATCACGGGTATAAAAGAGAGTGCAAGGGGGGAGAAAAATGGGAGTTAGCAACTGTCTCCTCTCAAGTTTTGAGAGGGGAGAGGAGTTCTCAACTCTACCAACTTTATATGTCTTAAGAGAATGCAATATCTAACCAGCAAAAAGTATCAAATCGAGAACAACTTAAAAAGGAATCAGCAAAAGAACTCCACATTTCTGAAAGCCACAAAACCTACCTTTTTTTTTAAGACTGACTGAATTCTATTTTTTAATTAATGAATGGATATTGTCTTTATTTGAACATCATTCCATTAGAATCTGATTTTATTCAGTATTTTACTTGTCCAATTAAAATTCCCTGTAAGTTAATTAAATAAATTATTTAGTGTTAATTTTAAAACGACAGTCAAATATTTCTGTTAGTTAACCACTAAACATTAATAAAGGACAGTTCACATCTTCCTATGTACTTTTAACAGATTACAAGCATGGTATTCATCTTTTGAGATGTAATGCTGAATTCTCTAAAGGGGAACAATCTGCACATCGTAACACAAACAACAGTGCACAACAGGAAAAAGGTTTTCAGCCCACCAAGCCACACGTGGCACCTTTCTAAAGATGTTTATTCTATGCAGTCCATATCCCTTTTTCCCCTATGTATTCATGTATCTATCAAGAAGTCAATCCTATCAGTTTTGACCAGTTCTTTTGGCAGTGCATTCTCTAAGTGAAAAACATGCCTCCCACATCTCCTTTAAACTTTCTCCCTTTTATCTTAAAACATCCATCATTATGAAGTAGTTCGAGAGGCTAGCCATGGCACCAATCAATTCCAACCTCCTGGACTGCCTGAATCCTCTAAGTTTGCACGCCGCCACAACAAGTCCACAGCAGATGCCATCTCCCTGGTCCTGCACTCAACCCTGAAACACCTAAATAAAAAGACACCTACATCAGACTCTTAATTATTGACTACAGTCAGCCTTCAACACCATTATTCCTATGAAACTCATCTCCAAACTCCACGGCTTGGGCCTCAGCTCTTCTCTCTGCAACTGGACCTCGAACTTCTTAATCCACAGATCACAGTCAGTAGATAGGCAACAGCACTTCCTCCATGATCATCCTCAATCCTAGTACTCCACAAGGCTGTGCTCTCAGCTCCCTATGATACTCTTCTACACTTATGATTGCGTGGCCAAATTTCCCTCCAACTCAATTTTCAAGTTTGCTGATGGCACCACCGTAGTGGGCGAGATCTCAAACAATGATGAGACAGAATACAGGAATGAGAGAATCTGGTGAACTGGTGCAGCGACAAAAATCTCTTCCTCAATGTCAACAAAACAAAGGAGATTGTCATTGGCTTCAGAAAGCGTAGTGGAGAATATGTCCCCGTCTACATCAACAGGATGAAGTAGAAAGGGTCGAGAGCTTCAAATTTTTAGCTGTTCAGAGCACCAACAGCCTGCCCTGATTCCCCCTATGCTGACATTATAGTTAAGAAAGGCCACCAACACTTCTACTTTCTCAGACTAAGAAAATTTGATACGCCAGCTATGACTCTCACCAACATTTACAGATGCACTTTAGAAAGTATTCTTTCTGGTTGTATCACAGCTTGGGATGGCTCCTGGTCTGACCAAGACTGCAAGAAACTTCAAAATGTTGTGAATGTAGCCCAATCCATCACGTAAACCAGCCTCCTATCCATTGACTCTGTCTACACTTCCCACTGCCTTGGCAAAGCAGCCAGCATAATTAAGAACTCTATGCACCCTGGACATTCTCACTTCCATCTTCTTCTGTCAGGAATAAGATACAAAAGTCTGAGATCGTGTACCAACTGACTCGAGACGAGCTGCTGCTCAGACTTCTGAATGGAGCTACCTTGCATTAAGTTGATCTTTTTCTACACCTTAGCCATGACTGTAACACTACATTCTGCGCTCTCTTGTTTCCTTCTTTATGAACTGTATGCTTTGCTTGTTTGGCATGCAAGAAACAATACTTTTCACTGTATGTTAATACATGTGGCAATAATAAACCAAAATCAAACAGATCACCACCCTCAACATTTTAGCTTCAACTATTTTGTGTGGAAGTGAATTACATCAGCTGACCACTCTCTAGATGAAGAAATTTCTCCTCACCTCCGTCCTAAACAGTCTGCCCTATATTCTCAGACTATGACCCTGGTCCTGGAGAACTCCCCCAGCATTGGGAACATCCTTCTTGCATTGAACTTGCCTAATTCTGTTACAATTTTATAGGTTTTTTTTTGAGATTCTCTCTCATTCTTGTGAACTCCAGTGAATAAAATCCTAACCCACTCAATCTCTCCTCATTCCTCAGTCCTGCCATCCCAGAAATCAGTCTAGTAAACCTTCTCTGCACTCCCTCTGGACTAAGAATATCCTTTCTCAAATAAGGAGACTAAATCTGCACATGGTATTCCAGGTGTGCTCTCACCAACTGCATGAAGACATGCTTGTTCTGTATGCAAATCCTCTCATTATGAAGACCAACACACTATATGCTTTTTTACTGCCAGTTACACATGGCTGCATGTTGCCTGGAGTGTTCTATAGGCTTTTAAACAGTCAGAGATGTGTAAAAGTAATTGATTATCAATAGTAGGAGATTTCAACTTTTCTAACATTAACTGGGATATTCATGATGTGAAAGTTTTACTGGAATTCCTAAAATGTGTCCAGGAGAACTTTTTATGTCAATACATAGAAGTTCCTACAAGAAAGGGGGTGGGGAGGGTGTCCTAGACTTAGTTTTAGGTAACGTAACCAGGCAAGTGGTTGAAGTGAGGAAGATTTTGCAGACAGAGATTATAATGGCATTAGATTCAAGACTGTTATAGAAAAGAACAAGGATGGGCCTGAAATCAACTTTCTCAATTGGAGCAAGGTTGATTTTAATAAGATTTGGCCAGAGTAGACGGGGAGCAGACACTTATAGGTATATCTGTGATGGAAGACAGAATAGTGAGATGCACTCATGAAGGATATAGGGAAAGTACAGGCCCAACACATTGCAAAGAAGAAAAACGGTGAGGCCAACTAATTCAGTGAATCCTGTATATCAAGGGATACACAGTATTGGTTAGCACTGCAACCTCACAGCACCAGGGAGCTGGGTTCAATTCCGTCGTTGGGTGACAATCTCTGTGTAGCGGTTGCACGTTCTCCGTATCTGCATGGGTTTCCTTTGGGAGCTTTGGTTTCTTCCCAGAGTCAAAGCTGTGCAGGTTATGTGGATTAGCCATGCTGAATTGCCCTGTAGTGTGTAAAGATATGTAGGCAAAACAGATTGTGATAAATGCACAGGATTACAGAGATATAGCAAGGGGGTGAATCTGGTAAGATAGAGTTTTGGAACGTAGACTTGATGAGCTAAGTGACTCTCTTTTGCAACGTGGGAATTCTATGGAAAAAGGGAGGCTTATGGCAAACTCAAGGACAAAAAACAGCAGAATCCCTGCATGAGTATTGAATGTGTAAGAGGGAACTTAAAAAATAAATTAGGAGAGCAAAATGAGATGAGAACATGAAAAGATACTGGCAGATAGAATGTGTGGGTTAGATGGATTGGCCATGCTAAATTGCCTTAGTGTCAGGAGGTTTAGCTAGGGTAAATGCATGGATATGGGGATAGGGCTTGGGTGGGATTGTGGTTGCTGCAGATTCAATGGGACAAATGGCCTCCTTCTGTGCTATAAGGATTCTATGAAAAGCCTAAGTTATTTTACTAGTATATTTCTTGTATAAGAATAAGTACGGAAAGAATTTCATTCCGCATTCCAAAGATGTGTGGGTTAGGTTGGTCGGCCATGGTAAATTGCACCATAGTATATAGGAGTTGACAGTGAATATGTGGATTTAAGGGGATAGGGCTTAGGTGGGGTTGTTGCCAATGCAGACTTGATGAACCAAATGGTTTCCTTCTGCACTTTAGGGATTCTATGATTATGGAACATAACAGCGCAGCACAGGCCCTTCAGCCCTCGATGCTGCGCCAACCAGTGGAACCAATTTAATGGCCCTCTAACCTAAACTATTCCAATGATATCCATATGACTATCCACTGACCATTTGAACACCCTTAAACTTGGCAAGTCCACAACTGCTGCAGGCAGGGCATTCCATGCCCTTACTACCCTCTGAATAAAGAACCTACCTCTGACTATAACTACCACCCCTTAATTTAAAGCTATGTCCCCTCGTGTTAGCCATCACCAGATGAAAAAGGCTCTCACCGTCCACCCTATCTAACCCTCTGATCATCTTGTATGCTTCAATTAGGTCACATCTTAACCCTCTTCTCTCTAAAAGAAAATAACCTCAAGTTCCTCAGTCTTTCCTCATAAGACCTTCCCAACATACCAGGCAACATCCTGGTAAACCTCCTCTGCTCCTTTCTAATGCCTCCACATCTTTCTTATAATGCGGCGATCAGAACTGTATGCAATACTCCAAGTGCGGCTGCACCAGAGTTTTGTACAGCTGCAACATGACCTCACGGCTCTGAAATTCAACCAATAAAAGAGAACACACCATATGCCTTCTTAACAACCTTCAGGGATCTATGCACATGTACACCGAGATGACACTACAAGAGTCCTTCCATTAGCTCTATTTCTGTACTCCTGTTACTCTTACCGAAGTGAATCACCTCACACTTTTCCTCATTAAACTCCATTTGCCATCTCTCTGCCCAGCTCTGTAGCTTATCTACGTCACTCTGCAAACTGTAACATCCATCCTTACTGTCTACAACTCCTCCGACTTTGGTGTCGTCAGCAAATTTATTAACCCATCCTTCTACACTCTCATGTAGGTAATTTATAAAAATGACAAACAGCACTGGCCCCAAACCAGATCCCTGAGGTACACCATTTGGAACTGAACTCCATGTTGAATATTTCCCATCAACCATCACCCTCTGTCTCCTATCAGCTAGCCAATTTCTGATCCAACCTGCTAAATCACCCTCAATCCCATGCATCTGCATTTTCTGCAGTAGCCTACCGTAGGGAACCTTATCAAACGCTTTGCTAAAATCCATATACACCACATCAACTGCCTTACCCTTATCTGCCTCTTATGGATGTGGTGTATCTGGATTTCAGAAGGTATTTGACAAGGTGCCGGACCAAAGACTGCTGCATATAATAAAGATGCACGGTATTACGGGTAATGTATTAGCACGGATAGAGGTAACTAACAGAAAGCGAAGAATGAGGGTGAACATGTGTTTCTTTGGTTAGCGATTAATGACTAGGGATTGGTATTGGGACCGCAACTGTTTACAATTTACATAGATGATTTGGAGTTGGGGGACCAAGTGTAGTGTGTCAAAGTTCACAGATGACACTAAGATGCAAGATGCAGAGCAAAAAGTGTGCAGTGGATGCTGAAAGTCTGCAAAGGAATATAGATAATCTAAATGAACGGACAAGGATCTGGCAGATGGAATACAATGTTGGTAAATGTGAGGTCATCCATTTTGGTCAGAATAACAGCAAAATGGATTATTATTTAAGAGGTAAAAAATTGCAGCATGCTGCTTTGCAGAGGGACCTGGGTGTCCTTGTGCGAGAATCACAAGGAGTTGGTTTGCAGGTGCAGCAGGTAATTATAAAGGCAATGGAATTTTGTCCTTCATTGCTAGAGGGATAGAGTTTAAAAATAGCAAGATTATGTTGCAAGAAGTGCTGGTGAGACTACACCTGGAGAACTGTGTTTTGGTCTCCTTACTTGAGAAAGGATATACTGGCACTGGAGGGGGTGCAGAAGAGATTCACTTGGTTGATTCCAGATTAGGAGGGTTGGTTTACGAGGACAGACTGATTAGATTAGGGCTATAGTCATTGGAGTTCAGGAGAATGAGGGGAGATTTTATAGAAATATAAGATAGAAGCAGGGAAATTGTTTCCACTGGCAGGTGAAACCAGAACTAGGGGGTATGGCCTCAAAATAAGGGGCAGCAGATTAAGGACCAAGTTAAGGAGGAACTTCTTAACTGCCTCAGGTGATGCAAAGTACACCGGTGGATGTCCCCCTTCAAAATAAGTACTCTTGCCTGAGTACTACTGTGGGGGACAGCTCATCCAAGGGAGGCAGCGGTGGCCAGCTCCCTGGAGCTAAACAAAAACCTAAAAAGCAGAGCAAAAAGGCAGTGCTTATAGGGGACTCCCTAGTGAGGGGGGCGGACAGGCGTTTTTGTGGACGCAGACGGGAGTCGCGGATGGTGGTATGTCTCCCTGGAGCTGGGATTCAGGATGTCTCTGGACGCGTCCCGGACATCCTGAAAGGGGAGGGTGAGGAACTGGAAGTTGTAGTACATATAGGTACTACTGACATAAGCAGGAAGAGGGAAGTGGACATGAAAAGGGATTATAGGGAACTGGGTAGGCAGCTGAGAGAGAGGAAAGCAAAGGTAGTAATCTCAGGATTGCTGCCTGCGCCTCGGGAGAGTGAGAGCAGGAATAGTATGAGGTGAAGGTTGAATACGTGGCTGAGGGACTGGAGCAGGGGGCAGGGATTCCGGTTCCTGGATCATTGGGACCTCTTTAGGGGCAGGTGTGACCTGTACAGCAAAGACGGATGGCACCTGAATCCCAGGGGGACTAATATCTTGGCGGGAAGACTGGCTAGGGCTACTGGGGGGGACTTTAAATTAGGAAGGTTAGGGGGAGGGAATAGTGATGTGGAGACTGGGAGCAAGGAAGTTAGCTCCCAGGTAGGGAAGGACTCTAGACAGGATGAGAGGCAGGTTAGACAAGTGGGGGAGAAGGGAAACATCCAGTCTGAGGGACTGAGCTGTGTCTATTTTAATGCCAGGAGTGTAGTAAATAAGGTGGATGAACTTAGGGCGTGGATTGCTACTTGTGATTGTGATGTGGTGGCCATTACAGAGACTTGGATGTCTCAGGGACAGGACTGGGTACTACAGGTCCCAGGATTCAGATCCTTCAGGAAGGACAGGGAGGGAGGCAAAAGAGGTGGTGGAGTGGCACTGTTGATCAGGAACAGTGTCATGGCTGCAGAGAAGGTGGATACCG
Source organism: Sphyrna mokarran (assembly GCA_024679065.1). Classification (NCBI taxonomy): domain Eukaryota; kingdom Metazoa; phylum Chordata; class Chondrichthyes; order Carcharhiniformes; family Carcharhinidae; genus Sphyrna; species Sphyrna mokarran. The sequence goes on from JAGIQG010000010.1 coordinate 30,919,194, forward strand.
AGGAGGGAATGTCTACGGAGTCTCTGTGGGTGGAAGTTAGGAATAGCAAAGGGTCGGTGACGTTTGCTGGGTGTATTCTATAGGCCGCCCAATAGTGACAGGGAAGTTGAGGTGCAGATAGGGAAACAGATACTGGAGAGATGTAGAAATAACAGACTTGTTGTGATGGGAGACTTCAATTTCCCAAACATCGACTGGAATATCCCAAGGGTAAGGGGTTTGGATGGGGAGGAGTTTGTTAAGTGTGTTCAGGAGGGTTTCCTGATACAGCACGTGGACAAGCCTACGAGAGGAGAGGCTGTACTGGACCTGGTACTAGCTAACGAACCAGGACAGGTGATGGATCTCTCGGTAGGAGAGCATCTTGGGGATGGAGATCATAATTCTATCTCCTTCACCCTTGCGTTGGAAAAGGACAGGATCAGGCAGGCTAGGAAGGTGTTTGTCTGGAATAAGGGGAAATATGAAGACATCAGGCAGATGTTGGGGCGAATAAACTGGAAGGTGGTGTTCTTGGGGAAAAGCACAGAAGGAAGGTGGCAGATATTCAAGAAATGCTTGTCTGGAGCTTTGCACGACAACGTTCCGGTGAGACAAGGAGGTTTTGGTAGGACGCGGGAACCGTGGTGCACGAAGGCTGTGGTGAACATAGTCAGGAAGAAAAGAAAGGTGTATAAAAGGTTCAAAGAGCTAGGAGATTTTGGGGATCTAGAGAAGTATAAGGCTTATAGAAGAGAGCTTAAAAAGGAAATTAGGAGAGCCAGGAGGGGTCATGAGAAGGCCTTGGCTGTTAGGATTAAGGAGAATCCCAAGGCCTTCTACAAATACGTGAAAAGTAAAAGGATGAGAAGAGAAAGGATAGTACCTATAAAAGGTGAAGGGGGAAAAGTGTGTATGGAACCGGAAGAAATGGCAGAGGTGCTTAATGAGTACTTTGCCTCAGTATTCACAGTGGAAAGTGATCTGGGAGGATGCACTACAAGTTTGCGGCAGACTGAAAAGATTGAGTATGTAGATATTAAGGAAGCGGATGTGTTAGAACTTTTGAATGCTATCAAGATAGACAAGTCTCCGGGACCAGATGGGATGTACCCCAGGTTATTGTGGGAGGTGAGGGATGTCATTGCAGAGCCCCTGGCGATGATCTTTGCGTCGTCGATGGAGACGGGAGAGGTTCCGGAGGATTGGAGGATTGCGCATGTGGTCCCTATTTTCAAGAAAGGGAACAGGGATAGTCCTGGAAATTACCAACCGGTGAGTCTGACCTCAGTGGTTGGTAAGCTGATGGAGAGGCTTCTGAGGGACAAGATTTATGAGCATTTGGAGAAGTTTAGGTTGATTAGAAATAGTCAGCATGGTTTTGTAAGGCAGGTCGTGCCTTACGAGCTTAATTGAGTTCTTCGAAAATGTGACTGAACACATTGATGAAGGAAGAGCAGTGGACGTGGTGTACATGGACTTCAGCAAGGCATTTGACAAGGTCCCACATGCAAGACTTCTTGAGAAAGTGAGAGGCCATGGGATCCAAGGGACTTTGGCCTTGTGGATCCAGAACTGGCTTGCCTGCAGAAGGCAGAGGGTGGTTGTGGATGGCTCTTTTTCTGCATGGATGTCGGTCACCAGTGGAGTGCCCCAGGGATCTGTTCTAGGACCCTTGCTGTTTGTCATTTTCATAAATGACCTGGATGAGGAAGTGGAGGGATGGGTGAGTAAGTTCGCCGATGACACGAAGGTCGGTGGTGTTGTGGATGGTCTGGAGGGATGTCAGAAGTTGCAGCATGACATCGACAGGATGCAAGGCTGGGCGGAGAAGTGGCAGATGGACTTCAACGCGGATAAATGTGTTGTGGTCCATTTTGGCAGATCCAACGGGATGAATGAGTACACTCTCAAAGGTAGGAGTCTTAGCTGTGTGGAAGAGCAGAGGGATCTTGGGGTCTGGGTCCATAGGACTCTCGGGTCGGCCTCCCAGGTGGAGGATGTGGTTAGGAGGGCTTACGGTGTACTGGCCTTCATTCATCGAGGGATTGAGTTCAGGAGTTGGGAGGTAATGCTGCAGCTTTATGGGACCCTTGTCGGACCACACTTGGAGTGCTGTGCGCAGTTCTGGTCGCCTCACTGTAGGAAGGACGTAGAGGTCGTTGAGGGGGTGCAGAGGAGATTTGCAGGGATGTTGCCTGGATTGGGAGGCATGCCTTGTGAAGACGGGTTGAGGGAGCTGGGACTGTTCTCCCTGGAGAGACGGGGGTTGAGAGGCGACCTGATAGAGGTTTGCGGGATGTTGGGAGGAGTGGATGGGGTGGACTCTCAGAGACTATTTCCCAGGGCTGGGATGGTCGCAGCGAGAGGGCGCGGATTTGGGGTGCAGGGAAGCAAGTACGGAGGGGATGCTATGGGAGAGTTTTTCACTCAGAGGGTGGTGAGTGAATGGAATCGGCTGCCGTCGGTGGTGGTTGAGGCGAACTCGCTGGGGTCTTTTAAAAGACTTCTGGATGAGTGTATGGGATCCAATGGGATTGGGGGTTATAGATAGGTCTATGGCTGGGTAGGTTTTGATGTGTTCGGCACAACTTGTGGGCCGAAGGGCCTGTTTGTGCTGTGGTGTTCTATGTTCTATGTTCTTCACACAAAGGATTGTGAATCTGTGGAATTCCCTGCCCAGTGAAGCGGTTGAGGCTATGTCATTGAATATCTTTAAGACAAGGACGTAAATTTTTGAATAATAAAGGAATTAAGGGCTATGGCGAGTGGTGGGCAGGTAAGTGGAATTGACACCATGAAAAGATCAGTCACGATCTTAGTGAATAGCAAAACAGGCTTGAGGTGCCAGATGGCCTACTCCTGCTCCTAATTCCCATGTTCTTACAGGAGGCCATTTGGCTTTTGAGTCTGGATGTACTTTCCAATAAAGCATCCAGTGCGTGCTCTATCCATGTAACTCCATCTATTTACCCCATTAATCCCACAAACTTCCACATCTTGGGACACCAGGGGCAAATTTATCATAGCTAACCCACCTAACTTGCATATCTTTGAACTGTGGGAGCAAGGTATTGGGAGAGCATGCAAATTCTACATAGGCACCAAAAGTCAGAAATGAATCCTGGTCCCCAGTGCTTTGAGGCAGTGGTGCTAATCACTACACAATTCTGAGAAATAGAATTACTCTCCTTTTGGAAAGACCATCAACATGGTTTTGTTAAGGGGAGGTCATGTCTGACCAGCTTGATTGAATTTTTCAGAGATAACCAGATGATATCCAGACATCAGATATGCAGATGAGGGCAACGTATTTGATGTAGTTTTCTTGGACTTCAGCAAGACTTTTGAAAAAGTCCCCCATAGGAGACATGCCTATGGGATTTAAGGGGAAATTTGGTAAATTAGATACAGAATTCATAGAGTGGCAGGAAGCAGAGAGTGATGGTCGAGGGATGTTTTTCAGACCGGAAGACTGTGTCCTGGGGGTTCCTCAGGAACTCAACTGGAAGGAAGAGTAGGTCAATCATCCCTTCAAGCCTGTTCTGCCCTTCATTTTGATCATCTAAATCAATATCCTAATCTTGCCTTGCTACCATATCCTTTGATCCCTTTAGCCTCAATAGCTAAATCTAATTTCTTTTTCAAATCACATAATATGTTGGCCTCAACTATTTTTTCGATAGTGAATCCACACATTCACTGAGTGAAGTAATTTCTCCTCACCTCAGTGCTCAAAAGATTACCCCTTACCCCTAATTCTGGATAGCCACACCATTGGGAACATTCTTCCTGAATCCATCCTGTCTAACCCTGTTAGAATTTTAAAAGTTTCTAAGAGATTCCCTCTCACTCTTAAAAACTCAAATGAAAACAATTCTAACAATTTAGTCTCTGCTGCTATGTTAGATGGTGGATGAAACAAAAATTGTTATGGTGGCAAGTAGTGAGGAGGACAGCTTTCAATTATACGAGGATACAGATGGCTGATCAATGGCAAAGAAAATTCAATTTGATAAGTATGACGTGATGCACTTGGGCAAGACAAACAAGGCAAGGGAGTATACGATGAATGTCAGCACCCCAGGAAGAACTGATGATCAGAGCAGCCTTGGTGTACGTAAGAAATAGGAGCAGGAGTAGGCTGTCTTGCCCTTCGAGTCTGCCTCGCCATTCAATAAGATCATGGCTGATCTGAAGTGGATCAGTTCCACTTTCCCACTTTGTCCCCATAACCCTTAATTTCCTTGTCTATCAGAAATCTACCTGTGACTTAAATATATTCAACGAGGTAGCCTCTACCACTTCAACAGGCAGAGAATTCCAGAGATTCAACACTTTGAGTGAAGCAGTTCCTCCTCAACTCCATTCTAAACTGCAACCCCCCACACCCACCCCTTATTTTGAGGCTGTGCCCTCTAGTTCTGTTTTCCTTTCTAAGAATCTCTCTACCTCTACTCTATATAGCTCCTTCATTATCTTGTAAGTCTCTATAAGATTCCCCCCCACCTCAGCCTTCTAAACTCTAAGTAGTACAGGCCCAATCTATTAAATCTCTCCTCATAATCTAACCCCCTCATCTCCAGTATCAGCCTGGTGAATGTTCTCTGTACTCTCTCCAAGGCCAATATATCTTTTCGCAAATAAGGGACCAAAACTGCATACAGTACTCCAGTTGTGGCCTCACCAGTGCCTTGTACAGTTGCAGCAAGACCTCCCTACTTTTATATTCCAGCCTCCTTGCAATAAAGCCAACATTCCATTCACCTTCTTGATCACCTGCTGCACCTGCAGACTTGAGTTTTTGCGATTCGTGTACAAGGACCTCCAGGTCTCCCTGCATAGTAGCATGTTGCAGCTTTTCATCCTTTAAATAATAATCCCTACTACTATTATTTCTACCAAAGTGGACAACCTCACATTTGCTAACTTTAAACTCGATCTGCCAGGTCCTCGCCCACTCACTCAGCCTGGTGTGCATGTATACTTTGTTCTCTTAAGATAGCATGACAGGTGGATAAATTGGTTAAGGCGGCATAGAATTTAAAAGCAGGGAGGTTATGCTGGAATTACATAAAATGTTGAGCATTCCACAACTCAAGTATTGTGTCCAGTTCTGGAATCCACATTACAAAAGGAATGTGATGGCATTCAAAAGGGTGCAGAGATTATTGATATTGCCTGGGTTACAGCACCTTAGTTATGAAGAGAAACTGGATAGTAAGACATAGATAGGGTAAAAACAATAATTTTTTCCCTTAGTAGTCACTAGGGAGCATAAGAGTCAAGGCACGGGGCAGGAAGTTTAGTGGGAATTTGAGGAAAAACTTTTTCATCCAAAGGATGGTGGGAATCTGGGACTCATGGCCTAAAAAGGATAATGGATATTAAAGGAATATTAAAAAAATGTGCACTTCTGATGCCAAGGCATACAGGGGTGTGAACCAAGTGCTGGGGAATGGGACTAGAATAGTTAGGTTGTTTGTTTTGTCTGGCACAGACATGAAGAATCAAAGGCCCTTTTTTTGTGCTGTAGACCTGATTACTGCAAAGGTGGCTCCTTCCATACTAGAGTTTTCTCTGATTCACAGCATTTTAGTCTGCATTTGATTCTGTGAGGCTGATTTTTCAATTGAATGTTCCTTGTGTCGTTTGGCACGCATTCAAAGCATTGATTAAGAAACTGCAGTCTTGGACTTCAAAAGCTATAGAAAGCTACATCAATCTATAGAAAGAAAGGGGTTTTGGACCTACATTTTCCTGACTAGGCTCCAGAGTGCCGCTAACTGCCTGATCTGTAATTTGCTCCCCTTGGAACTACAGTCAAGTACAAATTTCCAAAGAAATGATTGTTTTTATAATTTTACTACTTCATTACATTTCAATAATAGATTTCCAATTTAACAAATTTGAATATTCAGTAAATTGTGTCCACAAGAAATCTGCATATAAACAAACTTGACATCAAGTTGTGTATGGTTTGTATGTGGATATTATCATAAGCAAATTTGTGTATTCATCTAAAAGTTTTTATAGATCAGCCCTCAGCAAAGCATAGCATTTTATACAAATGATAGGCATTACCAATATGTTCTTGAATTTTTGATACAAATGCAACAGAGGCTTCAACCATTTCATTTAACTCCACAAGATGTCACAAGATGTTTCGATGTGCACTTCATGTAAATGAAGTTCCGTGCTTGTGCATTGCTCCATTAGTAATAAAGACTGGAATTTTTTTTTGATTATAGAAAAATTTGTCTTTTTAATCACATTCTGAAAATGTTGCAAAATGTTTTCAAATAATTAAATACTTTTGAACCAAAGTCATTGCTGTCAGGTCAGAAGTGTCGGAATGAATTAGTGAAGATAACGCACAGATAATCTTCTTTCATGATGTTATTCAGTGGATAAATATTAGTCAAAACACTGAACAGAACTCACATTCTGCTTTGAAACAGTGCTATAAAATCTTTTAGGTCCATATTAGAGGGCAGTTTAAATTTTATTCAATAGACAGCACCTCGGTACTGGGGCAGCACAGTAGCGCAGTTACTTTACAACCCCAGGGACCCGGGTTCGATTCCCGGCTTAGGTCATTGTCTTTTCATGTTCTCCTTGTGTCTACATGGATGTGCTCCAGTTTCCTCCCACATTCTGAAAGATGCACTGGTTAGGTATATTGAGTTGAACAGGTGCCAGAATGTAGCAACTAGACAAATTTCACAGTAATTTTTGTTGCAGTGTTAATATAGACCTTACTTGTGACTAATAAATAAACTTAAAAACTTAATAATGCAGCATAGCCTCCATACTGCATTGAGTGTCTATACAGCTTTGTGCTCAAGTTAGTAACATGTTCCAACTTGGAGACAAAAGTAACCGTATTAATACTAAAACCAAATATCAACATGCAAACTTTTCATACCTATTATGGTTAGTTGTATGTCTTCTTCAAAAGGCCCATCAGGGAATAACGTGAAAATGCATTTGTATATTCCCTCATCTTGCAACGTAAGATTTTTCAAATAAATTGATGCACTTCTCGCATCTTGTCCGACATAAGTAATTCTTCCAACAAAATTTTCTTCAAAATGGTGGTATTTTCCATTTCTGAAATCAGCTGTAAAGATGTTCAATTCTTGCTGACCACGTATTAGTTTCCACATAAATTGTGAGACAGTTTTGTTGGTGGTAATTGTACATGGTAGCAGAGTGTTGTTGTATTGGGTTCTCACAATCTGTTTATCGTTTATTTTTATTGGAACTAGAAACACAATAATGTTACTTTTACAGAAGTGCAAAACAATGGCAGGGAGAAAGAATTTTAAATAGTTGATGGAAGCAAGAATACAGTACATGGGCACCTGCTCAAAGTCATTGAGATCTCTCATATCCAGACTCTGTTTGATGTGGACTCTTTTACAAATTGACTTTAAAAGTGAGTATATTGGAATCTAGAAAAACACAGCTGCAGGCCAACATAAATTGATGGCAAGGTTAAGCGGTACTGATCATCAGGGGCTTAATTGTCTATACAATATGACAATACTTGAGATATTAAGGGTTTAACAACACATGCACCTAAGAACTTTTGAGCTGATTTCAAAAGGTTAAGACATCTGTAATTAACGAATTTATCCTTTTACAGTTTTCTTTCTTTCAACAATGATATAATGACTTTAGGTATGGCTAACCTAACTAGAACAAAAGGTGTCTTGTGATTAGCTGCAGTGTATTCAGAATGATTGTGATCATAAGGATTGTAAAAGCTACTTAAATGGGGACTGTCCCATTATTCAGTGCATTTTTGCTAACTGATTCCCAGCACTAAGTGGAAGTTACATAGCAAAGGTTTGCCAGCTTGCATATGTAAAAAGAATAAAGAACTTTGAAACGGACAGAGATTGGTGTTTGCCTTTGTATCAAGGACGGAAGAGTCTCGCGAGAACGAAAATAACAATTGGTGCTGTGAGCAAGGTTCCAAAATATACACATGTTCTGAGGTGGACTGAATAAGTGATTGTCAGGGTGTCGGTAATGAGAGACAGATGGGCCCATAAGGTAAGATTAACTTTGGTCTCTCTCCCAATCAACGCCTTGTCCCCCAAGGCCCTGTACTGACGGAACCCAGAGACGACTTACATGCTTGGATGTTGACTAGTCCTAAACTGAGAGGTTAGATCCCCCAGATGCCCTGGTAGTTAGAATTCCCAGGTTTGTGTGTTGAGAAATCAGGCAGTTTGAGTCCCCAGTTGCCTTTTGTGCCCTGGGTGGTTAGAGTCCTGAGAGGCCTGGTGGTTAGATTCCCCAAGTTTATTCAGTCAAAAAGTGGAGGGTACGAGTCCTCCACATGTACCTGCAGGTTAGAGTCCCCAGGTTTATTTGTAAGAAAGTGGAGGATTTGAGTCCCCCACATGTAGCTGGAGGTTAGAGACCCCAAGTTTATTCAGTACCTGGAGGGTTCGAGTTCCCCCATGTGTTCAGGGAGGTTACAGTACCCCCCTCCGTGGTCGGGGTTCAAGTCCCTAGGTAGGTAGAATTTGAGGTTCAAGTCCTCTGAGATGTGCTAACTGGTGGGAATTACAAGGGAAGTATTATAAATTAATTGGCAAGATGGAAAATTGATTACAGAAAATCTAAGGTTGAATAGTTTTTGTATATGCGTGTTTGTGAGATCTGGTTGCTTGCCGAATGTAGATGGTTGTTATTGAGAGTAGGAGTTGTTAAACCCTGTTTGTCCTTGTGGAGTATTTATTAAATTGTTTTCAGAAAAAAGTAGTAAACAGTGGTAATCAGCTGAAGTTGGAGAAGTGTGGCAAGGGTGAGGGCCAATTGAAATGAACTAACTGAAAAATCAAAGCTGGCCAGTTGAGAGGATAATGCATATAGGAGAGAGATCAGTGAACGTGATGATGGAGGGAACTCAAAACTTGGGAAGTGTTGAAGTGGGAATATGAGAAGTATGAGAAGGACAAAAGAAATAGAGTAGAACAAGACAGGTTGGAAAGGGAGAGACAAGACCAAAAAAAAAGGACTAGAGCATCGGGCCAAACAAAGAAAAGAAAATATCTTCCTGACATATCTGGCATGCCATTGTTGTTCCAAAGTACTGAGTTTTTCTTCTGCTCCACTGTTAATCTGGCCACTTTCCTGATTGCTCCCTCCGATGACCTCCCACAATCCCCTCATGATTGCTTACATCAGAGCTACTTTTTGACCTTGCCTCATCCAGACCTTGCTGACTCTCCGTTACCATTTCCAGACCTTACCTTGTATGTTGACAGCAGTTCCTCTCTCTCTCCCTCTGAGACCCATTTCTGACTAATCAGCTATAAAGATACTACTACCCTGGAGCTGGCCACATTCGATCTTCAGTCTCCACGCAAAGGCTAAACTCTTTGCTCTCAGCAGTGCCTGCATCCTCGCTGCAAACAAATCTGCAAATATTTATACCAACTCCCGTTATGCTTTCAGGGTCACCCACGATTTCAGCCAATTATGGACCCAAAGATGTTTCCTCATCTCCTCGAGGTCTCCCATCCAAAACTCTCCTCAAGTTTGCAATCTTCTCCAAGCCATCCTCCTCCCTAAACAACTGACCATTATTAAATGTACCATCCACGCTGCCAATTACTCAGCAGTGACCAGGCTTAATGCCAGGACTATGTTGACGAAAAGGCTGCAACAGCCCAAATATATGTGAGATATTACATATTCGGCAGCAGTTCCACGATCTCTACCACCCCCAGGCAGCAGCGATTGTGGAAAGAGCGAATGGAGCTCTTAAAGCTAAGCTAGCCAAGCTAACATCTGAAACCAGTCTAAATTGGTTAAAAGTCTTACCCTTAGCCTTCTACCACATGAGAATAATACCCCGCTCTACCACTGGACTACTGGCTGCAGAGATAATCTATGATAAACCAAGCAGGACGTCCTGGAATGCAAATACAAGTCCATCCATCCAGATGGATTTACATGTTATGGGAGACAAAATGCAGAAGTACTTCTGACAGCTAACCTCATCTTTAAAGTTTCTTCATAGGTATAGTGTGCCTTTGGGTCAACTCCTTGGACACCGGATCAAGATTCTGACCCACAGGACTAAGTACGAAGTTTGGTGGTGTTGTGGATAGTCTGGAGAAATGTCAGAAGTTGCAGCAAGACATAGATAGGATGCAAGAATGGGCGGAAAAATAGCAGATGGACTTCAACGCAGATAAACGTGTAGTGGTCTATTTTGGCAGGACCAATGGGATGAAGGAGTACAATATCAAGAGTAGGAGTCTTAGCAGTGTTGAGGAGCAGAACGATCTTGGAGTCTGAGTCTATAGGACTCTTAAATTGGCCTTGCAGGTGGAGGATGTGTTCAAGAAGGCGTATGGTGTACTGGCCTTCATTAATCAAGGGCTTGAGTTTAGAAGTCAGGAGGTAATGATGCAGCTTTATAAAACCCTTGTCAGACCCCACTTGGAGTACTATATGCAGTTCTGGTCGCCTCACTACAGAAAGGATGTGGGAGCTATTGAAAGTGTGCAGAGGAGATTTACAAGGATGTTGCCTGGATTGGGAGGCATGCCTTATGAAGATAGGTTGAGAGAACTAGGTCTCTTCTCCCTGGAGAGACAAAGTTGAGAAGCGAACTGATAGAGGTTTATAAAATGTTGAGGGGAATAGATAAGATGGATTCTCGGAGGCTATTTCCCAGAGTTGAAATGGTTGCTACGAGACGACATAGGTTTAAGGTGCTGGGCAGCAAGTACAGAGGAGATGTTAGGGGTAAGTTTTTCACTCAGAGGGTGGTGAGTGAATGGAATCAGCTGCTATCGGTGGTGATGGAGGCAAACTTCTGGATGAGTACATGGGATTAAATGGGATTGGGAGTTACAGATAGTTCTAATGGCCTAGTAAGTATGGGTATAATTGGCACAAATTGTGGGCCGAAGGGCCTGCTTGTGCTGTAGTGTTCTATGTTGACTACTTCCCTGAACCACAGATAGGAGTCCTTATGCTAACAAAGAATTGGAATCGACCCAAACTTGGGCCACGGTGGAAAGGACCGTAACAAATTCTCCTCCAGATTCCAACTGCAATCAAGGTTCAAGGACAACCTGAGTGACTAAAAATGATGGACACCAATATCTGCTAATAAATCATGAGGATCATCTTCACTATCGTCAGCCTTTCAGCTATTTTCCTGGCACCAGGGCAACCGGATCAACGGAAAGGAAGCCTGAGAGATGGACTGACTAATGGACAATTTCACTTTAACACCTTTTTGTACATGTCTAATGAGTATGCTGCAAAGTTTGGATCTGCTCACATATACCACAGGCTAAAGAGATGATTCCGCTGTTCCCTATTCCTCTCAAAACCAAGGAAAGGATAGAGAAGATGCTGCATCAAAACAGGACGAAGGACATAATAAGGAAGGTACCCAGACCATGCGAGGAAGTTAGTTAAATGACATCAGCAGTGACGTATCTACAATGAAAACGGGGGAGGAGGGTACACTCCATCAACTTTTAAGAAACATCATCAGCCCAGCTATAATAGGTCAGACTCTCCACCCACTTCGTTGTAAACAATCAAAGAGGATTTTGTCTGTGGAGATAACGCCTACCGTTGACTTCCCTGGGATTGGTCTGCATCTTGCTATCTAGCATATGTGGTCCCCTATGTGGTTTTGAGGAGGTAACCAAGTGTGTGATCAAAGGTAGAGCAGTCAATGTCATATACATGGATTTGAGTTAGGGATTTGATAAGATTCCTCATGGTAGGCTCACCAAGAAGATAAGGTGTGGGATAGAAGGTAATTTGGCTAATTGGATAAGTAACTGGTACCCCAGTCCAACACCGGCATCTCTACATCATGTATCATAGAAGACAGAGGGTGGTGGTGGAGGGAAAATTTTCAGACTGGAGACTGGTTACCTGTGGTATGCCACTGCGGTTGGTGCTGGGTCCTCTGCTTTTTGTGATTTTTATCAATGACTTGGAAGAAGGGGCTGAAGGGTGGGTTAGCAAATTTGCTGACAGCACCAAGATTTGTGGAGTAGTGGATGAGATGGAGGGCTCTTGCAGGCTGCAAAGAGACATTGATGGAACGCGGAACTGGGCCGAAAAGTGGCAGATGGAGTTTAACCCTGATAAGTGTGAGGTGATTTATTTTGATAGGACAAACTTGAATGCAGATTACAAGGTCAACAACAGGGTTCTGACAAATGTGGCAAAACACAGATCTTGGGGTTCATATCCACAGATCTCCAGAGGTTGCCACTCAAGTGGACAGAACGGTGAAAAAGGCTTATGGAGTGTTAGTGTTTATTAACAGGGGGTTTGAGTTTAAGAGCAGTGGGGTTATGCTGCAACAATACGGACATTGGTGAGACTACATTTGGAATATTGTGTTCAATTCTTGGTCATCTCATTATAAAGGAGGATGTGAAAGTATTGGAGAGAGCACAGAAGAGATTTACCAGGATGCTGCCTGGTTTGGAGGGTAGGTCTTATGAGGAACAGTTGAGGGAGCTGGGGCTTTTCTAATAGAACCATTTGGAGCGGAAGAGATGAGAGGTGGCTTAATTGATGTTTAAAATAATGAGAGGGATTGATAGAGTGGATGTGCAGAGACTGTTTCCTTGGGTGAACTCAGTAAGAATCTGGCAACACCAATTTTAAATCCAACCGATTTATTTGATAGTAAATCTGCGAGCTTTCGACGTTTCGTCTTCGTCAGGCAAATGCAGTGTTCTGGTCTGCAATAGCACACATATCAGCACAGACAGTCACAGATTGCTGATTAAAATGTGAATCCTTACACCTAACCTGCTATTCAAGTGTTAAAGTGGCTAACAATGTGAGTGAAGCATTGGTTAGAGAAATGTGTATTTTCTCCTGACAGCACAGTAAGTGAGGTTTTTTGCTAACCCAGGCAAGTCATGGGGGTTACAGATAGTGTGACATGAAGCCAAGATCCCTGTTAAGACCATCCTCATGTGTGTGGAACTTGGCTATCAGTCTCTGCTCAGCGACTCTGCGCTGTCGTGTGTCATAAAGGCCCCCTTGAAGAACTTTTACCCGAAGGGCAGAGGCCGAATGCCCGTGACTGCTGAAGTGTTCGCCCACAGGAAGGGAACTGTTTTGCCTGGTGATTATTGAGCAATGTTCTTTCATCCGCTGTCACTACCAGCAGACACTATGACAGCGGATGAATGAACATCGCTCAACAATCACCAGGCAAAACAGTTCCCTTCCTGTGGGCGAACACTTCAGCAGTCATGGGCATTCGGCCTCCGCCCTTCAGGTAAATGTTCTTCAAGGGGCCTTCATGACACACAACTACTCAGTGACTCTGCGCTGAGACTGATAGCCAAATTCCGCACACACGAGGACAGTCTTAACAGGGATCTCAGCTTCATGACACACTGTCTGTAAGGCCCATGACTTGCCTGGGTTAGCAAAAAAACCTCACTTACTGTGCTGTCTGGAGACAATACACGTTTCTCTAACCAATGCTCAGGATTCCCTTCACACACATTATTAGCCACTTTAACACTTGAATAGCAGGTTAGGTGTAAGGATTCGCATTCTAATCAGCAATCTGTGAGTGTCTGTGCTGATACATGTGCTATTGCAGACCAGAACACTGCATTTGCCTGACAAAGACAAAAAGTCAAAAGCTCGCAGATTTACTATCAAATAAATCGGTTGGATTTAAAATTGGTGTTGCCAGATTCTTACTGAGTTTACCCCAGTCCAATGCCGGCATCTCTACATCCTTGGGTGAATGCAGATTACAGGGTCAACAGCAGGGTTCTAAGGAATGTGGAGGAATAGAGAGATCTTGGAGTTCATATCCATAGATCTCTGGAGGTTTCCACTCAAGTAGATAGAACCGTGAAGAAGGCTTATAGTGTGTTTGTGTTTATTAACACTAACACTAAGTTGGAATGGAGCCCTCACAGTAGTTCAAAATGATTTGGCTGTATGACAACCAAATAGCTGTTACTAGGGGTCATAACTATAAGGTTCATGATGGGAGACACAGGAGGGATGTCTGAGGTAGATTCTTTACTCAGAGTGGTTGGGGTATGGAATAGACTGCCTGCTGTGATAGTGGAGTCGGACAAGTTAGGAACTTTCAAGCAGTTATTGGATAGATACAGGGAGCACACCAGAATTATAGGGAGGGAATAGCTTGATCTTGGGATTGGATGTAGCTCGGCACAACATTGAAGGCCGAAGGGCCGGTACTGTGCTGTAACATTTTATGTTTTTATGTCTGACATTATGACTCCTTGCATCTCCATCCCAAGATACACCCGTTAAGATCTAAATGGGCCATCACCGATGCTCAATGGTTTTGAGTGATAGCCTTTCCTGCCTATGGGACAGCAAAGGTGGCTTCAGAACTGATCAAATGGCATTTCCTCTTGAGAAAATACTAATAATATGCTGATGGATCAGAGGATGTAAATACTGCTATTTCAGAGGTCTCAGATGAGGTTGTAGCTATATGGACGATGGCACTCCAAAATCAAATGGCTTTAAATTACTTGTTGGCAGTTACCGGAGGCACCTGTGCTCTAATAGGCTCTGAGTGCTGTACGTAAATTCCAGATTCCTCAGTGATTTAGTTGAGCATATTAAAAAGATGGCAGACAAAATTAAAATTGAGGGGCAGAACTTTAAGGACTACAATTCACTTGGCTGATAGCCTTCTGGTAACTTCTTTGGACACTGGGCAGAAATGATAATGCATTAGGGAATCATTATTCTAGTCGTTCTTGCTACAATGTGCTTATTGATACGTGGTCTAACCCAGAACCCAAGCTCCTCTCTAAAGGTTAAAATTATCGTGAAATGATAAAAGGAGGAAATGAGATATTAAGAGGGTTAACATCGCATACAACTAAGAACTTTTGAGTCGATTTCAAAACGACATGGTTCAGACATCTATAATTAACAAATTTACCCTTTAACAGTTCTCTTTCTTTCAAGATATTGCAACTTTAGATATGGTTAACTTGACTAGGACAAAGGGTATCTTGTGATTAGCTATATAATGTCAGAACACATGTGATCATAAGGATTATAAAAGCTACATAAAAGACGACTGTCCCATCATTCAATGCGCCTTTGCTACCTAATCCCAGCACTGAGTGGAAGGTACATAGAAAAGGTTTGCCAGCTTGCAGAAGAATAAAGAATTTTTGAATCGTATCACAGTTGGTGTTTGCCTTTGTATCAAGGATGAAAATGAACAAAAAAAAAAAACTGATTCTCATCATCATCAGGGGCTTTACTGACAGCAATAATAGAAATCATAAAATCCCTATAGTGCAGGAGGAGGCAATTCAGACCACTCAGCCTACACTGACAACAATCCCAGGTTCTATTCTTGTAACTCCACATATTTAGAAACACAGAAATATTACAGCATAATGCAGGTCTTTCGGCCCACCAAGTTGAGCCAAACATATCCTTACCATAAAGATTACTAGGCTTACCTATAACCCTCCATCTTACCAAGTTCCATATAATTATCTTATCAAATCTGCCTCCACCACAGTTGCTGGCAGCCCATTCCACACACCCATCACTCTGAGTGAAAAACTTATCCCTGACATTTCCTCTGTACCTACTCCCCAACACCATAAACCTGTGTCCTCTTGTGGCAACCACTTCAGCCCTGGGAAAAAGCCTCTGACTATCTACTTGATCAATACCTCTCAATATCTTATACACCTCTATCAGGTCACCTGTCATCCTTCGTCTCTCCAAGGAGAAAAGGCCGAGCTCCCTCAACCTTTCCTCATATGGCATTCTCGCCAATCCAAGCAACATCCTTGTCAATCTCCTCTGCACCTAGGTATGGCTTCCACATCTGTAATGAGGTGACCAGAACGATAGGGAGTGGGATAACTTGATCTTGAGATTGTACATAACTTGGCACAACATCGAGGGCCAAGGGGCCTGTAACTGTGCTGTACTGTTCTATATTTAGATCTGAGCTCAGTACTCCAAGAGAGTCTGACCAGGGTCCAACATAGCTACATTATCTCTCAAATCCTAAACTCAATTCCTTGACGGATGAAGGCCAGGACACCATACGCCTTCTTAACCACAGCGTCAACGTGCGCAGCTGCTTTCACTTTCCTATGAATTCGGACCCCAAGATCCTTCTGATCTTCAACACTACACTGTGGACGGGGGTGAAGGGGAAGGGGGCGGAGGTGTGGTGATCTCTCAGTGCATCTGCAGAATGGTGTCCTAAGAGCTGTTCAAGCTGGGTTCATTGACCAACTTAGATTCTCCTCCCCCTCCCGAAACAACACTGACGTGTACCACATTGTGACTCTTATTGCAGCAAGTGTCATATGATTGTGAAAATCTGGCGCTATTCCTGCTCGGTTTTCTTGCTCATTCGGTACTTATACAAGATTGCGCTCGAAGTTTGTCTTTAAACTGGTGTAAAGGATTGCAGTAACGCATTTAAAATTCTATAATCTACTCACACTAATTTCAGAGCAACCAGGAAAAAAAGTACACACAAAAGGAACTCTAGCCCATTCATTTTTTTTGTTTAAATAACTGATGTTTTACTTTTTTTAATGATTAAATGTCACTCCGTAAATATTTTCTGCACCAACAGATTTTAAACCTAATCCTCATTCTCTGATTGATGTATTTAAACACTCTATTTCGATGCTCTGATCATTAAGCAAACCTCCACGTTGCGCCATTTTTTCCACAAACTCTAAAAACAAACATGTCTGCCTGCTCCCCTCCGCCTGGACCTCCGCCCCCCGGCCTCCAGCCCTCGGCTCTCCGGTTTCCCATCCCTACCCCGTTATCCCCGCCTACCTGCCGCAGCCGAGTTCACTCGTACCGTAAACAGCAGCAAAATAACTCTTAGACTGCACATCAGCCCCGACGCGCTCACAACGGAAAAGCTCGGAGAGAAATAAATTTTCCAGAAAGCTTCATACATATTACTGAATCTTCTCCACTTTCCATGGTGTAAGATCAAGAGTAGTTTCTTTTTTGTTTTTATTCCAATTAAACCGAACTAAGTCCAATTCAATCTCAATAAGTTGAAACATTTCCAATCCAAACTGACAAAGACAGTGCTCACAACTCCTGTTTTAGTCTTTATTTACACACTCCAAGCTGATTGGAGGACTTGGGAGTCCAATCCCAAGTTGAAGAATCCCAAGAAAACTCCCACCTCCAAAGCTTGATCGCATGCCAACATATGATCTCAGACAAAAGTGTATTTGGTTTAAATTATTAGGATACGTTTCACCTTCATTTGAAGCAATTTTTAAAAGCGGTATGTCGGTCGTTTAGAACATAGAACATTACAGCGCAGAACAGGCCCTTCAGCCCTCGATGTTGCGCCGACCAATTAAGAAAAAGCAATGACCCTCTAACCTAAACGTAACTCTAACTTTGGCATTTGCCTGACAAAGACACAGAGTGTCGAAAGCTCGCAAATCAAATAAATCGGTTGGATTTAAAATTGGTGTTGCTAAATTCTTACTGAGTTCCCTCTAACCTAAACCATTCCCTTTTCATCCATAAACCTATCCACGGACCTCTTAAACACCCCCAAACTTGGCGCATCTACAACTGCTGCAGGCAGGGCATTCCATACCCTTACCATCCTCTGGGTAAAGAACCTACCTCTGTCATCCGTCCTATAACTACCACCCCTTAATTTAAAGCTATGTCCCCTTGTGCTAGCTTTCTCCATCTGAGGAAAAAGGCTATCACTGTCCACCCTATCTAAACCTCTAATCATCTTGTATGTTTCAATAAGGTCTCCTCTTAGCCGCCTTCTTTCTAACGAAAACAACCTCAAATCTCTCAGTCTCTCTTCATAAGACCTGCCCTCCATACCAGGCAACATCCTGGTAAACCTCCTCTGTACCCTCTCCAATGCCTCCACATCTTTCTTATAATGCGGGGACCAGAACTGCACACAATACTCCAAGTGCGGCCGCACTAGAGTTTTGTACAGTTGCAACATGACGTTGCGGCTCCGAAATTCAATCCCCCTACCAATAAAAGCTAAGACTCCGTATGCCTTCTTAACAACCTTATCGACTTGATTGTCAACTTTCAGGGATCTATGCACATATACACCTAGATCCCTCTGTTCATCAACACTATTAAGAGTCCTACCATTAGCCCTATACTTTACACATTTGTTATTCCTGCCAAAGTGAATTACTTCACACTTTTCCGCATTAAACTCCATTTGCCACCTCTCGGCCCAGCTCTGCAACTTGTCCAAGTCTGTCTGCAAACTATAACACCCCTCTTCACTATCTACCACTCCTCCGACTTTGGTGTCATCCGCAAATTTACTAATCCATCCTTCAATACCCTCATCCAGATCATTTATAAAAATTACAAACAGCATGGGCCCCAAAACAGATCCCTGAGGTACACCACTTGTAACCGAACTCCACGATGAATATCTCCCATCAACCACCACCCTCTGTCTTCTATCTGCTAGCCAATTCCTAATCCAATTAGCTAAATCACCCTCTATCCCATACATCTGCATTTTCTGCAGAAGCCTTCCATGGGCCACCTTATCGAACGCCTTACTAAAGTCCATATATACCACATCAACTGCCTTACCCCCATCCACCTCTTTGGTCACTTTTTCAAAAAACTCAATAAGGTTAGTAAGGCACGACCTACCCTTCACAAAACCATGCTGACTATCCCCAATCAATTCATTTCTCTCTAAATAACTATAAATCCTATCCCTAATAATTCTCTCCAATACTTTTGCCCACAACAGAAGTAAGACTCACCGGCCTATAATTCCCCAGAAAGTCTCTCTTCCCCTTCTTGAACAATGGGACCACATTCGCTATCCTCCAGTCTTCCGGAACTATACCCGTAACCAACGACGACCTGAAGATCAGAGCCAGAGGCTCTGCAATCGCCTCTCTCACCTCCCAGAGAATCCTAGGGTAAATCCCGTCCGGCCCAGGGGACTTATCTAACTTCAAACCCTCAAGAATATCTAGCACATCCTCCTTATCTACTTCAATACTTTCCAGTTTGCAACCCTGTATCCCAGTGTTCTCCACAACTACATTTACATCTCCCTGCGTGAATACCGAAGAGAAATATTTGTTCAGTGCCTCTCCAATCTCTTCAGGCTCCACGCACAACTTCCCACTGCTGTCTCTGACTGGCCCTAATCTTGCCCTAACCAATCTCCTATTCTTAACATATCTAAAAAAAGCTTTAGGATTATCCTTAATCCTATCAGCCAAAGTCTTCTCGTGTCCCCTTTTAGCTCTCCTCAACTCACTCTTTAGCTCCCTGGCTAATCTATAGCTATCCATTGCACTAACTGAGCCTTCAAGCCTCATCCTGACATAAGCCTCCTTTTTCCTTTTAACCAGCGAATTAACTTTTTTAGTGTACCATGGTTCCCTTACTCGACCATTTCCTCCTTGCCTGACAGGGACATACTTATTAAGGACTCGCAGTAGCTGCTCCTTGAATAAGCTCCACATTTCAAATGTTCTCAGTCCCTGTAGTTCCCTAGTCCAACCTATGCACCCTAATTCCCTCCTTATGGCCTCAGAATTACCATTCCCCCAGCTATAACTACTGCCCCCAGCTTCATGCCTATCCCTATCCATCACTAAGGTGAACGTAACCAAATTGTGGTCACTATCACCAAAATGTTCACCAACGTCCAAGCCTAACACCTGATCTGGCTCATTGCCCAGCACCAAATCCAATGTAGCCTCAACTCTAGTTCTCCACTTGCTCTGCCACCTTCAGAGACTTGTTCACCTGCACCCCCAGGTCTCTCTGCGTTTCTATACTCTTAATAGGTCTACCCTTTACCATATACCTCCCCACTACATTCTTTCTCCTGAAATGCATCACCTCACATTTATCAGGATTGAATTACATCTGCCATCTGTCTGCCCAAGCTACCAGCCTATCTATGTCCTGCTGTATCGCCTGACAATGCTCCACACTATCCGCAAGTCCAGCCATCTTTGTATCGACCGCAAACTTGCTGATCATTCCACTTACTCCCTCTTCCAAGTCATTTATATATATTACAAATAGAAGAGGTCCCAGTACCGAGCCCTGCAGCACACCACTAGTGACCGACCTCCAGCTAGAGAAACACCCTTCCACTATTACTCTCTGTCTCCTATTACCAAGCCAGTTGCTTATCCATCTAGCTACCTGTCCTTGTATCCCATTTGCCTTGACCTTCTCGACTAACCTCCCATGAGGGACTTTGTCAAACGCCTTACTAAAATCCATATAGACAACATCAACGGCTCGCCCTTCGTCCACTGTTTTCATCACCTCCTCAAAAAATTCTACCAGATTTGTAAGGCACGACCTCCCCTTAACAAATCCATGCTGCGTATCCCTAATCAGATTGCAACGCTCTAAGTGCCTATACATCCTATCTCTAAGAATCCCCTCCAACGCTTCCCTACCACTGACATCAAACTCACCGGCCTATAATTTCCAGGGTTATCCCTACTACCCTTTTTAAACAATGGTACAACATTAGCTATTCTCCAGTCCTCTGGCACCTCACCTGTGTCCAAGGAAGAGACAAAGATTTGCGTCAGAGGCCCAGCAATTTCACCTCGCACCTCCCTAAGCAGCCTGGGATAAATGCCATCAGGCCCCTAAGATTTATCAGTTTTAATGCTACTTAGAAGCTCTAACACTTCTTCTCTCGGTATGGATATTTCCCTCAACTGGTCCACAGCTCCCTCAGAGACAGGAGCTGTCAACAAGCCCCTCTCCTTCGTGAACACCGACGCAAAGTATTCATTCAGGATCTCCGCCATTCCCTCGGGCTCTAAGCACAGTTCCCCTCCTCTGTCCCTAAGAGGTCCTATTTTTACTCTAACCACCCTTTTATTCCTAACAAAGGAGTAAAAAGCCTTTGGATTTTCCTTAATCCTATCTGCCAAAATCATTTCATGCCCTCTTTTTGCCCTAACTCCCCGTTTCAGCTCCCTGCTACTCTCTCTATATTCCTCCAATGCTGTTTCTGTTCCCAGCTGCTTTGACCTATCATACACCTCTCTTTTCTTCCTAACCAAGTCCTCAATATCCCTAGTAATCCACGGCTCTGTAATCCTACTTTTCCCATCTTTCCTCTTGGCTGGCACATATTTATCTTGCAACATTTTCAGTATTCCCTTGAAAGAGTCCCACATGCCTAGCTTGGACTTACCCTCGAACAACTGTTCCCAATCAGTTTCCATAAGTTCCTGCCTAATTCGACCGCTTTCTATTCTGCCCCCTTTCTGCCCTCTTTCTATTCCTCAACTCCACCCACAGCGACTCCACTCCTAACTCCTCTGTATTGTCCTCTCTCTGCACCGCCGTGATGCTCTCCTTAACTAACAACGCCACTCGTCCACCTCTTCCGGACCCTCCTCTGTCACGCCTGAAACACTTATACCCAGAAATGTTCAGTTGCCACTGCTCCCCTTCCTTTAACCACGTCTCCGTAACACAACCACATCCAAGTTCCTCGCAACCATTAAGGCCCTAAGTTCATCCATTTTTCCTGTTACGCTCCTCGCACTGAAACAGACACACTCCAGACCTCCAAGCCCACTTGGAACCTCCTTCTCCCCGGTGTATTTCTTTTCATTCAAGCTTAATCTATCTCCCATCTCGCTCTCTACCGAGCTATCGGTCTCAGCCCCTCCCCCCCTCCATATTAGGGGGAAAAGCAATTTGTGAAGATATAAAGAGGCTGAAAAAAGATATGGAAAGGATTCTCCAGCCATTCCTAGTGATGGGATCTCCTAGTTCTACTGTTTGGTAAATCTAAAGGGCTGGAAAATCTAGTCATAGATGGGTTAAGTGAATGAAGTGAATGAAGAAGGCAGATAGCATACAATGTGGAGAAATATGAGGTTACTGTTATTGTGGTAAGAAAAGAAAAATAGAATACTTAAAGTATGACATTAATGTTCAAACTGGCTTCCCTCCATTCTGGGTGTAAAGCCAATCCTACCAGCAAAACAGGCTGGAAAGATGGCATTTGGTGTCAAACCAGTTTATGCCCAGCATAATCTGGCTTTTTGGCCTCTTCCTGCTCGTCACTCTAATCGACTTGTGCAGGCTGGTAAGAGTGTGCCCCTCATTTCTGTTTTAGGAAATCATTAGTAATTCCTGCCAGCTTCACTTCATACTAGTAAATGAGAAGATTTAACATTTCTGGAGATTTTATCTCAAAGTCAATTTTGAATATTTAAATATTAAATATTTAAATAAATAGCAGCACATACTAATCTGGTTCATGCTGTCATAGACCAAGGAAGCCTAATGAAAAATTCATAGCATGTTTTCCAAACAGTTTCTGAGGACAGGATCCCTGCATCAACCAAAGAAGCAGGCTGAGCATTAAGATAGAATTAATTAATGACCCCCATAATGAGGACACCCTCTAGGTAACAGTGAGTGGCATGGTGACACATGGTTAGCGCTGCTGCATCACATTGCTAGGGACCCAGGTTCAATTCCGGCCTTGGGTGATTATGCAAATTTGCACACAGACATTCTCCCCATGTCTGTGTGGGTTTCCTCTGGGTGCTCCAATTCCTTCCCACATAAATGTGAAAGTTAGGTTGATTGCCCCTTAATGTTGGGGAATTAGCAGTGTAAATAAAAAGGGTTACAAGGATAGGGCCTGTGTAGTAGGATCATCACTGGTGCAAGTTCAATGGACTAAATAACATCTTTCTGCACTGTAGGGATTCTGATTTAATTTTGCATTCAGTTTGAGGGAGAGAAGAGTAGATATAAGACTAATATGTTGAACTTAAATAGGGGCAATTATGAGGACATAAAAGCAGAGTTATGCAAAATGAACTGGAAATTTAGGCTAAGGGGTAGGTCAACAGAAATGTAGTGGTGGACTTTTAAGGGGATATTTCAGATTACGCAGAACAGGTACCAGAAGAGAAAAATTCTGAGGAGAGGAATCTGTGGTTAACTGAAAGTGTTAAAGATGAAATAGAAAGCATATAATTATGCAAAGATGGATGGCAGATTAAAAGATTGAGTGTAATATTAGCAAAACAAATAATGACTAAAAGGTTAATAAGGGGGCAAATTTGTATGAGAAAAACCTCGCTAGAAATATAAAGAGTAGCAGGAGTTTCTACAAATAAATGTTTAAAAAATGTGAGCCAAAATACTGAAAATGCTGGAAATCTCAGCAGGTCTGACAGCATCAGTAGAGAGAGAATAGAGTAAGAGGTCTAACAACACCAATTTTAAATCCAACCAATTTATTTGATAGGTGTTCTGGTCTGCAATAGCCTCATTCGCCTGAGGAAGGCTACAAAAGCCGAAAGCTGGCAAGTTTACTATCAAATAAATTGGTTGGATTTAAAATTGGTGTTGTCAGACCTCTTACTGAGTTTACCCCAGTCCAACACCGGCATCTCTACATTGAGAGAGAATAGAGCTAACGTTTCAAGTCAGGATGACCCATTGTCAGATTCCAGCATTTGCAGTATTTTGCTTTTAAAGAAAAGTGAGCATTGGTCCTATAGAAAGTGAGTCTGGAGAATTAGAAATAGAAAATATGATTGCAGATGAATTGAACCAGTTTCAAATGTAGAAACGAAAGTGGAATTCAGATTAAAATCAAACGTTATTGAATGGTGGAGCAGATTAACAGGCTGAGTGGTCTATTCCTGCTCCTAATCTATATTGGGTCACAAAGGTTTACAGCATGGAAACTAGCCCTTCAGCCCAAATTGTCCATGTCACCTCATTTTTAACCACTAAGCTGATCCCAATTGCCCACATTTGACTCATATCCCTCTATACCTATCTTACTTATGTAACTGTCTAAATCCTTTTCAAAAGACAAACAAAATTGTACCCACCGCTACTATTGCCTCCAGCAACTTGCCACAGTGTGAAAAAATTGCCCCTCTTTGTATCTTTCCCCTTAAACCTATGCCCCCTACCGTTAGGAAAAGATGTTGACTATCTGTGCCCCTCATTATTTTATAGACCTCTATAAGACCATCCCTAAGTCCCTTATGCTCCAGGGAAAAATGTTCCAGTTTATCCAGCCTCTCCTTATAACTCAAACCATCAAGTCCTAGTTGCATCCTCGTAAATCTTTTCTGCACTCTTTCTAGTTTAAAAATAGGGTGGTCAAAATTGTACATGGTATTTGAATGTGGCTTTACCAATGTCTTGTACAACTTCAACAAGATGTCTCAACTCCTATATTCACTGTTCTCACCAATGAAACCAAGCATGCCAAATACCTTCTTCACCATCCTGTCCACCTGTGATTCCAGTTTCAAGGAACTATGAACCTGTATTCCTAAATCTTTTTGTTCTATAACTCTCCTCAATGCTCCACCATTAACTGAGTAGGTCCTGCCTCAATCTGATTTACTGAAACGCATCACTCACATTTATCTAAATTTAACTTCACCTGCCATTCATCAGCACATGGCCCATTGATCAAGATCCTTTGCAATCCTAGATAACCGATTTCACAGATCACTATGCCACCAATCTTGGTGTCATCTGCAAACTTACTAACCATGTCTTCTAAATTCCTTTCAAATTGTTAAGATAAGTAACAAGTAACAGTGGACCCAGCATCGATTCCTGAGACACACCGCTAATTACAGGACTCCAATTTAAAAAACAATCCTCTACAACTACCCTTCTGTCATTGAGATAATTTTGTATCCAATTGGCTGCCTCACCCTGGATCCCATGAAATTTAACCTTATGCGACAACCGACCATGTCAAAGGCTTTGCTAATGTAGACCATGTAGACAATATCAACTACAGTACCCTCATCTACCTTCCTGGTTACTCTTTAAAAAAACTTCATTAATTCATGAGAATTATTTTCCACTCTCAAAGCCATGCTGACTGTCTCTAATCAGTCTTTGCTTTCTAAATGCCTCTAGATCCTGTCTTTTAGAATACCTCCCCAACAACTTATCCACTAAAGATGTTAGGCTCACTGGTTTGTAGTTCCCAAGCTTTTCCCTGTAGCCCTTCTTAAACAAAGGCACAAAAATTGCTACCCTCCAATTTTCAGACATCTCACCTGTGGCTGTCAATGATTCAAATATCTCTGCTAGGATGTCCACAATTTCCTCTCTGGCCTCCCACATGTCCTGGGAGATATTTCATCAGGTCCCAGGATTTATCTACCTTTATGCGCTTTAAGACTTCCATCACTTCCTTTTCTGTAATATATAAACTTCTAAAGTTTATTTATTTCCTCAACTTCCCTAATATCAATGCCTTTCTTAACAGTAAATACTAATGGGAAATATGAATTTAGGATCTTACCTATGCCTTGTGATTCCGCACATAGATCCTTAAGAGGCCCTACTCTCTCCCTAGTGGCTATTTTGCCCATTATGTATTTGTAGAAGTTCTTTGGATTTTCCTTTGCCTTATCTGCCAAAGTAACCTTATGATCCTTTTTTGTCCTCCTGATTTCTCTCTTAACTCTACACGAACAACTCAATACTCTTCAAGGAACCCACTTGATCCCAGCTACCTCTGCATGTCATATGTCTCCTTCTTCCTTTTTTTGACAGGGCCACAATATCCTATATTATCCAGGGTTTCCATCTTCTACCAGCCTTTCCTTTCACTCTTACGCTTACCCTGAACCTTGGTTAACACACTTTTGAAAGCCTCCCACTTACCAGTCGTGCCTTTGCTTGCCAGCAAACTACCACAAGGAACTGTTGAAAGTTCCTGCCTGATACCTTCGAAGTTGGCCTTGCCCCAATTTAGAATTTTAACTTTTGGGCCAGACCTATCTTTCTCCGTAGCTATCTTAAAACTAATGGAATTATGATCACTATTCCCAAAGTGATTCCTCACTAAACTTCTGTTATCTGCCCTTCCTTATTTCCCAAAAGCAGGTCAACTTTTGCTGCCTCTCTAGTCAAGCCTTCCTAAATGCAGTCAACAAATTTCTTTCCATTCCAAGCCCCTAATACTATAGCTGTCCTAGTCAATGTTGGAGAAGTTCAAGTCTCCTACTATTATAGTAGGGGACTTACTATTACAATTATAATATAATTTCAATTATAATTCACATGATATTGATTTAAGGAGATTGTAAGAAAATCAATTGGCCATATGAGGAAGAACTTTTATACGCAGTGAGTGGTTAGGATTCAGAACACATTGCTTGAGAATGTAGGCTGATAAGAACAAAGAACAAAGAAAATTACAGCACTTCAACCCTCCAAGCCTACACCAACCATGTTGTCCGACTGAGCTAAAATTGCCTTTCCTTCGGGAGACCATATTCCTCTATTCCCATCCTATTCATGTATTTGTTCACATGCCCCTTAAAACTCACTATTATATCTGCTTCCATTACCTCCCCCCAAAACAAATCCAGGCACCCACTACACTCTGTGTAAAAAAAATTTGCCTTGTACATCTCCTTTAAACCTTGCCCCTCACACCTTAAACTTATGCCCCCTAGTAATTGACTCATTCACCTGGGAAAAAGTTTCTGACTATCTACTCTGTCCATGTCCCTCACAATCTTGTAAACTTCTATTAGGTTGTCCCTCAAAATCCATCATCCCAGTGAGAACGAACCAAGTTTCTCCGATCTCTCTTCATAACTAATCCCCTCCGTACCAAGCAACATGCTGGTAAATCTTTTCTGCATCCTTTCCAAAGCCTCCACATCCTTCTGGAAATGTGGTGGCCAGAATTGAACACTATATTCCAAGTGTGGGCTAAGGTTCTCTAAAGCTATAAACTCGTGCCCCAGACGATGAAGGCAAGTATACCGTTTGTCTTTTTGACTACCTTCTCCATCTGCATTGCCACTGTACCTGTGCATGCAGATACTTCTGCCTATCAATACTCTTATAGATTCTGCCATTTGTTGTATATTTGCTATCTTTATTACACCCTACAAAATGCATTTCCTCACATTTGTCACATTTGTGGTGGCAACTCTATCTGCCATCTTTCCGCCCAAGCCTGCAATCTATCTATATCCTTATCGCTATCTGCAAATCCCTCAATCTTTGCGTTGTCCGGGAACTTACTAATCAAACCAGTTATGTTATCCTCCAAATCATTTATATATATTACAAACAGCAAAGTTCCCAGCACTGATTCCTAAGGAATGCCACTTGTCACAGCTTTCTATTCAGAAACACACCCTTTCACTGCTATTCTTTGTCTTCTATGACGGAACCAATTCAGTATCCACCTTGCCAGCTCACCTCTGATCCATGTGTCTTCACCTTCTGCACCAGTCTGCCATGAGGAACCTTTCAAAGACCTTACTAAAGTCCATGTAGACAACATCCATTGCCCTACCCTCATCAATTATCTACATCACTTCCTCAAAAAACTCAATCAAGTTAGTGAGAGGTGACTTCTTCTTTTCAAAACCATGTTGCCTCTTGCTAATACATCCATATATTTCCAAGTGAAAGCAAATCCTGTCTTGAAGAAGTCTCTCCAGTAATATCCCTACCACTGACATAAGGCCAACTGGTTTGTAATTACCTGAATTATTCTTGCTACCTTTCTTAAACAAAGGAATAACATTGGCTATTCTCGAATCCTCTGGGACCTCTCCTGTAAGAAGTCTCACAACACCAGGTTAAAGTCCAATGGGTTTATTTGGTAGCACAACCACAAGCTTTCAGAGCACTGCCCCTTCATCAGGTGAATGGGAGTTGCATTCACAAACAGAGCATATATAGACACAAACTCAATTTACAAGATATTGTTGGAATGTGAATCTTTACAATTAATCAAGTCTTAAAGCTACAGACAATGTGAGTATAGAGAGGTTAGGCACAGGTTAAAGCGATGTGTATTGTCCCCAGCCAAGACAGTTAGTGAGATTTTGCAAGCCCAGGCAAATCATGGGGGTTACAGATAATGTGATAAGAACCCAAGATCCCAGTTGAGACTGTGCTCTTGTGTGCAGAACTTGGCTATCAGTTTCTGTTCTGCGATTCTGTGTTGTCGTATGTCATGAAGGCCACCTTGGAGAATGTTTACCCGAAGATCAGAGGCCGAATACACGTGACCACTGAAGTGTTCCCCAACAAGAAGAGAACATTCGTACCTGGTGATCGCTCGAGCGATATTCATTTATATATTGTCACAGTGCCTGCATTGACTCCCCAGTGTACCATGCCTTGAGACATTCTCTCTTGCAACTTATCAAGGAGACAAGGTTGGCCGAGTTGCAAGAGTATGTACCGTATACCTGGTGGATGTTGTTCTCACATGAGATGATGGCATCCATGTTGATGATCAGGCATATTTTGCAGAGATTACTGTGGCAGGATTGTGTGGTGTCGTGGTCACTGTTCTCCTGAAGACTGGGTAGTTTGCTGCAGACAGTGGTCTATTTGAGGTTGTGCGGTTGTTTGACGCAAGATGTGGGGGTGTGGGGATGGATTTGGTGAGATGTTCATCTTTATCAATGACATGTTGAAGGCTCCAGAGAAGATGTCATAGCTTCTCTGCTCTGGGGAAATACTGGATGACGAAGGATACTCTGTTCATTGTGTCCCGTGTTTGTCTTCTGAGGAAATCGGTGCGGTTTTTCACTGTGGCGCATCGGAACTGTCTATTGATGTATCGAACGCCATATCCTGTTCTTATGAGGGCATTTTTCAGCATCTGGAGCTGTCTGTTGTGATCCTTCTCACTTGAGCAGATCCTGTCTATACAGAGGGCTTGTCCATATGAAATAGCTTCTTTAACATGTTTAGGGTGGAAGCTGGAGAAGTGGGGCATAATGAGGTTATCATTGAGCTTGTGCAGTGCTGAGATGACCATCCTTGATGGAGGTGTGTGTGTCCAAGAATGCAACTGATTCTGGAGAGTAGTCCATGGTGAGTTTGATGGTGGGGTGGAACTTGTTGATATCATCATGTTTCAGTGCTTGTTTGCCATGAGTCCAAAGGAAGAAAATGTCATCAATGTATCTAGTTTATAGCATCAGTTGAAGGTTCTGTGCAGTGAAGTATAATTGTTTCAGTGATTGTTTGCCATGATTCTGGGGAGCACTACTCTCTGGAATTGATTGCATTCTTAGACACGCGCATCTCCATCAAGGACGGTCACCTCAGCACTTCAGTATACTGCAAGCCCATGGATAACCTCATGATGCTCCACTTCCCCAGCTTCTATCTAAACACATTAAAGAAGCCATTTCTTATGGACAAGCCCTCTGTATACATAGGATCTACTCAGATGGAGAATATTGCAACAGATACCTCAAGATGCTGAAAGTTGCCCTTATAAGAACAGGATATAAACATCAAAGAAAATTACAGCACAGGAACAGGCCCTTCAGCCATGCTGCCTGACTGAAGTAAAACCCCCTACCCTTCTGAGGATCACATCCCACTATTCCCATCCTATTCATTTATTTGTCAAGACGCCCCTTAGAAGTCACTTTTACTATCTCCTCTGGCAACAAGTTCTAGACATCCACTACTCTGTGTAAAAAAATCTGCCTCATATATCTCCTTTAAACCTTGCCCCTCGCACCTTAAACCTATGCCCTATAATAATTGATTCTTCCATCCTGGGAAAAAGCTTCTGAGCATCTACTCTGTCCATGTTTCTCATAATCTTGCAGATTTTGATCATGTTGCCCTTCACCTTCCTCGCTCCAGTGAGAACAAATCAAGTTTCTTCAATCTCTGTTCATAGCTGATGCCTGCCATACCAGGCAATATCCTGGTAAGTCTTTTCTTAATCCTCTCCAAAGCCTCTACCTCTTTCTGGTAGTATGGCAACTAGAATTCTAAATGTGGCCTAACTAAGGTTCTGTAAGCTGCAACACTGCTTACGCGGGCATCGTGACAGACACTTCCAGATGCTGAAAGATGCCCTCATGAGAACAGGATATGGCGCTTGACTGATCGATTGACAGTTCCGACGTACCACAGCTATAAACTGCACTGACCTCCTCAGAAGACGAACATGGGACACGGTGGACAGAGTACCCTTTGTTGTCCAGTACTTCCCTGGAGCGGAGAAGCTACAACATCTTCTCTGGAGTCTTCAACATATCATTGATGATGATGAACATCTCGCTAGGGCCATCCCCATCCCCCCACTTCTTGCTTTCAGACAACTGCACAACCTCGAACAGATCATTGTTCGCAGCAAACTATCCAACCTTCAGGAGAACAAGGACCACAATACCACACAACCCTGCCACAGCAACCTCTGCAAGACATGCCGGATCATTGACATGGATGACATCGTCAAACGTGAGAATACCATTCATCAGGTACATGGTACATACTCTTGCAACTCAGCCAACGTTGTCTACCTAATACGTTGCAAGAAAGGATGTCCATTGGGGAGACCATGCAGACACTACGACAGCGGATGAATGAACATCGCTCAACAATCACCAGGCAAAACAGTTCCCTTTCTATGGGCGAACACTTCAGCAGTCATGGGCATTCGGTCTCTGACCTTCGGGTAAATGTTCTTCAAGGGGGCCCTCACGACACACGACAGCGCAGAGTCGCTGAGCAGAGACTGATAGCCAAGTTCCGCACACATGAGGACAGTCTTAACAGGGATCTTGGCTTCATGTCACACTATCTGTAACCCCCATGACTTGTCTGGGTTAGCAAAAAATCTCACTTACTGTGCTGTCTGGAGACAATACACATCACTCTAACCTCTGCTGTTAGCCACTTTCAGACTTGAATAGCAGGTTAGGTGTAAGGATTCACATTCTAATTAGCAACCTGTAAACTGTCTGTGCTGATATGTGTGCTTTTGGAGACCAGAACACCTCATTCGCCTGACGAAGGCCACAAAGGCCGAAAGCTCTCAGATTTACTATCAAATAAGTCGGTTGGATTTAAAATTGGTGTTTACTGAGTTTACCCCAGTCCAACGTCGGCATCTCTACATCATGAACACATAAATGAACATTGCTTGACAATCACTAAGCAGGAATAATCTCTTCCTGTTGAGGAACGCTTTAGCAGTTATGGGCATTCAGCCTCTGATCTTTGGGTAAGTGTTCTCCAAGGCAGCCTTCACGACACACGGCAACAAGGAATCACTGAGTAGAAACTGATAACCAAGTTCTGCACGTGTGAGCCTCAACCAGGATCTTGGATCATATCACACTATCTGTTACCCCCACAACTTGTCTGGTCTTGCAAAATCTCACTAACTGTCCTGGCTGGAGACAATATATATCTCTTTAACCTGTGCTTAACCCTCTCTCCACTCACATTGTCTGTACCTTTAAGACTTTATTACTTGTAAAGACTCGCATTCCAACCATTATTTTGTAAATTGAATTGAAAGAACAAAGAAAATTACAGCATTGGAATGAATAGATTTCTGTGGGCCATCTAACATATTTTCTGGCTCACCTGTCTTACATTTGAGCTTCTGGGAATCTTCCGTGAATGTCTGTATAAGCTCTGTATATTTATTGATGTCTTTTCTTTAACATCCACAGGTGATTCGGTCCGTCTTGTTGGCCAACAAGGGACATACACATGGTGGGTCGTGCAAGGGTTGCTCTTGGATGTTGCTTTGAGAATTTCTAGTGCTTCATGTCGTTAGTGTATGATTAAACTGGACCAACTGATTGGCAACACGACAGCTCAGTGACTATCACTGTTTGCTGTGCAGATATATGGACCTGGGTGTCTGTGGGAGTTTGCGCATTCTCCCTGTGTTTGCGTGGGTTTTCTCCGGGTGCTCTGGTTTCCTCTCACATCCCAAAAACGTGCTTTTAGGCTGATTGGTGTTAACAAAGTGTCCCTAAATTAGATCTCCCTTAATCTGGCGTAGGGAAAAATCCTAGGTAGAAGAAGGTAGATAAGGCACTCACTGAAGATAGATAAGGCACTCACTCACAGCACGGGCTTGTTGGGCCAAAGGGCTTGTTTCCTATGTTGTGTTGTTCTTTGTTTGTTCTAGCAACAGGCCCTTCGGCCCTCCAAGCCTGCACTGACCAGGCTGCCTGACTTAACTAAAACCTGTATAGAGTTTGTGTCTGTATGTACCCTGTTTGTGAACACAACTCCCATTCACCTGATGAAGGAGCAGTGCTCTGAAAGCTAGTGGCTTATACTATCAAATAATCCTGTTGGACTTTAACCTGGTGTTGTGAGACTTCTTACTGTGCTTACCACCATCCAACTCTAGCATCTCAAGATCATGACCTCCCTTGTAACTGGTGAGGAATACAAAGATTTCTCTCAAGGCACCAGCGATTTCCTCCCTTGCTTCTGTCAGTGCTATGGGGTATATCCCATCAGGTCCTGGGGACTTGCCTACCTTTAATTTTTCTCAAGAACCCCAATACCTCCTCCTTTTTGATCTCAACATGATCTCAAACTAACTGCACACTGTTTCCCGCATTCATCATCCACTAAATCCTTCTCTTTGGTGAATACTGACACATTTAATATCTTGCCCATTTTCTCTGGTTCCATGCATAGATTCCCTTCCCTTGAGTGGGCCAATCCTCTCTCTGGCTACTTTCTTGCTCTTTATATATTTATAAAAATCCTTGGGATTTTCCTTAATCCTGCTGGCCAATGATTTTCCATGAGCCCTTTTAGCTCTCCTTACTCCTTGTTTAAATTTCTTTCTACTTTCCCTGTATTCTACACTCGCTTTGTGTGTTCCCAGCCTCCTACCCTTGACAAATGCTTCCTTTTTCTCTTTAACTAAAGTCACAATATTTCTCATTATCCAAGATTCCCAAAACTTGCCATATTTATCCTTCATTCTTACAGGAATGTGCCGGTCCTGAATCTCTATCAACTTACACTTGAAAGCCTCCCACATACCAGATGTTGATTTGCCCTTGAACATCTCCCCGCAATGTACATTCTTCAGTACCTGTGTAATGTTGTTGGAATTAGCCTTCCCCCAGTTTAGCACTTAACTTGAAGACTACACATTTCTCTATCCACCAGTACCTTAAAGCTTACTAATTGTGGTCACTGTTCCCAAACTGCTCCCCTACTGAAATGTTTACCACTTGACCGGGCTCATTCCCCAATACAAGGTGCAGTATGATCCCTTCCCTAGTTAACTATCCACATACTGTTTCAAGAAGCCCGGATGCTCCTTACAAACTCTGCCCCATCAACACCCCAGCACTGTGTGAGTCCCAGTCAATGTAGGGGAAGTTAAAATCTCCCACCACAACAATCCTGTTACTTTAACATTTTGTGAAAATCTGCCTACATATCTGTTCTTCTATTTCCTGCAGGCTGTTGGCGGCCTATAGTAAACTCCCAACATTGTGAGTACACCCTTCCTTTTCCTGAGCTCTACCAATTTGCTTCGCTGTATGAGCCCTCCGAGGTGTCCTCCCGCAGTACAGCATGATACTCTCCTTAGCCAGAAGTACAACTCTCCTATCTCCCTGTATCCTGCCTGAAGCATCTGTATCCTGGAATGCTAAGCTGCCAATCCTGTCCTTGCCTTACCAAGTTTTACAATAGCAACAACCTCATAGTTCCAAGTACTAATCCAAGCTCTAAGATCATCAGCCTTAACTGTTACACTTTTTGCATTGAAATAAATGCACTTCAGTCCACCAGATCCGCTTTGGTCAGCAACCACACCCTGCCTGATCTTTCTCTGAGTCTTACTGGCCAACTCTCTAGTTCCCCTTCAGTTAATTCACCTTCACTTTGTTTCTCTCCCCGCTGCCAAACTAGTTTAAGTCCTCAAGTGTAACCCTAGCAAACCTCCCAGCCAGAATAGTTATGCCTTTCCAGTTTAGATGCAACCCGTCCTTCTTGTACAAGTCCCACATACTCCAGAAGAGACCCTGATGGTCCAGATATCTGAAACCCTCCCTCCAGCTATTTAGCCATGTTTCAATGAAACTATGATTCAATCATAGTTTCAAAGGAAATTGGTTAATTACGTGAAAAATAGAAACATTTTGGCGACTGAGAAAATACAGATGAGTTGCACTTTCAGAAAGCCAGCACAGACACAGTACACGGAATGGCATCGTTTTGTCTGTAACTATTTCATGATTCCATGATTCAATGCCAGAGAGTAACTTTGTGCTAAATTTCTAGTATTTTAAAATGAGAAAATTTGGGAAATTTTCTGGTTTTATCTCTGACCAGGGCCTTGTTTCTTTGCAAAACATTGTGTCTACATATATATTCTGATTTTTCTGGCCACTTAAATTAATTTACAAACATTGGAAAATAACACAATGTGTATCTATACAGGACTTGTTGAGAACAAACTCTTCCACTTCCTTTTCCATAAAACCCATAAGTTAAGAAATGTCCAATTAAGACAAAAACAATGCTAAAGTTGGTAGCGATTATTTGTAACTATTTTTAAAAGGAGCCATTTATGTTAATAAATTACATACCTGTTAACTCTAAGTACTGCAGATGTTGCCATTGCAGCAAATAATCCAAAATATAAATGATCCCTGCGTTCTTTACACTCTAATGCTCCAACAAAAATTGGCTGAGCTGAGATAAACTGCAAAATTCCAGCTGCATGTCTTATGACACCTGATATTATTCAGTATTTTGTTCCTTAATTGGCAGATTTTACAATTATTACACAGCACGAGGTGACATAAAACTGAAACTAGCTTACAGGAAGTATGAAGAAAGCTTGCCACAAAGCAAGTAACTTCTAGAAGGACACAGAAATAGTATTTTGTTCTTTGCTGGAAATTGACATTTGTTCAGCAATGACAGAATGTAAGACAAAAATAAAACACTACAAGTCTGAAATAAAATCAGAAAATGCTGGAAAATGCAACTGGCCTAACAACATCTGTGGAGAAGTAAATAGAGAACAGTATTTTTGCTCCCAGTCTGGGTAGTAGACGTCAGAGAATTGCCTCGCTTTCATTCCAACCTTTATGTAAGACCACAACTTGAAATGCTAGCTTCATTTTTTTCTCTCTCCAGAAACTCTGATGAATATTTCCAGCATTTTCTGTTTTTATGCTATGACTTAAAATATCACTTTTTGTTATCATTATCTCCATTTCAATTAAGCATTGGCTTCTGGGGAGAAGAAATGTGCATCAGTTAAATTGCTTCAAGTCAGGTCGCTGTATGAGATCTAAGTAGTTATACGACATGGTTAACCATATTATTAACACTGATTGGCTTCCATGCAACTGGACACCAATCTGCACATATTCTGCTGGCATCAGGTGAGTGACAGAGTGGAAAGGGGACTTTCTGTTATGTAGTTAACCTGGGGCATTTTACTTGCCCACTTACCAGCATGGGGTATAGTTATTAGCACTACTGCCTCACAGTGCCAGGGACCGGGTTCAATTCCAGCCTCAGGTTACTGTATGTGTGGAGTTTGTACATTCTCCCTGTGTCTGCATGGATTTCCGCCATGTGCTGCATTTCCTCTTACAATCAAACTTAAATGCAATCCAAGACTTCGGCTCAATGATGGCACTATGGTACCTCTTTTGGCCACTGCCATGCAGTGTCTGGCATGAGCGTGAAATGCCAATGGGCCTGTCAGAGTCAGCAGAAATATATTCCCCATCTACTCTCAGAAGCTGGCATCAAGCTCTCAACATCCTGAAAATTCAGGCCCCAATATGGTGGTGGGGAAATTGAGCAATAGCAATGCTGAGGAGAGAGATGATGGCTAGATTTTCTCTTGCTGGAGATTGTCATTTCCTGGTACTTTGGTGTCATAACTATTACTTGCCATTTATCAGCCCAAGCTGGGATATTGTTCAAATCTTACTGCATATGGACATGGACTGCTCCAGTACTGCCAGTCAGGATACATTATTTTGAACCAAGAAATAGGAGCCATTAATAGTTTTCAGACTTACACTTGAGTTTTTTTCAGTAACAATTACAACCAACTGTTGACTTTTGCGTGGCAGTTTATGAGCTTTCAGTCCAATTGAAGAGAAACCCTTCACTGACAAACCTGATTATTTCAACATCTATGATTGCAAATCTGTATTAATTATTGCTCACCAGGGGGAAAAAACCACAAGTTTATTTACAGGTAAATATAGAAAGGCTTACATCCTGTGGTTGTCAGCTCCTGAGAAAGTTCTGGAACAGCAAACTCTGCTTACCATGGTAATTCTCTCATCATGCTCCCCAATTGCTTCCCAAATCATGTGTCTCTTATTCTACAGAATGATTCTTAAAGGTGCAATCACAACAGACCTTATGTAAGCATATTTTTACGGTTATTTTTCAGCTCTGCAAGGATTTGTTATCGGACAACAAATTTTATGAAATTGGGCACACAATATGGAAGCAGACTAAAACCCATTCAGAGCCCCTCCACTAAAAAAAAAAAAATCACAAAATCACAGACGCAGACTAGCAGGCAGGAGCATGCTTTTAGAATTTTAGAATAGGGCGAAGACACAGGAAAAGCTGGTCAGGAAGGCACCCCTAGGAGCTAAATTAAAATGTACACCTCCCCACCCCACTAAATCAGCACTTCTAAACCAGTCAAACAACCTAGAGACACCTTAAGATTAGCATAGCTAAGGAAGCACCCTTGGCCCCTCAAACTTCCCGAGAATAGTTGCACACCTATTGTTCAAGCCCCGGAGATTCCAGACCATTGATAACCAATCAGACAAAAATGATTAACATACACTTAAAACAATCATCTGTACACTTGAAAACATCTAGGCAGGATGGCCAAAATCAAATACTGTAAATAAAGCATTAACATTTGAATCACACACTACACTGAAGTTCATGTATAACTATAGCCCGTTTTGATGGGTCTTTAGTGTGCTTTCGGGACAGTTCGATTGTATGTCCTGACTGCACCTCCATCAACGTAAAAGAAAATAAAGCTGTGCCGTTATTGAACTGCACCCTGGGTCTGTAGTGGTCATTTCGCCCACTCGCGCTAACAGATTCCGTATTGAACATGGTCAAATTGTTACATCAAGAATATCACTTTAAAATGCATTCGGCAAATGTGCACATTCAATGGAGCAAAGAAACTAATACTAACTCAAATATCAATATGGTTTATAATCGTCAAATTGGTACCTATAGATATATGGAGTCTGTTGAGTTTGAATCTAAGTTAGAAATCAATAGAATAGGAAACATTAATTTCATGAATATCCAAATGTCTGCTTCTGGACCATACATATGTTCATTTGTCACTTTTCCAACTGGGAGACTAAAAGTGTCGATCATTCTCATCGTTGTTAAAGAAGATTAGATACTCTGTTTATAAAATTATTTTTGCTCAGCACACAATCATCCAATATAAGTAATGTGCAAGTGAATTCATTTCCTCAGCTATAAAAATAAAGGATGATGTTTGATAAGGTTGATAAATTGTGTGGACTTTTCTTGTCCTTACATTTTCCAGAATCACAGAATGTTATTGTGCAGAAGGCAGCCAATTAGCTCATCATGCCTGTGCCAATTCCACAAAAAAAAATTATCCCATTAGTCCCACTTCCCTTCTATTTTTACATTAATATTTACTTTTTTTAAGTATTTATTCAATTCACCTTTAAAGTTAGTCTTAGAAGCCTACAGTGCAGAAAGAGGCCCTTTGGCCCATCAAGTCTGCACCGATCACAATCCCACCCAGGCCCTACCCCCATATCCCCATATATTTTACCCATTAATCCCATAACCTACACATCCTGGACACTAAGGGACAATTTCTTAACATGTCCAATCAACCTAACTGCACATCTTTGGATTGTGGGAGGAAACTGGAGCACCCGGAGGAAACCCACGCAGACACGAGGAGAATGTGCAAACTCCACACCATCAGTGACCTGAGTTGGGAATGGAGCCCTGAACCTGGAGCTGTAAAGCAGCAGTGCTAAGCACTGTACTACTGTGCTACCCAGATTAGTATTAAGTCTATCTCCATCACCCACTGAGATATTGCCTTCTGGGTTATAATGACTGATAAAAATATAAGAATAGAAGAAAAAGGAGCACATCCAGATTATTCGGCCTCTTGATCTATCTCCAGCAGTCAATAAGATCATGGCTGATCTGATTGTTACTTAAGTCCATTTTTGTTTCTGTGCTTCCTGCCCCTAAAACCTGCCCCGCTTAATCAATGACACCACAATACGTGAGAAAGGAAATTCCTTCTTATCTACAGTTTAAATAGGAGACCCCGTACTTCAAAATATGCTCCAAGTCCAAAAGTGTGTGGGCTAGGTTGATTGGCCATTCTAAATTGCCCCTTAGCGTATAAGTGCATGCATAAAAGTTAGAGCAATTAGTGGGTAAATATATCGGGATATTGGGATAGGGGCTGGGTGGGATAGTGGTTGGTGCAGACTTGATGGGCTGAATGGCCTCTTTTTGCACTGTAGGATTCTATGATTCTCTCAGATATGTAGTTCTAGATATCTCCCTATAAAGTTTCCTCAGATGTCTGTAAGTTCCATTAAGATCACTTTTCATTCTTCTAATCTCCAAGGAGTATAGGTCCAATCTGCTCAATGTTTCCTCAGAAAATCAACTCTTTACCCCAGGAATCAGCCCATTGAAACTTCTCTGAACATTTTCCAGCGTAAATATGTCCCATCTGCAGCAGGATGATTAAAACTGTACACAATACTCCAGATATGATCTTATGATGTCCTATAAATTTGTAGCTGAATCTTCCTACTTCTGTACTCCATCCAAATTGCAAGAAAAGCCAATATTTACTTGCTGTATGTCCAGATAATTGGGAAGGCAAATAGAATGATGGCCTTTATTTCAAAGAGAATGGAGTATAAGTATAGAAGCCTTGCTAAAACTATATTGTGGAGTTGCTGGTGTTGGACTGCGGTAGGCACAGTAACTAGTCTCATAACCTGATGAAGGAGCAGTGCTCTGAAAGCTCGTGCTATCAAATAAATCTTTTGGATTTTAACCTGGTGTTGTAAGGCTACTTAGTAAAACTATGTGACACTTGTTAGATCACACCTGGAATACTGTGAAGAGTTTTGGTCCCCTTATTTAAGGAAAGATAAACTGGCATTGGAGGCAGTCCAGAGAAGGACAACTTGGTTGATCCTGAGTACAGAAAGATTTTCTTTTGAGGAGAGATTGAGTAGGTTGGGCCTGTACTCATTGAAGTTTAGAAGAATGTGTGACTACTTTATTGAGACATATGGGATTCTCAGGGGTTTTGACAGAGTAGATGCTGAAAGCTTGTTTCCCTTTGTGGGAGAGTCTGGGACCAAAGCGCATAAACTCAGAGTAAGGGGTTGCCTATTTAAGACAGAGATGAGGAGAAATTTGTTCCCTCAGAGGGTAGTGCATCTGTGGATTTTTTTACTGCAGAGGGCTGTAAAGGCTAGGTTGTAAACATGTTCATGGAGGTAGATAGGCTTTTAATCAGTAAAGGGATCAGGATTATGCAGGTAAGGCATGAGAAGTTGAGAACTGGAGTTAAGGAGTTGAGGATTGTCAGGTCATGATCTCATTGAATGGCAGAACATCATTGGCTGAATGGCCTACTTCTGCTCCCACAACTTATGGTTCTTTAATCCCATTCTTGTGAAAATCTTCTGTACTTTCTCGAGTGCCTTCACATTCTCCCTCATGTATAGTGCCCAGAACTGGACACAGTTCTCCAAATGAGACCTAACTAGTGTCTTATGCAAATTTATCCTTGCTCTCAACACTTGTTATTAAAGCCTGAGATACTACATGCTATCCCAATTGCCCACCTACCAAGTGGAAAAGTAGATGGCCCATATAAAATTGTTCCTTAATGGACTAACTTGTCTGCTTAATTGTTAGTAGAGTAGAAAAAGAAAACTTATTTCCCTCAGCTGAAGGGTCAATTTCCAGGGAGCTGTTTTTAAACACATTTATGAAATGTGAGAATCGTTGGCTAGAACAACATTTACTGCCCATCCCTATTACTCTTCAGAAGGCATCTTGAAGTGTTGCAGCTGCTGGGTGAAGACACACCCACAGTATTGTTAGGAATGGAATTCCAGAATCTTAACCTAGTGACAATGAAGGAATGGTGATACTTTTCCAAGTCAAAATAGTGACTGACTTGAAGGTAAATCTCCAGGAGGTGATCCCAGATATCTGCTGCTCTTGTCCTTCTGGATACTAGTGGTCATGGATTTCGAAAATGTTGCTAAGGAACTTTGGTGAGACCTGCAATGCAATTTGTAGTTAATGCACATGACTACCATTGTTTGTCAATGGTGGAAGAAGTGAATATTTTTAGAACGGGTAGCTATCAAGTGAGCTGCTTTGCCTTGGATGGTCAAGCTTCTTGAATGTCTGAAGTAGAGATCTGCCTTTATGATGATTAGGAACAGGAGAGAGAGGGAGGTGTCATACAGCCATCAGAGCTAGTGGGGAATGGGAGACCTGTGAAGGAGGGGTCTAGGTAGGGCAGAGAGGGGGAAGGCAAAATCACTCTGCCTGCAATCAGTGGAGGAAAGGTGGGATCGCTGCCACTCTGCCTGAGACGGGTGGGGACGAGGGGAAGTGGAAAAGGTGGGGCAGCTGCCACTCTGCCTGTGATTAGTGGGGGAGCAGGAGGGGCTGTGATAGTCTGGATGGTGGGGGGGATAAAGGGTCTCAGTACTGTTGGGGCGGGGGGTTACAATATTCTTGGAG
Organism: Sphyrna mokarran; assembly: GCA_024679065.1. NCBI lineage: Eukaryota > Metazoa > Chordata > Chondrichthyes > Carcharhiniformes > Carcharhinidae > Sphyrna > Sphyrna mokarran. The sequence goes on from JAGIQG010000010.1 coordinate 30,959,880, forward strand.
GCCGGAAGGGGCATTGTCTGGCCAGAGGGGAATGTGGCAGGGAAGCAGCATTCTATTATTTTTTCTTTCTCTCTGCATATGCGCAGTTGGAGGCTCTGATCAGAACTGCAGAGTTTTGGCTGTATTAAGCCCCACCCACAGGCTTCTGTGGTGAGATTCAATATCGTTGACATTCTTACAGGCAGAGTGTGTATGAAGTGCCAGGAAGTCAGATCTGAAACACTTGCAGTTTCAAGTCTTAGAATGAAAATGGTAAAATCGCCCCCTATAGGCAGATTTTTACTGATACATTCGCCCAAGGCACTGATCCACCATCAACCCCCTCTTCCATCAGCACACCTGCAAATGCTCACTTGCCTTCCCCTCAATGCTGACAAGCAAATTGTATTTAACTTGCTGGAATACTCTCCCAAACTGCCTGCAGCTGATCTGCCATAACAAGGGGCAGTTCCATAAAAACACCAAGGATGGACAGATAGGCAATGCAGGAAAAAGATGACAAAGTGATCAGTCCCCAGAGCTGAGGAGGCTGCTGGATGTGGCAGGGGGGAGGCGGGACATCCTCTTCCCCACAGCAGGACGCAGATTCAAGGGGGCTGATAGCAATATGGCTTGGGAGGCAGTTGCCACCTCATTTAGTGCCATGGCACTGGTCCCCAGAACGAGGAAGGTCAATTAACCTCATCTGGGCAAGAAGGGTGAATGCTTAACCCCATCTAGCCTCTTCCCTGAGATCCTCCCATCCTGCATACTTCCAGCCTCTGACTCCACACACTTCCTTCCTTCCCTCACCACCCATCCCTCAGGACTAGAACCGTACTTTGCCTTCTGAGGGTCACTCCTTGACATTCTGCAGGAGACACGCCATCACTTCTTTCCTAGCTCTTTCTGTCCCCACAGGAGAAGAATGACCGTAACACCTGAGAGACAGTGAAGACAATGGGGTGGTGAGCCAGACTTCTGGGTCTCACCCCCTTTGAAGAGTGGGTACCGGAGCTGTCCAGGGAAGAGGAGATGTGAGCTGTCACCGATGGCATGGTCGACCTGGAGTCAAGAATTGAGCACTTGTCAATCCTCCAGTCAATTTGAGGCATTTTCTAGCATACATGGGTTTTGGATGTTTTGGGCAAGGTTTGAAGCAGACGTATGAGCATGTTTATTTATGCAGAGGGTGATGGGTGCCTGCAATTCGCTGCTTGGGAAAGTCATAGAGGCACATATGAGAATGACCTTTTAGGAGATTTTTACAGATACGTGAATGGGATGGGAATAGAGGCATATGGTCCCTGAAGGATAGGAGTTTACAATTTAGGTGAGCAGCTTTGTAGTTGCTTGGAGGGCCGAAGGGCCTGCTCTTCTGATATAATCTTTTTAATGTTTTGTTCTGTGTTCAATACAGAAATGTGAATCAAGTTTTTTACTTCCTGGATTCCTCTCCCTCCCTTGCACTTAACCTTGTGTCCTGTGTTGCAGGAACAGCTCCAAATGTCCCGGGGCCTTCTGGCATCTTGGCCAGATAGTGACTTCTGCCCATCCTGCCTTAGATGAGTCCTTTGAGGATATGGATGGGGGACTCCAAGGATGGCACCGATTTGACATTAGTTTCCACCTTAAAGTTCACCATCCCAGATACTGAAATATCGGTGGGTCCAGTTAGTGGTGAGACATCTGGCTCACTCTCTGGTGGGCATGGAACATCTGCTGATGTACATTGAGTGGAGGTTGGCTGGCCCCAGGCTACATGCTGGGTTTCTGAAATCACTTCTCCCTCAGCTGCTGGAGATGCAGCAACAGAGCCAGGGAATGCAGGAGGGGCTGACGGCCACACTGGACTGACTGCAGAGCTGTTGGGAGAAGTCCCATCTTTCAGGTGGACAATCTTTCTTGAGTGGTTCCCAGGCCAACACTGCAAGAGTGGCATCTGTAGCAGAGAGCCTGGGGCAGGCTTGAAGCGTTGGCCGAGTTACAGCAGGCCACAACAGAGTCCCAGAAGGCCATGGCTGAGCCACAGCTGAGGGACTCAACGGATTTTTCGAGATTCTGTGGCCCATGGCTGAGAGGCTGAAGAGCTTGCATAAGACGCAGCTGGAAAACACTGAGACACAGTGGACTACAGTAGCAGCCCTTGAGAAGGTGGCCCAATCACGGAGGGCCATGGCTAAGGGGCTGCAAAGCATGGCCCAGTCTCAGAAGGCACTTGCTGTGGCCATTGATAGGTGGCTCTCGATTCAGGTGGCCATCGCTGAGAGCTTGACCATAATGAATAGGACGCAGCTGGTCCTCTAGGACTGGCAGGGCTGAGTGATGCCTGAGCTTCTGGAGTTCACTGCAGAAACACCACTATCCAATGGAGAGCCCACAGGAACCCCAAGGGAGGAGGAAGGGCTTGAGCCCATGCTAGGGTCTTCCAGCCAGGAGACTGTGGCTGTGGCTTCACTTTTTGGTTCATCCCTTCCTGACACTGGGGCATCTCATGGCAGTGGAATGAAGAGGGTGTTATAGAAACGTCCCAGAAGCCTGGAAGCTGACCAGGGCCTTCAGAATCCTGGATTTCCAGATGACACCCACATTACGCATTAAAGGCAACGGGGCGAAATAGGTACCAGACACTCTCCATCTCTGATGTACATTTTGGGGAAACACATAGATGTATATAAGGTTAGGAAGTTATTGTTGCACTAAGATGGTACAGATGAAGCTGAAGGACTGCACTAGTTAGATAGATCTTGAAGCACTTGAACAGGTTTACCAGGATGTTGTCTGGTATGGAGGGCAGTTCTTATGAGGAGAGGGATTTGAGGTTGTTTTCGTTAGAAAGAAGGCGGCTAAGAGGAGACCTTATTGAAACATACAAGATGATTAGGGGTTTAGATAGGGTGGACAGTGATAGCCTTTTTCCTCGGATGGAGAAAGCTAGCACGTGGGGATATAGCTTTAAATTAAGGGGTGGTAGCTATAGGATGGATGTCAGAGATAGGTTCTTTACCCAGAGGGTGGTAAGGGTATGGAATGCCCTGCCTGCTGCAGTTGTAGATGCGCCAAGTTTGGGGGCGTTTAAGAGGTCAGTGGATAGATTTATGGATGAAAAGGGAATGGTTTAGGTTACAGGGTCATTGATTTTTCTTAATTGGTCGGCGCAACATTGAGGGCCGAAGGGCCTGTTCTGCGCTGTAATGTTCTATGCTCTATGAGGCATCCATCTCTAACACACAGCCTTAGACTAGTGCTTAAGAGGGGTAGCCCCCCGTCCCCATGCCAAAGTCAGTAATTTGAAGTGGGTGTAGAAACTGGAAAAAGAGGTACCTAGAGGTGTTCAGATGTGAATGAAAGAGAAACTGTCTGAGTGATCGCCAGAGGAAAAAGGAAAGCCGACCTTATAATGTAAGTGGTGATGCAGAAGGATTTGATCACCTTTAACGTGTATCACCAGACTCCGGTAAGAGCAGTTTAGGAGTAGGGGAGCGAGAAGGGAGAATAGAAGACTCCAGGTGGTGAGTGTAAACTTATTAGTATTATGGTGGGATCACAGGGACAGTGGGGACTTCTGGGATCCCTAATAAACCAAATATATGTCGGAAAGGGGCAAACTCATTAAACAAATGACAAAAGGAGAATGGGACCCATTCCACTCTCTTGACCAACAACATAAGTGGTTGGAGAAAGAAAAGACCAAGAAAACCAGAGTTTTGTTGGTGCACTAACTAGCTGGCCTAATCAAACAGGTCTCTTTCTCTAGTAAAAAGTGGGCCGATGATAAGGAAAGAATTAAAATGTTGGAATCATGTGTCAGAGAGTTAGAAGGGTGAAACCAAGTGTTAGAAGGCCACTGCTGGGGAACCTTAACTCCCTATCCGGCAATATGACAGTGAAGTTAATACTGAGGAGAAGGATCCGCAGGGATCAGTGCTGGGGCCTCAACTGTTTACCATTTACATAGGCGATCTGGAGGAGGGGGCTGAGTGTAGGGTAACAAAATTTGCTGATGACATGAAAATGGGCGGCACAGTGGCACAGTGGTTAGCGCTGCTGTTTCACAGCTTCAGGTTCCTGGGTTCGATTCCTGGCTTGGGTCACTATCTGTGTGGAATTTGCACATTCTCCTCGTGTCTGCATGGGTTTCCTCCAGGTACTCCGGTTTCCTCTCACAGTCCAAAGATGTGCGGGTTAGGTTGATTGGCCATGCTAAGAAATTGCCCGCTAGTGTCCAGGCATGCGTAGGTTAGAGGGGATTGGTGGGTATAATATGTAGGGATATGAGGGTAGGGCCTGGGTGGGATTGTGTTTGGTGCAGATTTGATGGGCCAAAGGGCCTCTTTTTGCATTGTAGAGTTCTACAATCTACAAAAGCGAATTGTGTGGAAGGCATGGAAAGTCTTCAGAGGAATCTGGATAGGTTGAGTGAGTGGGCGAGGACCTGGCAGATGGAGTATAACGTTAGTAAATGTGAGGTTATCCACTTTGATAGAAATAATAGTAGGAGGGAATAATATTTAAAGGGTGAAAAGCTGCAGCTGCAGAAGGACCTGGGGGTCCTTGTGCGTGAATCGCAAAAACCCAGTCTGCAGGTGCAGCAGGTGATCAAGAAGGTGAATGGAATGTTGGCCTTTATTGTGAGGGGAATAGAATATAAAAGCAGGGAGGTCTTCTGCAATTGTACAGGGCACTGGTGAGGCCACAACTGGAGTACTGTGGGCAGTTTTGGTCACTGCATTTACAAAAGGATATATTGGCCTTGGAAGGAGTACAGAGAAAGTTCATCAGGCTCTTACTGGAGATGAGGGGGTTAGCCTATGAAGAGAGATTGAATAGACTGTACTTGTTAGAGTTTAGAAAGCTGAGGGGGGATCTTGTAGAGACTTACAAGATAATGAAGGGGCTGGATAATGAAGGGGTAGAGGTAGAGAGATTCTTCCTGCTTAAAAAGGATAGCAGAACTAGAAGGCATAGCCTCAAGATAAGGGGGGAGGCAATTTAGATCAAGTTGAGGAGGAACTTCTTCACTCAAAGAATGGTGAGTCTCTGGAATTCTCTGCCCATTGAAATAGTGGAGGCTACTTCGCTGAATATATATAAGTCATGGGTGGATAAATTTCTGATAAACAAGGGAATTAAGGATTATGTGGAGAAAGTGGGAAAGTGAAACTGATTCACTTCAGATCAGCCATGATCTTATTGAATGGCTCAAAGGGCTAGATGGCTTACTCCTGCTCCTATTTCTTATGTTCTTATGTTATGTTCTTATGTTCTTATGCAACCTTGCTCTCGTAACTAGGGGATGAACAGTAAATGCCCCCAGTGCCCAATTTAAGCCCTTCACCCCAAGAGAAAGACATCAGATCCTGATTTTGCTGGGGAAACTTCAGTCCTGGAATGCAAGTGCCAAATTTTGGTCAGAGTTGGACATAGTTTGGGTTGGCTACCAGTTACACTTACATGATAGACATCAGTTGGGCCAAGCCACCCACCCATTGGACAAATGGAGACTGATGGGTGACGGGGTAGATCAATAGGACACCGCCAACTGGCCTCTGTTTGATTACTGGGGAGGAAGATGGACATGCGCGGTCGAGTTAAGAGCAGAAGTAGATAAACAACAGGAATCATTTAATCAGTTTAATCGGTTCAACACGTCTTGGCTTATGCACCAACTGGTTTAAAATTACAACTACTAAACAACATAAGGGTGAAGGGGCTTCCAAATATGGGGAGCGACTTTTAAGATCTACCAGGAATGCTCGGGTATGCTCGAAGCCACCCATACAGATAAGGCATTTTTCCAGGCATTTAAAGATGGACTGTCTCCCGCACACCAGAAAATCCTTAAAATGGGAGTTATTGTTTCCTGGGATTATGATGAATTAGTGGAATGGGCTTCTGGAATTAAAGGTGAACCAGATGAAAAACCGCACCCAAGAATAAAGCAGGAGCACATAGCCTTAACTAATGGGATCAAACCTAAGGGAACTTGTCATAATTGTGAGAAGTCAGGACATTTTTCCCAGGACTGGAGGGCCCCAAAGATGGGGGGAAGAGGCTAAGAGGAAAATGCTACGTGCCAATTTTTCAACAAGGGTGGATGTGCAGAAGCCACTTATTGGAGCAAACATGGCTGACCATGGCTACAGTGGAGGAGGCTAACTGACGGTCGACACCCCACTTGGGTACAGTAATAAGGAATGTAGGATTTACCTGTCTGCACTAATAAGGGGCAGACAATCTGAGATGCTGGTGAACATGGGACCCTCCATATGTATCACCAATCTAACCTTGCCCATTACTAATAAAATGATTTACTTGAGAGGAATTAATGGACAGAAAACCCCAGCCTATCTAAGCGAAACCATTCTGGTAGAATTAATTAATTTATCTCTACCCACTTGATTTTATGTGTGTAAGAACAATGAAGGATCAATTATGGGGAATGATTTAATGAAGGAATATGAAGTTTTAATAGATTGTGGAAAGGGCGAATTGATTTGGCCCCATCCCGATGTGCAAAAGGAAAAGGTGGGAGCCTGTGCAAATCATTTGGGTGTCATCCACACCGCATCTGTGACAGGACATGATTGGCAATTAGAGGATAGTGGATTTGGTGCCATATGCGCCTCTGTCCCAGGGATATGGGCAAAAACTAAATTGATGTTGGGCTAATTAAAATCTATCCCATAATAGTAGAAGATCCAAAGCATAAACCTCACTGACAATATCCGATTAAACCCAAAGCCAAGAAGGCTGAGGAAATTGTAAAGGGATTGGTGAAAAGGATCCTGTGGGAGACCACTAGTACCACCCACTCCCTGAGTTGGCCGGTATCCAAACTGGATGGGAGTTACCGATTTAACCATTGATTATATGAACCACTTGAATAAAGTAACTCCTAAACTATATCCAATCATGGCCAGCCTCTCCACCATCATAGAAGTATAGAACCATTGAAAATTACAGCTCAGAAACAGGCCCTTCTTGTTTGTGCTGAACCATTTTTTGCCAAGTCCCACTGACCTGCACTTGAACCATATGCCTCCACACTTCTCTCAACCTTGAACCCGTCCAAGTTTTCCTTAAATGTTAAAAGTGACCTTGCATTTACCACTTTATCCGGCAGCTCATTCTACACTCCCACCACTCTCTGCGTGAAGAAGTGGCCCCCCTCCCCCACAATATTCCCTTTAAACTTTTCTCCTTTCACCCTTAACCCATGCCCTCTGGTTTTTTTCTCCCCTAATCACAGTGGAAAAAGCCACTTATATTCACTCTATTTATACCTATCAAAACCTTATATACCTCTATCAAATGGCATTATGATCACTGGATCCCTCACACTCACATCCATCACCTTCCCTAATTCATTTCCCAATAGGAGATCCAATATGCATCCTCTCCAGTTGGCACCTCTAAACACTGATGTAGAAAATTCTCCTGAACACATTTTACAAACTCTACCCTGTCTAAAACTTTAACAGTAAGTCCCAATCTATATGTGGAAAATTAAAATCCCTACTATCACAACTTTCTTTTTCTTGCAGTTGTCAGCTATCTCTCTGTAGATTTGCTCCTCTAATTCTCGCTGACTATTGGGTGGTCTGTATTAAAACTCCATTAATGTGGTCATACTTTTCCTGTTTCTCAGCTCCACCCATAGGGCCTCTGTAGACAAGCTCCCTAATCCATCCTGCCTGAGTATCGCTGTAACATTTTCCCTGACCAACAATGCCATCCTCCAACCTTTTATCTCTCTGCCTCTATCATGCCTGAAACATTGGAACTCTGGAACATTGAGCTGCCAGTCCTGCCCCCTCTGTAGCCAAGTTTCACTAATGGCTATAATGTCATATTTCCACGTGTCAATCCACGCCTTCAGCTCATCTGCCTTCCCCACAATATTCCTGGCATTGAAATAGACGTACTTCAAAAGAATATTTCCACCATACTCAACCCTAAACAGATTATCACCATCCCATGAGATTTTTACAGTATTAGACATTGCCAATGGATTTTGGTCCATCCCCTTGGATTTTTATTCACAGGATAAATATGCCTTCACAGTAGTGATAAGCAGTATACTTGGACTAGGCTCCCTCAGGGATTCCATAACAGCCTGACCATATTTCACCAGGTAATGATTAAGATACTGGAACAAGTGGAACTCCCAGAGGGGAGTACAATTTTACAGTATGTAGATGACGTCATGACGTCTGAAATTAAAACAGAACATCAGACCATACTATACTCAGTCTTGAAGCACTTAGAAGATCAAGGACTAAAGGCAAACCCAAAAAAGGCCCAAATAGGAAAATCACATATTATATTTGGGACATTTAATACCCAAAGGGACCAAGGAAATGCCCGTAGACAGGAAAATGGCAATGCAACAAATGCCAAGGCCAGTAACTATCCTAGGGGTAAGGAAAGTTTTGGGCTTGTTTAATTACAGCCACAACTTCATACAGAATATGCCAAATTACTTGAGCCAATGCAAAGGCTATTAAAAGTGGGGAACTCACTCTAGAAGTTGTGGAGTGGGAATCAGAACAGGAAGAGGCATATAGTAAATTGAAAGTAGGACTAATGTCAGCCCCAGCACTTGGGTTACTCGACGCTAGTAAAGATTTTCATATCTATTGTAATATTGAAGGAGGATTCTATATGGCAATAGTAACCCAAACCCATGGGGACAAACAGCGGGCAGTGGGATATTATTCTACACAGTAGGAAGTTTGACAACACCAGGTTTAAGTCCAATAGATTTATTTGATAGTAAACTCGCAAGCTTTTAGGGTTTGTCCCTTTGTCAAGTGAATGGAGAATTCTGGCTGGCATCTCCACATTATCTTATTCTACAGCCAAGGGCTCCGTAGTAATTGGATAACCCTGGTGTACAGCCGTGCTGGATTGCGCGGCATGGGGGGTAAAAGTCAGTGAGCCCATTGTAATGACAAGAAATATAGTTTTGCAAACATACTTTGGTGGAAATGTTAAACACAGGAAAATTACGATTTGTCTCAAATATGAGAAGGGCAAGGTGGGAGGCAGTTTGTCTTCCCCCCACTAAGTCCATCATCATCGAATGAGACATGAGAGAGAATCCTGCCGAAAGAATGTTAGATTAAGGGAAACCATACATGTGTGAAATACGTCTATTTCAATGCCAGGAATATTGTGGGGAAGGCAGATGAGCTGAAGGCGTGGATTGACACGTGGAAATATGACATTATAGCCATTAGTGAAACTTGGCTACAGAGGGGGCAGGACTGGCAGCTCAATGTTCCAGAGTTCCAATGTTTCAGGCATGATAGAGGCAGAGAGATAAAAGGTTGGAGGATGGCATTGTTGGTCAGGGAAAATGTTACAGCGATACTCAGGCAGGATGGATTAGGGAGCTTGTCTACAGAGGCCCTATGGGTGGAGCTGAGAAACAGGAAAAGTATGACCACATTAATGGAGTTTTAATACAGACCACCCAATAGTCAGCGAGAATTAGAGGAGCAAATCTACAGAGAGATAGCTGACAACTGCAAGAAAAAGAAAGTTGTGATAGTAGGGATTTTAATTTTCCACATATAGATTGGGACTTACTGTTAAAGTTTTAGACAGGGTAGAGTTTGTAAAATGTGTTCAGGAGAATTTTCTACATCAGTGTTTAGAGGTGCCAACTGGAGAGGATGCATATTGGATCTCCTATTGGGAAATGAATTAGGGAAGGTGATGGATGTGAGTGTGAGGGATCCAGTGATCATAATGCCATTTGATAGAGGTATATAAGGTTTTGATAGGTATAAATAGAGTGAATATAAGTGGCTTTTTCCACTGTGATTAGGGGAGAAAAAAACCAGAGGGCATGGGTTAAGGGTGAAAGGAGAAAGGTGCGGTAGATGAGGAGAAAGAGGAAAATAGAACAAAGGATGTGTTCTTGGAGGCCCCAAGTTTGTGAGTGCGTCATGCAAGTATGTAGATGGGTCACCACGAACAGAATGGGTGGTGGTAAACACAGACTTACAAGTGGTCCAAGCAGGAAGGGTAGAGGGAAGTATGTCAGCACAAGTGGCAGAACTAGTGGCCTTGACTCACGTTTTTACTGAAGCACCAGGGAGAAGGGTCAACATTTACACCGATAGTAGATACGCATTTGGAATTGTGCATGACAATATGACTACTTGGGGGAAGAAAGCGACTTGTTACAATGGGAGGCACTCCAGTCAAGCATGGACAGATAATTGAAGCCTTATTGGATGCCAGTGAACTCCCATTGGTGGCCACGGGATTAAGATAAAGGCACACCAGAGGGATAAAATAAGAAAAGCCCTGACTGGTATATTTTTAAGGGAAGCCAGGCAACCGACAAAGCAGCGCATTCAGTCTTAGAAACAGAAGTGCAAGCTGTGTCTGCAACCTTGATTACATTCGAACCTCCAATAGACACCTCACAGCTACGTCTGATACATCTGAAGAAGTACTTGCAAGGTGGAAAGCTACACCTGATGAAAAGAATGTATGGAGATTAAATGATAAAGTTCTAGCACCAGAATGTATCCAGCACACCCTGATGTAGTTACGTCATGGACTATCACATGTAGGAAGAGATACCATGATAACCAGTATAGGGAAGGAGTGGTGGTGGAAAGGAATGGGACGGGACATTGCACAATATTGTCATCGGTGCATAACCTGTGTCCAGTAAACCCAGGGAGGCCTGTAAAAATCAGGATCGGGCATCAACCTCACCCTAAGGGTCCCTGGGAACATCTACAAATTGATTTTACAGTATCCCTTCCTCAGTCACATGGGAGAACCTACTGCTTGGTGATAATTGATCAGTTTATCAGATGGGTAGAGGCCTTCCCAACTAAAAATTGTTCACACACTGCCATGGCAAGGATATTAGCTGAGAGACTCATCCCAAGGTGGGGGGGGTTACCATTATAAATAGACTCCGATCAAGGCACACACTTCACGAAGAGGATAGTAAAAACCATTTGTCAACTGATGGGGATAAAACAGAAATTTCACATACCTTACTACCCTCAAAGTTTGGGAATGGTGGAGCGTATGAATAGAACAGTCAAGACCTCCCTGGCAAAACCCATGCAGGATTCAGGAAAAAGATGGATCGAGGAGTTGCCGCCATATTAATGAATCTCAGAGCCACTATGAATCGAACCACTGGGCTGACATCGTATGAGTTAATGACCAGAAGGGCTGTGCAATTGCCTGAGTCCATTATTACTGGTGGGGCAGATGTAAACCCATTACGTGATAGGATTAGACAATATATTTTAGAATTAAGCGCCCAACTGAAGGATATGTGAAAAAGAGCAAGGGAAAACCAAATAGTGAAGGATGAGTAAAATGAGCTAGAACAGACCCCTGAGGTACCCCCGAAGAGCGACAAGGTTATAGTGAAGACGTTACCTGGAAAGCCTGGGTTCGTCTCCGAATGGAATGGCCGCTATGAGGTCATAATCAGTGGCCATACTTGTGCCTGTGTAGATATGCAAGGCAGGGGCATCTGGAAGCATTGGACTCAGTTAAAAGAATATACTTGCACCAATTGGAAAAATATGTAATGTGCTCAATTCACGGGTTCATGAAATGCCTGATCTCCAAACAAATGAACTGGTGCGCAGGAAATTGCGTGCAGGTGATAAAGTCTTTGGACCATTGTATAATGGTTGCGTGGGTTATGATTAATTGAAAGGATGATTCTCTTGCTGCTTCTCACGACCCTCGCCCTGCCAATTACGGAGGGAAAGTATAAGTGGAATTGTGTAGACTTGGGAATAGAGCATCACAAGTATGTCTGTAACGATGATTCTGTCTTTTGTAACCTTCTGATACATACAATGAGCCCCTGGGAGGTAACCTGTAGGGACCGCTGCTCAGGATTCCTTAACCATACCATGTTGCTAACTCTGTTGGAGGGGTGAGGAGATTGATGTCTTCCATGCAATGTAACTCAGTGTAACTGGAATTTCTGGTGTTTAGCTGAGGGACCAGAATGGATCTGTGCCCGGCAACAACAGAGGGCTCCGGAGAACGAGTATATCAACACGAGATTTGGCCAAGCCAAGCAGTCGCTGTACCAATCCTTTAAAATCGGGCCCCATCATGTGAACACTTCGGTGTATATGTCTCACTTGTATGCATTGCAGTCAAATTTGAGCAAGTGCTGGGTTTGCTTTCATATTCCTATAATGGAAGAAAGGCGGTGGGGGAGGGGGGGGAAAGTCCTTTATCCTCTATTCCTTTGTCAACTCTGGAAATGGTAGAATGGATTTTGAATGGGAGTGGAACCCAGGACGGGGCCAGGAAAGTGACATTTCAAATCCTATTAGGCACCACTACGCAAGGTACTTTCAATGTCAGCAATAGAAATGCTGTTTGGGGTTCGGAGGCAGAGGGTGCACTCTGTCAGCCTTTAAGAACTATTACCAGGCTAGCTAAAATAGATCAGACTCTCCTCCCCACTTCATTGTGAAAAACCAACAAAGAGGATCTATCTGCTTGGTAAGAAATGGAACCATACCTGTTGAACGTAGCTATTATATTCAGCAGGTTAATGTCACCAGTGGTGCCTGGGCTTTGGTGCAACAGATTGCCATTGCCTGTGGTCAACATCTTTGCTTATGTGAGTAACATGACTGCATATAATGGTACCTATTTTGCTTGTGGAAACAATGCCTACCCATGGCTTCTCTGGGATTGCACAGAAGAAGTTTGACAACACCAGATTTAAATCCAACTGATTTATTTGATAGTAAACTCACCAGCTTCTGACCTATGGCCTTTGTCAGGTGAATGAGGTGTTCTGATCTTCAACAGCACACATACCAGCACAGACTGTTTACAGATTACTGATTAGAATGTGAATCTTTACACCTAACCTGCTATTCAAGTCTTAAAGTGGCTAACAATGTGAGTGGAAGGAGCACTGAGCACTGAGGTTAAAGAAATGTGTATTGTCTCCAGACAGCACAGTAAGTGACCACGGGCATTCAGCCTCCGACCTTCGGGTAAATGTTCTTCAAGGGGGCCTTCACGACACACAACAGCTCAGAGCCACTGAGCAGAGACTGATAGCCAAGTTCTTCCCACATGAGGACAGTCTTAACAGGGGTCTTGGCTTCATGTCACATATCTGTAACCCCCATGACTTGCCTGGGTTAGCAAAAAACCTCACTTACTGTTCTACTAGGCCTGGTCCAGGTCAAATTTGATGTACCAACCAGTCCAGACATACAGAGCTTCCATGACCTGTTGACTGGGAAATGCCATGTACATCTCCGCCAAGGGTCTAAAAGGAGCCAATAGCATAAAAGTTCAGAGCTGCCAACAATTTGACTGCCACCGAAGGTGGGTGGCCCCCCATCCCCCAAAAGGTGCCAGGCCCTGCAACAGGTGGCACAGGTGTTGCATTGTCCCCTTTAGGAAGCAGAGCTGTCGGTGGCATGCAGTGTCTGACCTCTGTTCAAATGACACTCGTGTGTGGAACTGTCGGACTCTCCACTTCCTCCTTCTCTTGCGTTCCCTTCCTGCCCTCTGGTGAATGGCAGCTACCTCTCTCTCTACTCCTGTGAGTAGTAAGGCCTGGGCCTCCAATAGCCACAATTCTTCCTCCTGCCTCCCCTCCTCAGCTCCAGCAGCAACCAAAAGAACAGTAAGATCAATCGGTTGCATTGCAAAAGCCATCTTGTCATTCTAAAGTGGGTGGGAGGTTGGAGAAGGAGAGAAACACATAAAATATAGAACATTACAGCACAGTACAGGCCCTTCAGCTCTCGATATTGCACCGCCCTGTGAAACCAATCTAAAGCCCATCTAATCTACACTATTCTAATATTATCCGTACGATTATCCAATGACCATTTACATGCCCTTTCCTGCAGGAAAGGAAATCCTGAAACATGGTATATTGGGGACACCATGCAGACACTACAACAACGGATGAATGAACATTATTCGACAATCACCAGGCAACTGTTCCCTCTCTGGTGGAGAACACTTCAGCGGTCATGGGCATTCAGTCTCTGATCCTGGGTAAGTGTTCTCCAAGGCGGCCTTCACAACACCTGACAGCACAGAGTCGCTGAGCAGAGACTGATAGCCAAGTTCTGCACACAAGACGGACTCAACCAGGATCTGGAGTTCATGTTGCACTACCTGTAACCCCCATGACTTGCCTGGCCTTGTAAAATCTCACTTATTGTCCTGTCTGGTGACAATACATCCCTTTAACCGATGCTAATGCTATCTCCACTCACATTGCCTGCATCTTTAAGACTTGAATAGCAGGTTAGCTGCAAAGACTTGCATTCTAATCAGCATTCTATAAACTGTGTGTGTCTTCATATGCCTTTCTCTGATCAAACCTTTCCACACACCTGATGAAGGAACATCCTTTCCGAAAGTTTGTGGGATTTCTATCAAATAAATTGGTTGGACTTTAACCTGGTGTTGTGAGGCTTCTTACTGTGTATGGGGTGTGTATGGGGTGTCAGGGAGGGGGAATGCATATGGTGGGGGAACATGTCACGTCCTTTCAGGGCAGTTTGTCCATCCTTTGTCCCCACCTGGCACTCAGCTCTCACCCGTGGCTCCCCGCAGCTGTTTGCATCTGACAGCGGCCACATCCCGGACAACAGCTTCAACAAGCCGGCTAAACCAGATGAGTGTAGCCAATGGGTCTTGACCCTCAGAGAGATAGAAAGATGTCTGTCCCAGCATGTGAAGACAGAATCATGCGGTTTTGGAGCGCTGCACATGTACTTCAGTACTACAAGAAGTCATTATGGCATTGAAACTTTTAGAGACATTATCAGTCGATGCAAAACAGATCAGGAACTACAAAGAACAAAGAACAAACCAGCACGGGAAACAGGCCCTTCGGCTCAATGAGCCCGCGCTGCCACCTCGATGTTCCCACTTCTATCCTTGATCCCTGTAATCCCTGTCTATGTTTATAGGTCTATGCATTAGAACGAAATTTGAGACAATTTAGGGAGAATTTGTTCTGCCAATCAGCCTAAGAGCACATCTTTGGGATGTGGGAGGAAACTAGAGCACCAGGAGAAAACCCACGCAAGCACAGGGAGAATGCGCAAACTCCCACAGACACAGGCCCAAATCCATGTATCTGCACAGCACAGCGATAGTCACTGAGCTGTCGTGTTGCCCATCAAAAGGTCCAGGTCAAGCGTACACTAACGACGTGAAGCACTAGGATACTCTCGAAAAAAATCCAAGAGCAGTCCTCTCACGACCCATCGCGTGTATGCTCCTTGTTAGACAACAAGGTGGACCAAAGCACCTGTAGGATAAAAACAAGTACATCAATATCATCATCTATTTACACACTTCCCAGGGACTCCCAAGGCTCATGATCCCTATTTTAAATCAGTTTTTCT
Organism: Sphyrna mokarran; assembly: GCA_024679065.1. Lineage (NCBI taxonomy): Eukaryota > Metazoa > Chordata > Chondrichthyes > Carcharhiniformes > Carcharhinidae > Sphyrna > Sphyrna mokarran. Next base: position 30,975,281 of record JAGIQG010000010.1, read on the forward strand.
ATACCCCTCCATTCCCATTCTGTTCATGTGCCCATCTAAGTATTTCTTAAATAACTCCAGAGTACCTGCCTCCACCACTTTACTTGGCAGCGCATTCCATACCCCACCACCCTCTGTGTGAAAAAACTCCCTCTAGCATCCAAATTATACCTTACCCTCCTCACCCTAAGTCCGTGACCCCTCGTGCTATTAGAGTCCATCCTAGGAAAAAGCTTAACCCTGTTTACTCTATCTATCCCCTTCATATTCTTGTACACCTCTATTAGATCTCCTCTAAGTCTACGTCTTTCTAAGGAAAACAGTCCCAATTTGCCTAACCTCTCCTCGTAACTCAGACCTTCCATACCAGGCAGCATCCTGGTAAACCTCCTCTGCACTCTCTCCAGAGAGTGCAGATCATGTTTCAGCATGATCTCACCGTGACAATGGTCAAGAATGGAAACCTGACTGAGATTTCCTGCCTTAGTGGAAATCTGCTTTATGTAATTAGAAAAACCAAAATCAAGGCTTGAATTTGAAATTATCAACCTGGGGAGTCAATGCCAGTGTCTTAATGAGCCTCCTTACATCTTTTCCTTACTCAGAGCTATTATTAGATGGAGCACTGGAGGAATACAGAATAACTAGAAAATAACTCAAACAGGGAGTTAGAAGGTCAAAAAGGAGTCACAAAACGACCTTGGCAACCTAGATTAAGGAGAATCCCAAGGCATTTCATATGTATGTTAGGAACAAGAGGTTTGTCAGAGAAAGAGTCAGATCTCTCAAGAACATAGGAAGGGAATTATGCTTAGAACCCAAGGATGTAGGTGAGATCTTAAATGAATACTTTGCATCAGTATTCACAAAGGAGAGGGGCATGTTGATTAGTCGTGTCTCAGAGGGATGTGTAAACCTCTTAGAATAAATCACAATTACAAGGGAGGAAGTATTAGGTGTTTTGAGAAGCATTATGATAAGACAAATCCTCAGGAGCAGATGGCAGATGGCATCTGTCCTAAATTATTGAGAGAGATAAGAGATGAATCTCTAACAGAAATTTTTGTTTCTTTGTTGGACACAGGTGAGGTCCCAGAGCATTGGAGAATATTTAAAAAGGGTAGCAAGGTTAACCCAGCTAATTCTAGGCCAGTGAGCTTGATGCCCATGATAGGGAAATAGCTGGACAAGATTCTTAGAGATCAGATCTATACACATTTAGAACAGAATAGTTGCATTAGAAATGATTTTGTATGATGGATATCATGCCTCACAAATTTTGTTGAGTTTTTTGAGGAGGTGACAAAAATGATTGACGAGGGAAGGGTCGTGGATGTCATCTACATGGATTTTAGTAAAGCATTTGACAAGGACCCTCATGGCAAGCTGGTGCAAAAGGTAAAATCTCATGGGTAAAAGGTGAACTAGCTAAATGGGTACAGAGCTGGCTTGGCCAAAAAAGACAGAGGATAGCAGTGGAGGGGTCTTTTTCTGATTGGAAGTTGGTGACTAGTGGTGTTCCACAGGACTCTATCTGGGACCTCTGCTGTTTGTGATACATATAAATGATTTGGAAGAAGATGCAACTGGTCTGATTAATAAGTTTGTGGATGACATAAAGATTGCTGGAATACAGCAGGATATAGATAGGCTGGAAAATTGGGCAGAGAAATGGCAGATGGAATTTAATCCAGATAAATGCGAAGTGATGCATTTTGGTAGATCTAATGCAGGTGGGGAGCTATACAATGAATGGCAGAACCATCAGGAGTAAAGACACACACAGGGGTCTGGGTGTGCAAGTCCACAGATCCTTAAAGTGGAATTAGGTAGAAAAGATGATGAAGAAGGCATATGGCATGCTTGCCTATATTGGACAGGGCATAGAATATAAAAGTTGGCTTATGATATTGCTTATGGTATAATTATACATAAACATACATCGGGGTGGCAATGCAGACTCGTTGGGCCGAAGGGCCTGTTTCCCATGCTGTTTTGTTCTTTGTTCTTTGTATAGCACAGTACAGGCCTTTTAGCCCTCGATGTTGTGCTGAGCTATGTCCAAACCAAGATCAAGCTATCCCACTCCCTATCATTCTGGTGAGCTCCATGTGCCTATCCAAGAACAGCTTGAAAGTTCCTAAAGTGTTGACTCCACTTTCACAGCAGGTAGTAGAACATTGGTTAGGCCACATTTGGAATACTGGATCCAGTTCTGGTTGTCACATTACCAGAGAGAGTGCAGAAAAGATTTGGAGAGAGTGCAGAAAAAATTTACCAGGATGTTGCCTGGAAGGTCTTAGAACAAAGAACAAAGAACAAAACAGCATGGGAAACAGGCCCTTCGGCCCAAAGAGCCAGTGCCGCCACCCTGATGTTCCCACCTCTACCCGTGATCCCTGTCTATGTTTATAGATCTATAGATTAAAAATCAAATTTGAGACAATTTAGGAGAATTTGTTTTGCCAGTTAGCCTAAGAGCACATCTTTGGGATGTGGGAGGAAACCGGAGCACCTGGAGAAAACCCACGCAAGCACGGGGAGAATGCGCAAGCTCCCACAGACACAGGCCCAAATCCATGTATCTGCACAGCACAGCAGTAGTCACTGAGCTGTCGTGTTGCCCATCAAATGGTCCAGGTCAAGCGTACAGTAACGGCGTGAAGCACTAGGATATTCTCGAAAAAAAAATCCAAGAGCAGCCCTCTCACGACCCATTGAGTGTATGCCCCTTGTTAGAGAACAAGATGGACCAAAGCACCTGTAGGATAAAAACAAGTACATCAATATCATCATCTATTTACAGACTTCCCAGGGACTCCCAAGGCTCATGATCCCTATTTTAAATCAGTTTTCTATACCCCTCCATTCCCATTCTGTTCATGTGCCCATCCAAATATCTCTTAAATAACTCCAGAGTGCCTGCCTCCATCACTTTACTTGGCAGCGCATTCCATACCCCCACCACCCTCTGTGTGAAAAAACCCCCTCTAGCATCCAAATTATTCCTTACCCACCTCACCCTAAGCCTGTGACCCCTCATGGTATTCAAGTCCATCCTAGGAAAAAGCTTAACCCTGTTTAATCTATCTATACCCCTCATAATCTTGTACACCTCTATTAGATCTCCTCTAAGTCTACGTCTTTCTAAGGAAAACAGTCCCAATTTGCCTAACCTCTCCTCGTAACTCAGACCTTCCATACCAGGCAGCATTCCGGTAAACCTCCTCTGCACTCTCTCCAGAGTCTCCACGTTCTTCCGGTAGTAAGGCGACCAGAACTGGACTCAGTATTCCAAATGAGTTCTAACCAACGTTTTATACAACTGCAACATTAAAGGCCAGCTCTTGTACTCTATATCCCTTCCTATAAAGGCTAGCATACCATATGCTTTCTTCACAACCTTCTCCACTTGCTCTGCCACCTTCAGAGACTTGTTCACCTGCACCCCCAGGTCCTTCTGCGTTTCTATACTCTTAATAGGTCTACCCTTTATCATATACCTCCCCCCTACATTCTTTCTCCCGAAATGCATCACCTCACATTTATCAGGATTGAATTCCCTCTGCCATCTATCTGCCCAAGCTACCAGCCTATCTATCTTAGCTATGAGAAGAGGTTGGGTAAACAAGGGTTATTCTCCCTGGAAAGATTGAGGTTGAAGGGCGACCTAATAGAAGGTTATAAAATTATAAAGGGCAGAGATAGAACGAATAGTTGGAAGCTTTTTCTAAGGTCGGAAATGACAACACAAGGGGTCACAAGTTCAAGGTAAGGGGGGCAATGTTCAATACAGATAAGCGGGGGATGTATTTTACACAGAAGATGGTGGGGATCTGGAATGCACTATCAAGCAAGGTGGTTGAGGCAGACACGGTAGGATCATTTAAGGCTTATCTAGATAGCCACATGAGCAGACTGGGAATAGAGGGATACAAAAATGGATGGTTGGAGGGCTGAAGGGCCTGCTCATTTGCTGTATTGTTCTTTGGTGTTATGTTCTTGATAAGTACCGTTCATGAAGTCAAGCCTGCATTTATTCTTGTGTTATTGTCCAGTATTAACCCAGCATAAATCATTGATAAATATACAAAGGCACTGCTTTATTTCACAAATATAAAACATATATAATTTCCTTACTATGTATAGTTCGAACACTGAGGAGAAAAGTTCTCAACTTTTATTCAGAATTTGATCTTGATGTAAAGTAAATGGAGTTGATTCTGGTGTAAAGTTCATAGCCAGGAGCGACTTCATTAGGTGCCTTATAGAAAGAAAACAGATAGTTTCAGTTAATAAAAAGCAATGGAAAGTAATATGATTCAATTGCTGGTCACAGCTCTCAGACTTAGACAAACCATGAGTAGAGGTAGGGGAAATGCCAGTGTTGGACGGGGGTAAACACAGTAAGAAATCTCACAACACCAAGTTAAAATTTAACCTCTTCTTACTAGAAGTAGAGATGCATGGCTCTGCAGCTGGGCACATCCTTGCAAAGCTATTACTGTTAAAGTATTGAAATGGCTGGCAGAAATGAAGGAGAAACTGATAGGCACTGCTTAAATATTTATTGTTGAGAGAATTTCAACACTGATTAAATAGGAATGGAATTGTACTTTTGTGCAGTTGTAGGCCGAGCATGAGACTGTTTTCCTTATTAAGATAGAATGTAGTTTGATGTTAAGCCAAACCAGATATTAAATGTATGAAAAGGCTTCTAAGCACTCTGAGAAGGACTGTGCAAGCCAAATTGTATCCTCCAATCACCAATCAAGAACAAATTAATTAGTCATTAATTTTATTGCTATTTGTAAGGTCTTTCAATAGCAAATTTGCTCAAAAATAGTGACTACATTTCCAAGGTAACTCATCAGCTATGAAGTGTTTTCAGAGAGCCTGAGGATTTTAATAAATCATTTCTCTTTCTCATACTTTAATTGCATTGGGATTAAGTGTTGAAAACTTTACTTCTTTATGTATGGCTGCTGCCCATGGGCTGTGGAAGCAGCAAATAAGGAGTTAAAGATTTGATCGTGATTTTCCTGCCCCACTATGGCATTTTTTTTGGCCATGATGTAGAGATGCTGGCATTGGACTGGGGCAGTAAGAACTCAGTAAGAATTTAGCAACACCAATTTTAAATCCAACCAATTTATTTGATAGTAAATTTGTGAGCTTTCGACACTCTGTGTCTTCATCAGGCAAATGCAGTGTTCTGGTCTGCAATAGCACACATATCAACACAGTCACAGATTGCTGATTAGAATGCGAATCCTTACATCTAACCTGCTATTCAAGTGTTAAAGTGGCTAACAATGTGTGTGAAGGGAATCCTGAGCATTGGTTAGAGAAATGTGTATTTTCTCCAGACAGCACAGTAAGTGAGGTTTTTTTGCTAAACCAGGCAAGTTACGGGGGTTACAGCTAGTGTGTCATGAAGCCAAGATCCCTATTAAGACCGTCCTCATGTATGCGGAACTTGGCTATCAGTCTCTGCTCAGCAACTCTGCACTGTCGTGTGTCATGAAGGCCCCCTTGAAGAACATTTACCCGCAGGTCGGAGGCCGAATGCCCATGACTGCTGAAGAGTTTGCCCACAGGAAGGGAACTGTTTTGCCTGGTGATTGTTGAGCAATGCTCATTCATCTGCTGTCGTAGTGTCTGCATAGTCTCCCTAATGTACCATGCTTCAGGACATCCTTTCTTGCAATGTATTAGGTAGACAACGTTAGCCGAGTTGCAAGAGTATGTACTGTGTACCTGGTGAATGGTATCTTCACATTTGATGATGTCGTCCATGTCTATGATCTGGTATGTCTTGCAGAGGTTGCTGTGGCAGGGTTGTGTGGTATTGTGGTCACTATTCTCCTGAAGGTTGAGTAGTTTGCTGCGAACAATGATCTGTTTGAAGTTGTGCGGTTGTCTGAAAGCAAGAAGTGGGGGGATGGGGATGGCCCTAGCGAGATGTTCATCATCATCAATGATATGTTGAAGACTCCGGAGAAGATGTCGTAGCTTCTCCGTTCCGGGAAAGTACTGGACAACAAAGGGTACACTGTCCACCGTGTCCCGTGTTTGTCTTCTGAGGAGGTCAGTGCGGTTTATCGCTGTGGCATGTCGGAACTGTCGATCGATAAGTCGAGCACCATATCCTGTTCTCACGAAGGCATCCTTCAGCGTCTGGAGGTGTTTTTCACGATTCTCCTCATCTGAGAAAATTCTGTGTATATGGAGGGCTTGTCCATAGGGAATGGCTTCTTTAAATGTGTCTAGGGTGAAAGCTGGAGAAGTGGAGCATTGTGAGGTTGTCTGTCGGTTTGCGGTACAGTGAGATGCTGAGGTGACCGTCCTTGATGGAGATGCATGTGTCCAAGAATGCAACTGATTTGGGAGAATAGTCCATGGTGAGTCTGATGGTGGGATGGAATTTGTTGATATCATCATTCAGTTGTTTCAATTGTTCAGTTGTTCACTATGAGTCCAAAGGAAAAAGATGTCATCAATGTATCTAGTATATAGCCTTGGTTGAAGATCTCGTGTGGTGAAGAAGTCTTGTTCGAACCTGTGCATGAAGATGTTGGCATACTGAGGTGTGAATTTGGTCCCCATGGCTGTTCCATGTGTCTGGATGAAAAGCTGATTGTTGAAGGTGAAGACATTGTGGTCCAAGATGAAGCGGATGAGTTGTAAAATTGCATCCGGAAACTGGCAGTTGTTGGCATGGAGTACTGAGGCAGTTGCAGCAATACCATTGTCGTGGGGGATGTTGGTGTAGAGCGCCGAGACATCCATTGTGACAAGGAGTGTCCCTGGTTCAACTGCTCCATGTGTGCTGAGTTTCTATAGGAAGTTCGTAGTGTCAAGACAAAGCTGGGGGTTCTTTGTACAATGGGTTTCAAGATGCCCTCGATATAGCTGGAGAGGCCTCTTTCTGCATTGTAGGGTTCTATGATTCTATGACCTGATCTTGAAGAAAAAGCAGTGATGTCTGTCAGTATGTATGAGTCTTTGCTACAAATCGCATTACTATTTAATTTTACAAGGTGAGCAATCACATGTACCAGGTTATAGTCCAAAAGGTTTATTTGAAATCCCAAGCTTTTGGAGTGCTGCTCCTTCAAAAGGTGATGTGATGTAGGGGCAGCACTCTAAAAGCTTGCGATTTCAAATAAACCTGTTGGATTATAATTTGGTATTGTGTGATCTATTAGCTTTTCCAACACAGTCCCACACGGCATCACCACATCATATTTAACTTTGCAAGTTGTAAATAAATAGCATAATGACTATTACTGCCAGTTAATTATTACCAGTGAGCATCTGTTCAATGATTCATTCTGAACACTGCAATCCTCCTGGTTTCTGTATTTGAGAGATTTGAAAATATAATTAGCTTACTTATTATCATTTGCAACAAAGATAATAATGTATTGTATAATTAACTGTATCTGTTCTTTATACCGATTAATCCCTTTCTCAGTCTAGTTATCTGAGACAGCAGAAATACATCACAGGGTCACTGCAATTTTTCATTGCATTCAGTTCACCTGAAGAGATGACATTGATCCTGGTCTCTTGCAGATGGGAGGATGTTTCCTTTGGATAGTTAGAGTAATTAATGTGAGGCACTTTCAATATTTAAATACAGTACAAATTTTACCAATTTAATTGTCTTTCATACCTCATCATGCCTCCCTTACATACTGCTATGATGTAGCAACAGTGCTGTGTGCATTTGGCACACCATTAATGACAGTAATAACTCCATGAAGGTAAAAATCCTGTCACCAAGTTACTTTATTTACACCATACACCTATACACAGCCAGCTGTCCAATTAATCCCTGCTAAGTGCAGGCTGGGAGTATGACACACCTGCTTTAAATGAGGCTCCTTGATTTAACCATCCATTCAGACTCATCAGGTACCTCTTTTTGCATACCAAACAAATAAACAAAATCAAATTAACTCAGAAAACTCAAAAAGTGCAGCTCCCCAAAAGGAGGAACTGCCTAAAATAAAAGACAAAACAGAAAGGAAACTTACAATATCAAATTAAAATATGATTATCAGGGTTAATAATACAACTGCGATGCCTAGCTGGCATGGAAAGACTCAGGTATTTCTTTTCATACAAACCAAATAAATTAACTCAAATTAACTTAGGGGTTCATACTCCAGCAAGCCAACTTCATTAGCCTGGCTGAAGCCACCACAATGACTTTACGGGTCAGGTGCTGAATTGGGGGAAAGCTAACTATAGCCGGATTAGGCAGGAATTGGTGGCCGTTGAGGCTGTTCAAGCGTAAATCTACATCTGGCATGTGGCAGTCTTTTAAGGAGCAGTTGATGGGGCTGTAGGACAGGAACGTGCTTATAAAAAGGAAGGATAAGAAAGGTAGGATTCGAGAGCCATGGATAACCAGTGAAACTGAGGGTCTGATCAAAAAGAAAAGAGGCTACATTAGTCCAGGCAGCTAAAAACAGATGGAGCACTGGAGGAACACAGAAAAAGTAGGAAAGAACTCAAACAAAGAGTTAGAAGGGCAAAAAGGGGGCATGAAATGTCCTTGGCAGATAGGATTAAGGAGAATCCTAAGGCATTTTATTCATACGTTAGGAACAAAAGAATTGCCAGGGAAAAAAATTGGACTTCTCTGGGATAAAGGAGGGGAATTATGCTTAGAGCTCAAGGAAGTAGGAGAGATCCTAAATGAATACTTTGCATCAGTATTCACAAAGGAGAGGAACATGTGGACTGGAAGTCTCTCAGAGGGAATTATGGACTCGTTAGAGAAAATCTCCATTACAAGGGTGGAAGTGTTAGAACATAGAACATAGAACATAGAACATAACAGCGCAGAACAGGCCCTTCGGCCTTCGATGTTGCGCCAACCATTACAAAAAGCAATGACCCTCTAACCTAAACCATTCCCTTCTCTTCCATAAACTTATCAACTAACCTCCTAAACGCCACCAAACTTGGCACATCTACAACTGCCGCAGGCAGGGCATTCCACTCCCTAACCACCCTCTGGGTAAAGAGCCTACCTCTGATATCTGTCCTATAACTATCACCCCTTAATTTAAAGCTGTGTCCCCTCGTGCTAGCTTTCTCCATCCTAGGAAAAAGGCTATCACTGTCCACCCTATCTAAACCTCTAATCATCTTATATGGTTCGATAAGGTCTCCTCTTAGCCGCCTCCTCTCTAACGAAAACAACCTCAAATCCCTCAGCCTCTCTTCATAAGACCTGCCCTCCATACCAGGCAACATCCTGGTAAACCTCCTCTGTACCCTCTCCAATGCCTCCACATCTTTCTTATAATGTGGGGAACCAGAACTGCACACAATACTCCAAGTGCGGCCGCACTAGAGTTTTGTACAGTTGCAACATGACGTTGCGGCTCCGAAATTCAATCCCCTTACCAATAAAAGCTAAGACTCCATATGCCTTCTTAACAACCTTATCGACTTGACTGCCTACTTTCAGGGATCTATGCACATACACACCAAGATCCCTCTGTTCATCAAGACTACTAAGAATCCTACCATTAGCCCTATACTCTACACATTTATTATTTCTGCCATAGTGCATTACCTCACACATTTCCACATTAAACTCCATTTGCCACCTCTCGGCCCAGCTCTGCAACTTGTCCAAGTCCCTCTGCAAACTATAACACCCCTCTCACTATCTACCACTCCACCGACTTTAGTGTCATCTGCAAATTTACTAATCCATCCTTCAATACCCTCATCCAGATCATTTATAAAAATTACAAACAGCAGGGGCCCCAAAACAGACCCCCGAGGTACACCACTTGTAACCGAACTCCACGATGAATATCTCCCATCAACCACCACCCTCTGTCTTCTATCTGCTAGCCAATTCCTAATCCAATTAGCTAAATCACCCTCAATCCCATACATCTGCATTTTCTGCAGAAGCCTTCCATGGCCACCTTATCGAACGCCTTACTAAAGTCCATATATACCACATCAACTGCCTTACCCCCATCCACCTCTTTGGTCACTTTTTCAAAAAACTCAATAAGGTTAGTAAGGCACGACCTACCCTTCACAAAACCATGCTGACTATCCCCAATCAATTCATTTCTCTCTAATTAACTATAAATCCTATCCCTAATAATTCTCTCCAATACTTTGCCCACAACAGAAGTAAGACTCACTGGCCTATAATTCCCTGAAGGTCTCTCTTCCCCTTCTTGAACAATGGGACCACATTCGCTATCCTCCAGTCCTCCGGAACCACACCCGTAACCAACGACGACCTGAAGATCAGAGCCAGAGGCTCTGCAATCTCCTCTCTTGCCTCCCAGAGAATCCTAGGGTAAATCCCGTCCGGCCCAGGGGACTTATCCAACTTCAAACCCTCAAGAATATCTAGCACATCCTCCCTATCTACTTCAATACTTTCCAGTTTGCAACCCTGTACCTCAGTGTTCTCCACAACTACATTTACATCTCCCTGCGTGAATACCGAAGAGAAATATTTGTTCAGTGCCTCTCCAATCTCTTCAGGCTCCACGCACAACTTCCCACTGCTGTCTATGACTGGCCCTAATCTTGCCCTAACCAATCTTCTATTCTTAACATATCTAAAGAAAGCTTTAGGATTCTCCTTAATCCTATCAGTCAAAGTCTTCTCGTGTCCCCTCTTAGCTCTCCTCAACTCACTCTTTAGCTCCCTCCTGGCTAATCTATAGCTATCAATTGCACTAACCGAGGCTTCAAGCCTAATCCTGACATAAGCCTCCTTTTTCCTTTTAACCGGCGAATCAACATTTTTCGTACACCAAGGTTCCCTTACTCGACCATTTCCACCTTGCCTGACAGGGACATACTTATCAAGGACTCGCAGCAGCTGCTCCTTGAATAAGCTCCACATTTCAGATGTTCCCAGTCCCTGTAGTTTCCTAGTCCAATCTATGCACCCTAATTCTCTCCTGATGGCCTCATAATTACCCTTCCCCCAGCTATAACTACTGCCCCCAGCTTCATGCCTATCCCTATCCATCACTAAGGTGAACGTAACCGAATTGTGGTCACTATCACCAAAATGTTCACCAACTTCCAAGCCTAACACCTGGTCTGGCTCATTGCCCAGCGCCAAATCCAATGTAGCCTCACCTCTAGATGGCCTATCTACATACTGAGTCAAAAAACCTTCCCGCACACTTTGTATGAAAACTGACCCCTCTAACAAGCTAGAGCTATAGCTATTCCAATCAATATTAGTAAAGTTAAAGTCCCCCATAACAATTACCCTATTACTTTCACTCCTGTCCAGGATTGACTTTGCAATCCTTTCCTCTACCTCTCTAGAACTTTTAGGAGGTCTATAAAAGACTCCCAACAGGGTGACCTCTCCTCTCCTGTTTCTAATCTCAGCCCATACTACCTCAACAGACAAGTCCTCATCAAACTTCTTTTCTGTCACTGTGATACAGTCTTTGACTAATAATGCCACTCCTCTCCCTCTTCTATCTCCTTCTCTCCTCCGACTGAAGCATTTAAACCCCGGAACCTGCAACATCCATTCTTGTCCCTGCTCTACCCAAGTCTCTGAAATGGCCACAACATCAAAGTTCCAGGTACTGGTCCAAGCTGCAAGTTCCTCCACCTCATTGCGAATACTCCTTGCATTAAAGTATACGCATTTCAAACCATGCCCTACTCCACCCATACGCTGCTGTGTTTTACAACTTTCCTCTATGACCCCCCTACTCTCATCCCTCTTAGCACCCCAACTGCTCAGGATCCCACCTCCTCTCTGAATCAGTTTAAAGCCCCCTGCATAGCCGTTGCAAATTTTCCCCCCAAGATATTAGTTCCCCTCTGGTTCAGGTGTAGACCATCTCTCTTGTAGAGGTCCCACCTATCCCAGAATGAGTCCCAATTGTTCAGGAACCTGAACCCCTCCCTCCTGCACCATCCCCGCAGCCACGAGTTCAAACATTCCCTCTCTCTGTTCTTCTCTAAACTATCCCTTGGCACAGGCAAGAGTCTAGAGATAACCACTCTGCCAGTTTTGGCCCTAAGCTTCCACCCCAACTCCATAAATTTCTGTTTAATATCCCCTTCCCTTATCCTACCTATATCATGTGTCCCTACATGAACTATGACTTGGGGCTGACTCCCCTCTCCCTTAAGAATCTTAAAAACCCGCTCCGCGACATCCTGGACCCCAGCCCCTGGGAGGCAACACACCAGCCCTGAGTCCCTTTTATTACTATTTACTCTCCTATCTGTCCCTCTAACTATGGAGTCTCCAATTACCAGGCCCAATCTCTTATTCCCCCTACCCACCTGAGCATTCTCAGCAGGCTCACCCCCAGAGACCTGCTCCCTTTGGCCATCTCCAGTTGATTCTTCCTCAACTGTAGCCTCCAGGACAGAAAATTTGTTTTGGAGGGGAACAGCCCCAGGGGATTGTCTACCCGATTGCTTCTTACCCCTCTTCCTAATAGTTACCCAAGAATCATTTTTAGGAGTGACTATCTCCTTGTTACTCCTGCCAATATCTTCCTCAACCTCTCAAATTATCCTGAGTTCCTCTAATTCCAGCTCCAGCTCCTTAACACGATCCTCAAGGAGCTGCAAATGTGCACACTTCCTGCAGGTATAATCAGCAGGAACACTACTGGTGTCCCTCACCTCATACATACCGCAGGAGGTGCAATGTACTGCCTGCACTGCCATCCCTGATACTTTAATTTACTTTAAGGAGAGAGAAAAAAAAACTTCCCACACACTTTTATTATTAGGTTAGAGGAGGGGGGAGGGTGGGATACTCTACCTGTGTAGAGTATCAGGTTTCCTCTCTGGACCAATTTATAGAGTCAGAGAGAAAAACTACAAGTACCGGCAGCCTCCTAATGACGACTTCTGGTTTCCAGTTAGTTTAAATAAAAACGGCAAAAAAAACTACCCCCGCTCGCTTTTTTAACCAAAGAGAAAAGTTAAAAACTACTTAACACTTGAACTTTACGCTCTCCCAAATCGCTGCCTCTCCGTGCTGCTCCAAGGGAACAATGAGCAATGTTAGGTTTTTTAGGGAACATTAAGACTGATAAATCCCCAGGGCCTGATGGCATCTATCCTAGACTGCTCAGGGATACAAGAGATAAAATTGCTGGGCCTCTGAAATCTTTGTCTCTTCATTGGACACAGGTGAGGTCCCAGAGTTCTGGAGGATAGCAAATGTGGTCCCGTTATTTAAGAAGCGTAGCAAGGATAACCCGGATAATTATAGGCCGGTGAGCTTGACATCTGTGACAGAGAAATTGTTGGAGAGGATTTTTAGAAACAGGATGTACGCACATTTAGAATGGAATAATCTCATTAGTGATAGACAGCATGGTTTTGTAAGAGGGAGGTCATGCCTCACAAACTTGGTGGAGTTTTTTGAGGAAGTGACAAAAACAGTTGACAAGAGAAGGGCCGTGGATATCGTCTATATGGATTTTAGTAAACGTTTGACAAAGTCCTTCATGGCAGGTTGGTGCAAAAGGTTAAATCTCATGAGCTAAAAGATGAGGTGGCTAGATGGATGGAGAACTGGCTTGGCCACAGAAGACAGAGGGTAGCAGTTGAAGGGTCTCTTTCCAGCTGGAGGTCTGTGACAACTGGTGTTCCACAGGGCTCTGTACTGGGACCCCTGCTATCTGTGATATATATAAATGATTTGGAAGAAGATGTAACTGGTGTGATCAGTAAGTTTGCGGATGACACAAAGATGGCTGAACTTGCAGATAGAGATAAACATTGTCAGAAAATACAGCAGGATATAGAGAGTTTGGAAAATTGGGCGGAGAAATAGCAGATGGAATTTAATCCAGATAAATGTGAAATGTTACATTTTGGTAGAACTAATGTAGGAGAATCAATACAATGAATGGCAGAACCATCAAGATTATAGACACACGGAGGGATCTGGGTGTGCAAGTCCACAGATCCTTGAAGGTGGCATCACAGGTGGGGAAGGTGGTGAAGAAGGCATATGGCATGCTTGCCTTTATAAGACAGGGCATAGAGTATAAAAATTTGTGTCTAATGTTAGTTATATCGAACATTGGTTAGGCCACATTTGGAGTACTGCATCCAGTTCTGGTTGCCATACAACCAAAACGATGTCGAGGCTTTGGAGAGAGTACAGAAAAGGTTTACCAGGATATTGCCTGGAGGTTCTTAGCTATGAGGGCAGATTGGGTAAACTGGGGTTGTTCTCCTTGGAAAGACGGAGAATGAGAGGAGACCTGATAGAGGTGTACAAAATTACAAAGGACATAGATAGAGTGAATAGTGGGAAGCTTTTTCCCAGGTTGGAGGTGATGATCACGAGGGGTAACAGGTTCAAGGTGAGAGGGGGCGAGGTTTAACTCAGATATCAGAGGGACATATTTTACACAGCGTGTGGTGGGGGCCCAGAATGCACTGTGAAGCAGAGTGGTGGAGACTGACACGCTGGGATCATTTAAGACTTATCTGGATAGCCACATGAACAGACTGGGAATGGAGGGATATAAACAAATGGTCTAGTTGGATCAACGAGTGGCGCAAGCTTGGAGGGCCGAAGGGCTTGGTTCCTGTGCTGTATTGTTCTTTGTTCTTTTGTTCTTTGTTCATGAAGCTTAAGCCTTGGCCCAATTCACACAATAAAGGCACCTGATGGCTCATTGAGCCATTTAGTGCCCACTTGAAGACCTTTCCTTCTTTCACATATTTTCCATGTTGGGAGGATCTGCTGCTACAAAAGAAGACTGCCAGGTGACCTCCAGAAGCTTCTAGATGGGACCTTTCTTGATGTTCCTTGACACCAAGGACTTAATCTATGCCAGTGTCACTGCCAGTGATATTGCTGAAGCTGCAATACTAGGGAATGGGCACTTTGGTAACAAAGGTCCCTCAAAGAGAAGTAAATTTGGTTGGAGAAAACTTGTCTTAGGCAGAAAGACCCTGATGTTCTGCTACCAAAGTGCCCTCTCTCTGGTGTTGCAGCCTTGACAATACCACTATGAACAATTTCTAGGCTGCGAAGGTGCCAGCTTTGGTTGGCCTGGTAACTCTTGAATAGTGGGCTATTAGTAGTCAGCAGCTCTAATATGCTGCTCCAGATCCCAAGATCTGCCAAAGTAGGGTCTTCTGCTTTCAGTTGCAGCAATGGAATTTTAGGTAAGTAGAATAATCCAGCCCTGTCTCCAGGAGGAAAAATTAAATGGATTCACCACCAGACAGAGGCTGATTTGCCCCAGATTTTATTTCAGGTTTCTGGCATTTTCAGTCTTTTTTTCATTTGTATGATTGAGATGAGATTGGCTGTTCTTGAAAGAAATTCAGCAATTGATTGAGTATGAAAGAATCTCAGTAAAACTGAAGTCAGTGGGAAAACTCTCCACTGGTTGGTGTCATACCTGACACAAAGGAAGATGGTTGTGGTAGTTGGAGGTCAATAATCTCACTCCCAGGACATCACTTCAAGTTCTTCAGGGTATCGTCCTGGGCCAAATCAATTTTAGCTACTTCAATGATTTTGCCACCAATATAAAGGTCAGAAGTGGGGATGTTCCACTGTTGATTGTATAATGCCCAGAACTATTCATGACTCCTCAGGTATTAAAGAAGCCCACGTTTATATCCAGCAAGCCCTGGATGACATTCAGGCTTGAACTGATAAGTATCAAAAAACTTTTTTGACACAAGAATATTAGGCAATGACTATCTCAAAGAAGAGAAAAATCTAATAATGTCTCCCTGACATTCAGTGGTATTAACATCATTGAATGCTGCACTAACAACATCCTATGGAGGGGTTATCATTGGCCAAAAATTGAACTGGACCAGCCATATGAACACTTTGGCCACAAGAACAGGTCAGGAACTGGAAATTCTGTGACAAGCAACTCACCTCCTGACTCCCAACACCTGTTTACTATGCACAAGTCACAATTCTGAAGTGTGAGAGAATATTCTCCACTGGTCTGGATGACTACAGCTGCATTAACACTCAAGCTCAATAGCATTCAGGCACCCCACCCAGCACCTTAAACATTTACACTTTTCACCACCAACTGATGATGATTGTAGTTGGTACACATGGGTACTACCTACAAGATGCACTGGAGCAACTGACCAAGATTCCTTGACTACACCTCCTGAATATAAAGAATCAATCAGCTAGAAGGGCAAGAACAGCAGATACTCGAGACCACCACTGCAAGCTCTCCTCCTAGTTATACACATCCTGATTTGAAAATATATTACCATCCTTTCACTGAGGCTGGGTCAAAATCCTACAACTCCTTCCTTAACAGCACTGTGTTTGTATACCTACACAACATGGAGAGCAGCAGTTCACAAAGACATCTCACCAACAGCTTCTCAAGGACAATTAAAGATAGGCAATAATATTTTACTTAACCAGTGATACTTTATTGAGTAAATTTATAAAATTAATCTGATGGAAACCTGTTGTGTTCAGTGTGCTGCACTACAGTGATGATGCCACAGTACTTATTTACATGGAAATTCAGTATAAAGCACATTTTCAGACTTCAATACTAAACACAAAAGGTTCTAAGAATTCTAAGCAGCGTCATGCTAGTAGCTAGCTCCCAAAATGTCTGTCTAGGAGACTCTCTCACACTGGGGTGATTCCACACTCAGTTCTAATTGGTTACACAAGTTGTTGAACTTTACTCTGCCTTGAAAAAGACTATTACGACATCCCTACCTCTTTAACTCCTTCATACAATCTTTAATGACTAATTCAGTCAGTCCTAAATATTAACTAAGCATTAAGTACTTGAGATGGACAATTATAAATTGAATCTTTGAGAGGATTCTATGTTCCTTGTAGAGTGGCATAATTCTGTCATCTGAGATACTTCCACAGGATTGATGTTAATAGGAACTGCAATAATGGGTATATCTTCTGACACAAGCCATTCACCACTATTTGCTTCCTAAGAGACAGTTATGTTGATAGCAGGTTAATCAGGTACTTTGGTGCTTACTGGTCTGAAAACATTTCTTGATGGCAACACTGATTGCTTGATCATCTCTCTACTTTTCAAATGATCCACGTCTACAAAAGATTCATGTCCACTGGTTTGAAAGTGGTCTGGTATTAGAAATAATGGCCGGAATTTTACAGCCCCACCTGCCATGGGAATTGGAGTGGGCAAGGCTAGAACATGGAAAGGTCTGTTGACCTTGGGTGAGATTTTATAGCCTCAACTTTCCCAAAACCATAAAATTCTATCTGAGGTCAAAGGATCTTCCTATGTTCTGCCCCTTGTTGCCCTAATTCTCGTGGCGGGGGAGGGGTGGGGGGGTGTTGTGGTGGGGGTGGATGGTGGTGCCAGTAAAATTCTAGTCAGTAGTTCCAGGAATCAAACTTGACTCACTACTGAAGTTTCTCATGGATTTGGCTTCATTTATTATAAATCATTGTTCTATATCCTGTGAATCATGCTTGCTTTCAGGTTACTTTGGCTGGTTTCTATCCTCCCTGGCAAATTTGGAAACATGAGGCTCAATCTCGTTCTGATTATGTTTAATTAATAGATCTGCCAGTGGAAATCCCATTGTTGCATGTTGAGGTGGTACAATAGTTAAGGAGGAATCATGTGATTTTGGTCTCCAAGGTTGTCCCAACAGTTTCTTTAAGCCAGAATTGAATGTTTGAATGGCTGTCTCAGCATGTCCATTTGATGCTGGCTGGTAACATGCAGTTCTGGTGTGTTTAATTGTTAAGAACCCCACAGAAGTTATTTGTGAGAGTGTCTCAATAGTGGATATTTGTTTGAAATAATATGAGGAACAATGTACAACCCAGTGCCAGCAGACTTTGGTCTAATTTAAAATGGCCAAGCAAAGAAAAGGACACTGTTATGACCTGATGGGAAGTATGGCTAATAAGAAATTGAAGTACAAATTACCATATGAGGAAGACTGTTTACCAGAAATCAGTGGGGCTATACAAATGATAACTTCTAAACGGAAGGAATTTCAGAGAGGTAGGCAGCTCAATTCACAGGGTAGATGAAAGAAACTGAATATATCTTCATTGGGGAAGGAAGCCACTTCCATCCAAAAGATAGACAGAGGCTTGTTCCATCCAACATTTAAAACTACAACAGCTCTGAAATATATAGTTTTGTGCACCAACACCATATGGAGAGGTATGCAGGCTAGTATCAATTCTTTAGATGAGTCAAAGCATCCTAACATTTGAGGAAAGCAGTAATTGTCTTACTCACTGAAAACTTTCTTTTGGGGAGCCTTCCAAGATAAAAACGATACTATTTCTTTAGCAGAATATGCAAGGGGATCAATACTGTCACTAAACAAAGAACAAGGAATAATGCACACAGGAACAGGCCTTCGGGTAAGCCACAAGTAATTGCAAGTCTCTACACCTTACATATGACTAACACTCCATTCTTTCGTTTCCTTCTCTATGAACAGTATGCTTTGTCTGTATTGTGTGGAAAAAACATTACTGTATACTAATACATGTGTTAATAAATCAAAACTAGCAAATATTGATCAATACCTACCCCTTCCTCGTGTAAAAGTACTGCACCAGCAGTGGCATCAATGAGATTAAAAAGCTGGTCAAACTTGGAGATGGAGCATGTGGACACTGCTAAGAATTGCTTTAACTTGTTCAAAAGCTTCTTGGAAGCTGCTTGACCACTTAAAAGCTATGTTGGAACCAAGCTGTTTTGTCAGGTTAGCCTTCACCAAACAGGAAAGAAGAGTTTGAATCTGCTGTATATGCTCTGTCCATATTGTACAGTTTTATCAAGAACTGCTTCACATCCATGCAGTCCAGACAATATCTGACTAATCAGTCTCTGAAAAGTTGTTGGGGCCTTTATCATACCAAAGATCATGGTGTAATGAAACAACCCTTCATTAGTCATAAATATAGATATTTGTTTTGCAGAAACAGAAAATATTGAAAAAGCTCAAGTCTAACATTTATGGGGAGAGATTAGACCCAACATTTTTAGTCAGGAGTCATCCTCTGGCCTTTCCCCATTTAGAAAATAATCTATGCCTTTTCCTGCTAAAGTGCATAACCTCACACTTGGCATTCCATCTACCACTTTGCCCACTCTCCTAGCCTGTCCAAATCATTCTGCAGCCTCTCCAATTTCTCAAAAATGTCCCTCTACATACCTGCAAGTTTAGCAACCATGGCCTCAGTTCCATTTTCCAAAATATTAATGCAGAAGTGAACGATTGTGGTCCCAACACTGACCCCTATGGAACTGGCTGCCATCCTGAAAAGGACCCCTTATCTCTACTCTCTGCCAATCTTTATCCATGCCAGTACCTTACCTTTAACACCATTTGCTCTCATCTTACTTAGCAGTCTCTTGTAAGGCACCTTGTCAAAAGCTTTCTAGAAATCCAAATAAATCGCTTCCATTGGCTCTCTTTTGTCTAACTATTTTGTTACCACCTCAAAATTTTAACAGATTTGTCAGATATGATCTCCCTTTGAAGCTGTGGTGACTCAACCCGATTTTACCGCACATTTCTAAGTACGCTGCATTTTTATTCTTAATAGTGGACTCCATGATCTTGTCCACGACTGAGGTCAGGCCTATAACTTCCCATCTTCTGCCTTCCTCACTCCCTTAAACAAGAGTGTTACGTTAGAATTTTTCCAGACCTCTGGGATCTTCTTTGACTCCAGTGTGTCCTGAAAGATCACTAATGTCTCCACAATCTCCTCAGCTATATCCTACAGAACCCTGGAATGTAGTCCATCTAGTTTGAGTGATTTACTTACCTTCAGAATTTTTAGCTGCCTTAGCACCTTATCATTTATCTCTGCCCCCTGGGTCTCTTGAAGTTCTGGCATGTTACTGGTGTCTTCCATCATGAAGATTGATATGGAGTATCCACTCAGTTCCTACGCTATTTTTCTTTCCCCATTACTGCTTCTCCAGCCTCATTTTCCACTGGTCCAAAGTCCATTCTTGCCCCCTCTCTCCTTTTTTTATATATTTTAGAAAAGCTTGCAATTAATTGTGGCTTACCTTCACATTTCATCTTCTCCATCCTTGTAGTTTTTGTAGTTGTTCTCTACTTGCTTTTAAAGGCTTCCCAATCCTTTGGCTTCTCACTGTTCATTGCCCCACCATCTTTGCAATTAGCTAGTAGCTAATAATGGTATGTATTTATATGGCCCAAATTGTAGTTAGTCAATAATACAAAATAACAACCATATAAATAACGAAATCTGTATGCCACAAACTGTGCTTGATGCTGCTGCTTCTAGCTGAGCATAGTTGCATTCCCCACTAGTTATAGTATACAATCAAAAGCTGTGGCTGTTCTTCTCCCAAAGGCATAATTGTGAAACTACTGCCCCAACTACATAAAGTGAAATACACAAGCAAGCACAGGTTTAAAGTTGTGAGGGATAAGGTTTAAAGGCAATATACAAGGCAGATTTTTTTAAGGGGATGGTGGATGCCTGGAATTTGTTGCCAGGAGTGATAGTGGAAGCGGATATGTTTCTGACTTTTGAGGGGCGTCTGGACATGTACATGAATAGGATGTGAATAGAAGGATATGGTCCCTGGAAGGATAGGAAATTTTGCATAAATTAGACAGCATGGTTGGTGCAGGCTTGGAGGGCCGAAGGGCCCATTGTGCTGTAATTCTTTGTTCACACAGTAATGGTAGCTTTGGATTAAAATGAACCAATGCTTTAGACTACTACAAAACAACTTTGACAATCTTGTATGCTTTTTCACATTCCATTTTCCAGTCCCATAACTACTTATAATTTATAAAATGATTTCAATAATGTAGCTACGTTTGGAACAAATCTGCCATAATTAATCCTTGAAAAAACTTGATTGGATCACATTCGTAGAATGTGGTGTTTCTACAATGTCCATTTTTTTAGATGCTTCATGTAGGCCTTTACCACCAATAATAATCCAAACCCTGGACTGACATCTGAGAAAAAAGTCACTTTTTGCTCATATGCAGATTATGTGCTTGAAGAAATTTAATATTGCTTCTAAATTATTCATATGCCCTTCACTGGATCCTATAATTAGAATATTATATAGTGATGTTATACACGAAAGAGACCACTTCAAATTTGGTCCACCAATCTTTGGCATATGGCTGGTGCAGATATTATTCTAAAAGATAAATTTTTTTCATAACAAAGGATCTTAGAGCAATGATGGCAAGAAATAGTTGCCATTCAACAGCAATGTTCATCTGTAAATGTTTGTTCTGGTGCCGTACTTTTGTTTTTGGTCATTTGGATATCATGATTGACATGGGTTTGGAGAGCCAAAAGGCCTGTTTCTGTGCTGTACTTCTTTGTAATTTGTTTTTTTTATATGAAACATACATAGAATCTAGAAGCATTTGAATCTTTAAGCCTCTGCCATTCATTTTTGATGGTTGATCAACAAATTCAATATTCTGAACCCTGCCCCCCCCCCACCCCCCGACCTTCTTGTCATATCCCGTTAGCCCCTTGAATCATATCTAATTCCTGTTTGAAATCAGACCACATTTTGGTCTCAACTACATTCTGTGGTAGTGAATTCCATGTATTCACCACCCACTGCATGAAGAGATTTCTCCTCATCTCAGTTCCAAAAGTTTTACTTAACCCTTATCCTCAAACCATGACCCTGAGTTCTGGACTCCCCCACCATCAGGAATATTCTAAATACACCCTGTCTAACACTGTTAGAATTTGAGAGATTCACTCTCTATTCCAATGAATATAATTCTAATGGACTTAGTCTCTCCTCATATGACAGACCTGCCATCCTAGGAATCAGCCTGATAAATCTTTGCTGTACTCACTCTATAGCTTGGACATTTGTCCTCCAGTAAGCACACAAACTGCATACAGTTCTCCAGGTGTGACCTCAATGTCCTATATAATTGCAGCAAAACAGCCTGATCCCTATACTCAAATCCTCTTGCAATGAAGGCCAACATACCATTTGCTTCCTTTATTGCCTGCTGTGTGTACATGTTTAATTTAAACAGCTAATGCCAAGGACTCCAAGGTTTCACTGAGTATCCATCCTTCAATTTACACCCATTCAAGTAATAATCTGTCTTCCTACTAAGGTGAATAAATTCACATTATCCATGCATCTGCATCTGCATCTGCCATGCAGATGTCCACACACAGCCTGTCTAAATCATTCTGAAGCATCTCTGAATCTTCCTTACCCTCCCACCACTTTTGTATCATTTGCTAATTTGGAGATATACATTTAGTTCCCTCAAAGTCATTAATGTATAATATAAACAGTTCATTCCTGCAGAATTGCACTAGTCACGACTGCCAATCAGAAAGACCCATTTATGCCAACTCATTGCTTCCGAGCTGCTAACCAGCTTTCTATCCATCTCAAGACATTACTATGTAAAATTAAAGCACGTAGGATTGCAGATATTCTGTTGTGTGAGAACTTGTTGAAAATCTAAATAAACCACATTCACTGGTTTCGTGACTAGTTACAAGCTCTCCTTTTGTAAATCTGTGCTGATTTTCGATTATTCCACTGCCTTTCAAATGCTAAATTCTGAAATCCTTGAAAATGGACTCCAGCAACTTCCCTAGTACCAACATTAGGCTTATTTGTCAATAGTTATGTTTTCTTTCTATCTCTTTTTGAATAGCAAGCTTTCATTAACTACTCCCATCTGTCGGAACCAGACCAAAGAATTTTGGAAAATGACCACCAGTGGATCTACTATTTCCAGGACCACTTCCTTAAATACTCCAGGACGAAGATTATCTGGAGATTTGTCCACCTTCAATCTCATCAAATTCTCCAAAACCATATATCTACTAATGCTAATTTCCTTTAGTTTACCACAAGTTCTAAAAAAACTTTAGTGAGGCATTATTCATTCTCTTTACATACCGATAGAAACTTTTACAGTCAGTTTGATGTTCCCCACCAACTTACTTTCCTCTCCTATTTTTCCCTCTTTAAATCAATCTGATGGTTCTCTTTTGCTGAATTTTAAACTGCTCCCAATCCTCAGCCCTATTGTTTTTTTATGAATTTGTATGCTTCTTTATATCTGATGCTATTTCTAATTTCCCTTGTAAGCCACACTTTGGCCACAATTCTCTTATTACTCTTGCACTAAACAAGAAAAAAACTTCTAGAATTCACCTATTTAAATGCCTGCCATTGCTTGTCTACCATCTTTCCTTTTGGTAATGCTTCCAAGTCCATTCTGGCCAATTCATGCCTTATACCATCATAGTTAACTTTGAGATTCAGGACCCTGGTCTCAGAATCAATTGTATCACTATGTAACTTGGCAAATAATTCTACCATATTATGGTCACTTGTCCTCAAGGGCTCTTGCACAACTAGACTGTCAACTAATCAGTCAGAGGTTTACAGCATGGAAACAGGTCCTTTGGCGCAACTTGTCCATGCTGCCTTTTTTAAATCACTAAACTAATCCCAATTGCCTGCACTTATCCCACATCCCTCCAAACCCAACGTACCCATGTATCTATCTAAATGCTTTTTAAAAGCTTCTACTACATCTGGCAGCTTGTTCCAGACACTCACCACCCTCTGAAAAAAATTGCTCCTCCAGACCCGTTTGTATCTTTCTCCTCAAATAAAATCTATGCCCTCTAGGGTTTATGAGCATTTAGAGAAATTCAATATGATCAGGAATAGTCAACACGTCTTTGTTAAGGGCAGATTGTGCCTTACGAGCCTAGTGGAGTTCTTCGAAAATGTGACTGAACACATTGACGAAGGAAGAGCAGTGGACGTGGTTTACATGGATTTCAGCAAGGCGTTTGATAAGGTCGCCCATGCAAGACTCCTTGAGAAGATGAGAGGCCATGGGATCCAAGGGGATCCACAAGGGGATCCAAATCCACAAGGCTTTGTGGATCCAGAACTGGCTTGCCTGCAGAAGGCAGAGAATAATTGTGGATGAGTCTTCTTCTGCATGGAGGTCGGTCACCAGTGGAGTGCCCCAGGGATCTGTTCTAGGACCCTTGCTGTTTGTCATTTTCATAAATGATCTGGATGAGGAAGTGGAGGGATGGGTTAGTGAGTTCGTCGACGGTATGAAGGTTGATGGTGTTGTGGATGGTCTGGAGGGATGTCTGAAGTTGCAGCGAGACATAGATAGGATGCAAGACTAGGCGGAGAAGTGGAAGATGGACTTCAATGCAGATAAATGTGTGGTGGTCCATTTTGGCAGGACCAATGGGATGAAACAGTATAATCTCAAGCGTAGGAGTCTTGGCAGTGTTGAGGAGCAGAAGGATCTTGAGGTCCGGGTCCATAGGACTCTTAAATCTGCCCCGCAAGTGGAGGATGTGGTCAAGAAGGCATATGGTGTACTGGCCTTCATTAATAGAGGAATTGAGTTTAGGAGTCGGGAGGTAATGCTCAACTTTATAAGGCCCTTGTCAGACCCCATTTGGAGTACTGTGTGCAGTTCTGGTCACCTCACTATAGGAAGGATGTGGAAGCTAATGAGAGGGTGCAGAGGAGATTTACAAGGATGTTGCCTGGATTGGGAGGCATGCCTTATGAAGATAGTTTGAGAGATCTAGGTCTCTTCTCCCTGAAGAGACGAAGGTTGAGAGGCAACCTGATAGAGGTTTATAAGATGTTGAGAGGAATAGATAGAGTGGATTCTCGGAGGCTATTTCCCAGGGCTGAAATAGTCGCTACGAGAGGACACAGGTTTAAGGTGCTGGGGGGCAAGTACAGAGGAGATGTTAGGGTTAAGTTTTTCACTCAGAGTGAGTGGAATCGGTTGCCGTCAGTTGTGGTAGAGGCGAACTTGCTGGGGTCTTTTAAGAGACTTCTGGATGTGTACATGGGATTTAATGGGATTGGGAGTTACAGATAGTCCTATAGCCTAGTAGGTATAGATATGATCGGCACAACTTTTGGGCCGAAGGGCCTGTTTGTTCTGTAGTGTTCTATGTTCTATATGTTCTAGTTTTAGACTCCCTACCTTTGAGAAAAGGTATTGACTATCTAGCTGATCTATGCCCCTTGTTATTTTATAAACCTCCATAAGATCACCTCTCAGCCTCCTACACTCAAGACCCAGTCTATCCAACCTCTCCTTATAATTCAAGGCCATCAAATCCTAGTAGCATCCTAATAAAACTTTTCTGCAGTCTTTCTAGTTTAATAATATCCTTTTTTATAATAGGTGACCAGACCTGTACACAGTATTCCAAGTGTGGCCTTACCAACGTCTTGTACAACTTCAACAAGACGTCCCAACTCCTGCATTCAATGTTCTGACCAATGAAACCAAGCATGCTGAATGCTGCCTTCACCTGTGATTAAGCTTTCAATGAGCTATGAATGAACATGTACCCCTAGATCTTTGTTCTGTAATTCTTCCCAACACGCTATTAACTAAGTCCTGCCCCGATTCAATCTACCAAAATGCATTACCTTACATTTATCTAAATTAAACTCCATCTGCAATTTGTCAGCCCACTGGCCCAATCGATCAAAATCCTGTTGCGATTGGAGATAACTTTCTTCATTGTCCACTATGCCACCAATCTTGGTGTCATCTGCAAACTTACTAACCATGCCTCCTATCTTCTCATCCAAATGAGAAAGTGGGCCCAGCACTGATCCCTGAGGCACACCACTGGTCACAGACATCCAGTTTGAAAAACAGCCTCCAACTACTCTCTAGCTTCTGTCAAGAAGTCAATTTTGTATCCATTAGATACATTGCCCTGGATCCTGTGAGATATAGCCTTGTGCAACAAACTACTATGTGGTACTTTGGCAAAGACCTGCTTAAGTTCATGTAGATATCAACTGCACTGCCCTTATCTACCTTCTTGTTTACCTCTCTAAAAAACCCAAATTTGAGAGACATATAGAACATTATAGCGCAGAACAGGCCCTTTGGCCCTTGATGTTGCGCCGACCAATTAAGAAAAAGCAATGACCCTCTAACCTAAACCATTCCCTTTTCATCCATAAACTTATCTACTAACCTCTTAAACACCACCAAACTTGGTGCATCTACAACTGCAGCAGACAGGGCATTCCATACCCTTACCACCCTCTGGGTGAAGAACCTATCTGTGACATCCGTCCTATAACCACCACCCCTTAATTTGAAGCTATGTCCCCTCGTGCTAGCTTTCTCCATCCGAGGGAAAAGGCTATCACTGTCCAACCTATCTAAACCTCTAATCATCTTATATGTCTCAATAAAGTCTCCTCTTAGTCGCCTTCTTTCCAACAAAAACAACCTCAAATCCCTCAGCCTCTCTTCATAAGACCTGCCCTCTATACCAGGCAACATCCTGGTAAACTTCCTCTGTACCCTCTCCAATGCCTCCACATCTTTCTTATAATGTGGGGACCAGAACTGCACACAATACTCCAAGTGCAGCCGCACTAGAGTTTTGTACAGTTGCAACACGACGTTGCGGCTCCGAAATTCAATCCCCCTACCAATAAAAGATAAGACTCCGTATGCCTTCTTAACAACCTTATCGACTTGATTGCCAACTTTCAGGGATCTATGCACATATACACCAAGATCCCTCTGTTCATCACCACTATTAAGAGTCCTACCATTAGCCCTATACTCTACACATTTGTTATTCCTGCCAAAGTGAATTACCTCACACTTTTCCGCATTAAACTCCATTTGCCACTCTCGGCCCAGCTCTGCAACTTGTCCAAGTCTCTCTGCAAACTATAACACCCCTCTTCACTATCTACCACTCCTCCGACTTTGGTGTCATCCGCAAATTTACTAATCCATCCTTCAATACCCTCATCCATGATTTTGAATGATTTTCCATTCACAAAGCCACGCTGACTGCCCCTAATCAGTCCTTGCGTCTCTCAATGCCTGCAGATCCTGTCTCAAAATACCTTCTAACAACTTACCCATTACCGATGTGAGGCTCACTGGCCTGTAGTTCCCGGGCTTTTCCTTGCAGCCCTTTTAACTAAAGCACAGCATTTGCCACTCTTCATTTTGGTTCGTCTTTGCACAAGACCCAATCTAAGATGGTTTGTTCCTCAACATATTGCTCCAGAAACTCCTCCTGTGTGACTAATTTGATTCTTCCATCTATATGCAGATTAGTTGCCTGTAATCAGATGTTCCTTTAACATCTTTCAAAATTCGCTGGACTCTGGAAAAGTACCGGAAGATTGGAAAACGGCTAATGTTACGCTGCTGTTTAAAAAGGGTAGCAGACAGAAGGCAGAAAATTATAAGCTGGTTAGTTTAACATCTGTAGTAGGAAAAATGTTTGAATCTGTAGTCAAAGCAGAAATAATGAGGCACCTGGATATGAAGTTTGATCAGGCAGAGTCAGCACGGATTCATTAAGGGGAAGTTGTGCTTGATGAATTTATTGGAGTTCTATGAGGAAGTGACTAGTGCGGTAGATAGAGGGGAACTGGTGGATGTGGTGTTTTTGGATTTCCAGAAAGCATTCGATAAGGTGCCTCACAAAAGATTGCTGCAGAAGGTTAAGGTGCAGGGAGTCGGGGGTAGGGTGTTAGACTGGATTGAGGATTGGTTGTCTAATAGGAAGCAGAGGATAGGTATTAATGGGTGCTATTCTGATTGGCAGCTGGTGACTAGTGGAGTGCCCCAAGGTTCGGTGGTGGGGCCTCAACTATTTACCATTTACATAGATGATCTGGAGGAAGGTGCAGAGTGCAGGGTGACGAAATTTGCTGATGACACGAAGATGAGTGGAAAAGCAAACTGCGTGGAGAGTGTGGAAAGCCTGCAGAAGGATCTGGATAGTTTGAGTGAGTGGCTGAGGACCTGGCAGATGGAGTATAATGTTAGCAAGTGAGGTTATCCACTTTGGGAAGAATAATGGTAGGAAGGATTATTATTTAAATGGAGAAAAGCTGCAGCATGTGACGATGCAGAGGGACCTGGGGGTCCTTGTGCACAAATCACAAAAACACAGTATTCAGGTGCAGCAGGTGATTAAGAAGGTGAATGTAATGTTGGTCTTTATAGTTAGGGGGATAGAATATAAAAGTAGAGAAGTTCTGTTGTAGCTGTATAGGGTGCTGGTGAGGCCGCAGCTGGAGTACTGTGTGCAGTTTTGGTTGCCGCATTCGAGGAAGGATAACATTGGCCTTGGAGGGGGTGCAGAGAAGTTCACTAGGCTGATACCGGAGATGAGGGCGTTGGATTATAAGGAGAGACTGAATAGGCTAGGTTTGTACTCTTTGGAGTTTAGAAGGCTGAGAGGGGATCTTATAGAAATAAGGGGGATAAGGCAATAAAGGGGATGGATAAGGAAGAGGTTGAAAGACTCTTCCTGCTTAACAAAGATAGCAGGACTAGAGGGCACAGCCTCAAGATTAGGGGGGGGCGGGGTTCAGATTGGAGTTGCAGAGGGGTTTCTTCACACAGAAGGTGGTGAATTTTTGGAATTCTCTGCCTCATGAGGTGGTGGAGGCTTCCTCACTGAATATGTTCAAGTCAAGAGTGGATAGGTTTTTAATTGACAAGGGAATTAAGGGTTACGGGGAGAAAGCGGGAAAGTGGTACTGAACCACTACAGATCAGCCATGATCTTATTGAATGGCGGGGCAGGCTCGAGGGGCTTTATGGCCTACTCCTGCTCCTATTTCTTATGTTCTTATGTGCATCTGATTTCCTGTCTAAGGCTTTTCCCACAATACCAGTACAGTGTCATTTGTATACCACCCCACCAATGTTTTTTACCCTTTATTTTTTAACTCGACCCATACAAATTCCACATCTATGCTAAAATGTTTCTAAAACATTAAGGTGAAAACTTCTAACTTTCCTACTTTTTAGTCAGTCTATATCTGACTCTGGCCTTTGCTTTCCCTGCCTATTACTTTCCTTATTTTCCTTGCTGTCTTTTCCTGTTGTTCTTGTTCTCTGGTCTGAACGAGGGAAAAACATGCTTGTGAACCATCAAACCTTGCTGAATTTCTGCCCACCTGATATTCCAGAAAACAAATCTTCAAGTAGATATTGATCACACAATTGGACTTACGGTTGTTATAAAATCACTGCAGAAACCTACTGAACAATTGTTGCATGACAGGTATGATGGGATTAGCTCAGTCACTCATTATAACTGGCTCTAACACACCAATATTAATAAGTATACTAATTCTCCTTTGATCTTGGGATGAAGTGTATATGGCATTAATCCTGTTTAGAGACTTTTTGGTTAACCAATAGGCTTCTTAGAATCATATGATCTACAACATCTGAGAGGGGATCTATTAGAGGTATATAAGATTATGAGGGGTATAGATAGAGTAAATTGTGGTAAGCTTTTTCCACCATTAGAAATGGATAGAACGAGGGGTATTGGCCTTAGGGTGAGGGGGGCTATGTATGAGACGAATATTAGAGGGCAGTTTTTCACACAAAGGGTAGTGGGGGTGTGAAATGCACTGCCGAGTAAGGTGGTGGGAGCAGGCACGCTAGGGTTGTTTAAGGGTCTCTTGGACAGCCACATGAGCAGTCTGCAGATAGAGGGATATAGCAGGACTGTCTAAATATCTTATTTGTTTCCACAGGCAATTCGGTCCACCTTGTTGACCAACAAGGTGCATGCATTCGACAGGTCGTGCGAGGGCTGCTCTTGGATGTTGCTTCAGGAGTGGCCTAGTGCTTCAAGTCGTTAGTGTATGCTTAAACTGGACCATCTGATGGGCAACATGACAGCTCAGAGACTATTGCTGTTGCTGTGCAGACACATAGATTTGGGCCTGTGTCTGCGGGAGTTTGCGCGTTCTCCCCGTGGTTGCGTGGGTTTTTCTCCGGGTGCTCCGGTTTCCTCCCACATCCCAAAAATGTGCTCTTAGGCTGATTGGGTAACAAATTGTCCCTATATTGGTCCCTATATGGGAATCTTCCACAATAGGCATAGCCTAAAGTCATGGATATGTCATTAAGATGTTAGGACGGTGGCAGGGGCTCGTTGGGCCGAAGGGCCTGTTTCCCGTGCTGTGTTGCTCTTTGTTCTTTGTTCTTAACATGGAACAGGCCTCTTGGCCCAAACTGGTCCATGCTGATCAAAAAGACCAGCTAAGCTAAACCCATTGTCTGTAAGCCTCTAAACTTTTCCTATCCACGTATCTATCCAAATGTTTTTGAGTTTTACCAATGTCGCTGCCTCACCACTTCCTCTGGCAGTTCGTTTCACGTACCTAGCATTTTGTGTAAAATAAAGAATGTTGCTCCTTGGTTCCTATGCCCTCCAGTTCATGACTTTCCAAGCTTGGGAAAAAGACTAAGTGCATTTACCTTAACCATGCCCCTCAGATCTTGTACACCTAAGCTCCAAAGGAAAAAAGTCCTAACCTGTTCAATTTCTTCCTATGATTCAGTCCCTTGATCCTAGCAACACCCTTGTAAACGTCTTTTGTGTTCTCTCTAATTTAATAACATCTATAGCAAGGTGACCAAAACTGAACAGAATATTCCAGGTGTGACCCCACCAATGTTCTGTACAACTGCAACATAACTTCCCAACTTCCATACTCAATTCCTTGACTGATGATGGCCAGCATGCCAAAAGCCGCTTTCTCTGCCCTATCTAGCTGTGATTCCACCTTTAGAGAACCATGTACCTGGACAGCTCCTGTACTCCCTAAGTCCTATCATTCACCATGAAATCCTGTCTTGATTTGACTTTCTAAAATGTAACACCCCACACTTACCTGTATTGAACTCCATTTGCCTTTTTTGGCCCACTTCCCTAGCTTATCAAGATCCTACTGCAATTTTAGATAATCTTCCTCACTGTCTATATTGCCATTCATTTTAGTGTCATCTGCAAATTTACTGAATGACTTGTATGTTCTCATCCAAATGACAAAGAAAATAAATGGCAATGAGCCTGGCATTGACCTCTAAGGCACATCATTAATACAGGCCTCCAATCTGACAAGCGTCCTTCTACCATAAACCTCTGCTCCCTACCATCAAGCCAATTGTATATCCAATTTGCCTGCTCTTCCTGGATTGTATGTGACAACTTTCCAGAATGGCCTTCCATGTGGAACTATGTCAAAAGTTTTACTGAGATCCATATAGACCACATTTACTGCTCTGCCCTCAATCAAGAACAAAATACAGCACAGAACAGGCCCTTTGGCCTTCCACGCCTGTGCTGATTATGATGCCTGTGTAAACTAAAACTATGCATTTAGTCTGTATCCTTCCATTCTCATCCTATTCATGTACATGTCTAGTTGCCCTTTAAACGCTGCAATCGTACCTGCTCCCACCACCTCCCCAGGTAGTGTGCTTCAGACAGTCACTTTTATTAAAATAAAACTTATCCCACCCATCTCCTCTACATTTTTCCCCATGTACCTCAAATCTATGTCCCCTGGAACTTTTTTTTAAACCCTAGGGAAGAACATCTCACCATCCACTGTCCACATTCTTCATTATCTTGTAAACTTCTTAGGTTGCCCCTCAACCTCCTGTTTGAGAACAAACCAAGTTTATCCTATCTCTCTTCAAAGCTAATACCCTCCAGACCATGCAACATCCTGGAAAAACTCAGTGGATATATATGCCCAGATTTCTCTGCCTGTCATACTCCTAAGGGTTCTACCATTTATGGTGTGATTCCTTCATGCACTGGACCTTCCCAAATGTATTCACATTTGTCCAAATTAAACTCCATTTGCCATTTCTCTCCCGCTGTCTCCAACTGGTTGATATCTTGCTGTATCCTCTGACAATCATTTTCACTACCTGCAACTCCAGTAATTTGTGTCATCTGCAAACTTACTAATCAGACTAGCTTCATTTCCTCAATCATTTACATATACTACAAACAAAGATCCCAGAACTGATCCCTGTGGAACACTGCTAATCACAGCCTTCCATTCAGAAAAACACCCCGCTGTTACCCTTTGTCTTCTATGGCTGAGCATTTGTTTCCATCTTGCCAGCTCTCCTCTGATTCCATGTGACTTCACCTTTCATATCAGTCTACCATGAGGTACCCTGTCAAAGACTTTACTAAAGTCCATGCATACAACATCCTTACAACTGCCTTCCCTCATCTGTTGTCTTTGTCACTTCCTCAAAAAACTTGAGCATGAGGTCCTTTTCACAAAACCATGCTATCACAGTTCATTTATTTCTGAATGAGTGAATCTTTTCTAATTTCCCTACTACTGCTGTAAGGCTCACCAGCCTATTAATTTCCTGGATTATCCCCGCTGCTGTTCTTAAACAATGGAACATTGGCTACAGGTGAAGTTCCAAAGGACTGCAGAATAACCAATAAGGATACAAAAATTTGTGCCAAGGTCCTAGTAATTTCCACTCCTTGCCTCCCTCCATATTCTATTGTAGATTCCATCAGGCCTTGAGGACTTATCTATTTTAATGCTTTTTAAGAAGGCCTAATAGCACATCTTTTTGATATTGACATAACACAGAAAATCTACACATTCTACCCTAGGCTCCTCATCCATCAAGTATTTCTCTTTGGTGAATACTGAGAGACTAACTTCAAAGAACTCCAAATTTGTATCCCATGTATAAAACCGTTTCTTTCCAAATGCCTGTTTATCTTATCTTCAGGATCATCTTTCGTAACTTATCCACCACAGATCTACAATTCCCAAGTTTTTCTTTGCAGCCCTTTTTATGGGCACAATATTTGCTACCCTCCAGTTTTCTGGTACCTCACCTGTGGCTAACAATGATGCAAATATCTCGGTAGGGCTCCTGCAATTTCTTCCCTAGCCTCAGTAGTCTTGGATATATCTGGTGAGGGCCAAGAGATTTATCTACTTTCATATATTTTAATTCATCTATTAACACCTCTACTGCAATCCGAACTGTCCCCAATATATTGCCACTAACTTTCCCAGGTTTCTAAGTTGTCTCATCTTCCTCCACAGTAAACAGGAGAAATATTCATTGCGAACCTTGTCCATCTCCTGTAGTTGCACATTTATCCACTTTGGTCCTCGAGGGATCTTATTTTCACTAGCTCTTTTTCCTTTCAATAATCCTAAAGAATCCCTTTGGATTCATCTTAATCCTCTCAGCCAAAACTACCTCATTTCCCTCTTTTGCCCTTCTAATTTCCTTCTTCAGTATACTCCTGTACACCTCCAGGATTCCACTTGCCTAAGTGGAAGTTAGGCAAGACTTCCACTTGCCTAAGTCATGCCTCTTTTTCCCCTGGTCAAAACCTCAATGTTTTGTCCTCCAGAGTTTGCTGCTACTCCCAGCCTTGCCCTTCACTCTAAGAGGAACAAATAGATCCTGAACTCTAGCTATTTCACTTTTGAAGGCCTCCCACTTGTCAGAGATCTCTTTGGCCTCAAACAAGCTACTCCAGTAAACTATTGTAAGCACCTGCCTAACTTGCCTTGTCCCAATTTAGAACTTGCACCAGTGAATCACTTTTGTCTCTTTCCATAACTATTTTATGTAATAGAACTATGGTCATCAGTCCCAAAGTGGTCCCACTATCACCTATCACTTATTCTGCTCCATTTCCCAAGAGTTGTTTAAGCTTTGCCCTTTATGGAGGAGGACCATTCACATTCTACCTGGGGAAACTTTCCCAAATACATTTAAGCCCTTAAAACTGGCAGTCCCAGTTAGGAAAATTAAAATTCCCAACTATGACAACTCTATTACTCTTGCAAATCTCCCCAATCTCCTTGCAGTTTTATTTTCTAATTCCCATTGATTATTTGAGGGCCTATAGTATAACCCCCAAAAAAGGTACCATCCATTTATTTCCTAGTTCCATCCACAAAGTCTTGTTGAGTGATCCCTTTGTTATTTCATTTAACTATTGTTGTGATGTTCCCCCTCATCAAAAATGTAACTCCCCCTCCTTCTTTTTCTCCACCTAACCCTGGAACATTGAACTGCCAATTCTGTCCCTCCCTCAGCCATGTTTGAGTTGAACTTCCTCCAGGGAACCAAATATCTTTTCAAATACACTTTTGTATTTATTCAAAAGGCCCTGAAGGCCTGTTTTGGCATCCACCAAACTGTTTTCAGTTCATTAGTTCAGCTTTACTTCTCTAACCATGATCTCCCAAATAGAGCTGGAAGATTGCCATAGACCAAATGGAGAGGTAACCCCACTGACCAAGATGTAACCTTCTAATGACATGATCTCTTGTATGTATGTGCTTTTAAAAATTATATCAATTTCTTCTAAATGATGTTTCAGCTGCTGTTGGTATATAGTCTGAAGAATTAAAGGTGCAGCAGCACCAGTATCAATCTTCATCCTAATAGATTGTCCACTTAACTTCCTTCTCCTCCATTTTGGTAATATTTCTTTGTATTTTTCCCTACCAAGAGAGAGAACTCATGGTGATCCACATTGAACTCCATCTGCCAAATTTTGCCCTATTCACTTAACTTTACTATATTCATTTTATAAATTATTGTAACTTCTTATCCCACTTGTGTTAGCAACTGTGTTGCAGTTGCTAAATCTGCAAATTTAGCAAGAGTAATCTATTATCCCTGCATCCAAGTTATTGATATAGATTTAAAATAATTGAAGCCCCAAGAACTGAACCCTGTGGAAACCCACATCTTGCCAATGAGAAAGTTACATTTTATTCTATCTTTCTACTCTGTTGGTTAGCCAATCCACTATCCAAGCTAATAAATTGCTCCAAATCCCACGTGAACAAACCTCTTTCATGGCACCTTATCAATTGTCTTCTGGAAATCCAGATATAACTACATCTACGGGATGCCCATTATCTGCTTTCCTTGTTACATCTTCAAAAAACTCAGTAAAACATTTATCCTTCATAAAACAAATCTTTCCCCCTTACTACGTTTCCTGTGTGATATATTTTGGTTGGGAGGTCTTGGATGACTCCTTAAATACCTACCACTGTTCAACTACGTTTGATAAGGTTCCCCATGGAAGACTACTGCAGAAAATGCAGATGAATGGGATTGAGGGAGATTTAGCAATTTGGATTAGGAATTGGCTAGCTAATAGAAGACAGAGGGTGGTGGTTGATGGGATATATTCAACCTGGAGTTTACTTGCTAATGGTGTAGCTCAGGGATCTGTTTTGGGGCCACTGTTGTTTGTTATTTTTATAAATGAACTGGATGAGGGTGTAGAGGGATGGATTCGTAAATTTGCTGATGACACCAAAGTCAGAGGAGTTGTAGACAGTGAGGATGGATGTTACAGTTTGCAGAGGGACATAGATAAGTTGCAGAGCTGGATCGAGAAGTGGCAAATGGGGTTTAATGTGGAAAAGTGTGAGGTGACTCACTTTGGTAAGAGTAATATGTGTGCAGAATATAGGGCTAATGGTAGGACTCTTAGTAGTGTAGATGAGCAGAGAGATCTCAGTGTACAGGCGCATAGATCCCTGAAAGTTGGTACTCAAGTTGATAAGGTTGTTAAGAAGGCGTATAATGTGTTAGCATTTATTGGTAGAGGGATTGAATTTCAGAACCGAGATGTCATGTTGCAACTGTACAAAACTCTGGTGCGGCTGCACTTGGAGTATTGTGTACAGTTTTGGTTGCCACATTATAAGAAAGATGTGGAGGCATTGGAAAGGGTGCAGAGGAGGTTTACCAGGATGCTGCCTAGTATGATGGGTAGGTCTTATGAGGAAAGGCTAAGGGACTTGAAGTTATTTTCATTAGAGAGAAGAAGGCTAAGAGGTGACTTAATTGAGGCATATAAGATGATCAGAGGGTTTGATAGGGTGGATAGTGAGAGTCTTTTTCCTCGGATGGAGGTGGATAACATGAGGGGGCATAGCTTTAAATTAAGGGGTGGTAGTTATAGGATGGATGTTAGAGATGGGTTTTTTACTCAAAGGGTAGTAAGGGCGTGGGATGCCCTGCCTGCAGCAGTTGTGGACTCTTCAAGTTTAAGGGTGTTGAAATGGTCAGTGGATAGGCATATGGATAGCATTGGAATAGTTTAGGACAGAGGGTCATAAAATTGGTTCCATTAGTCAGTGCAACATCGAGGGCCGAAGGGCCTGTACTGCGCTGTAATGTTCTATGTTCTCTGTCCTAACTGTCCTTTTAGTCTTCCTGCCATGTCCACTAGAGTCAAATCTGTCCTCATGCCTATAGTAGCTACTGTTGTTTAATTCCAAAATGCTAAATGTGGGAATTCAGTTTCTTGCTCTCAAACTGATTAACGCTAGCATGCTATAATCACTCTTCCTTAGAGGATCCTTAACTGATCATTTTAGCCCAAATTCTGCATATTACCAAATCTGGAAAAACTTACTCCCATGCTGTATCTTTCTTGCAAGACCTCAGCAGCTCCTGCCATGTACTGTGTCCCACTGCACAACAGCTATTGGAGACCTACATAAATTACTCCCACTGGGGATTTATTTTGCTTGCTATTTTTTATTTCTAGATGATTCTAGATCTTGAACTTCAGTGCTTATATAATTTCTCACTATAATACTGATCAGTAAATATAAAGGCAACAATACCTCCACAATTATCTTCAACACCAGGGCTCCACAAGACTGTGTCCTCAGCCCCTACTATGCTCCTTATACAATTACGGCTGTGTGGCTACATTCCCTCCAACTCAATTTTCAAGCTTGCTGATGACATAGTAATAGGTCAGATCCCAAATAATGATGAGATAGTCTTTTCTGTATCCAATCTGGTGCAACAACAATCTCTCCCTCAATGTCAACAAAGTGAAGGAGATTGTCATTGGCTTCAGAAATTGGAGAGGAGGACATGCACCTGTCTTCAAGGATGAAGTGGAGATGGTTCGAGTTTCTAAGTGTCCAGATAATCAATCTGTCCTGATCCTTTCATGCCAATGCTATTGTTAAGGACGTCCATCAACTTTCTCTGGAGGCTAAGGAAATTTGGCACATCTGCTATGACTTTCAGATGCACCATAGAAAGCATTCTTCTTGGTATCACAGGTTGGTATAGAACATATAGGACATAGAACACTACAGCACAAACAGGCCCTTCGGCCCACAAGTTGTGCTGAACACATCAAAACCTACCCAGCCATAGACCTATCTATAACCCCCAATCCCATTGGATCCCATACACTCATCCAGACGTCTTTTAAAAGACCCCAGCGAGTTCGCCTCGACCACCACCGACGGCAGCCGATTCCATTCACTCACCACCCTCTGAGTGAAAAACATCCCCCTAGCATCCCCTCTGTACTTGCTTCCCTGCACCTTAAATCTGTGCCCTCTCGTCACGACCATTTCAGCCCTGGGAAATAGTCTGAGAGTCCACCCTATCTATTCCTCTCAACATCTTGTAAACCTCTATCAGGTCGCCTCTCAACCTTCGTCTCTCCAGGGAGAACAGTCCCAGCTCCCTCAACCTGTCTTCATAAGGCATGCCTCCCAATTCAGGCAACATCCTTGTAAATCTCCTCTGCACCCTTTCAATAGCTTCCACGTCCTTCCTATAGTGAGGCGACCAGAACTGCGCACAGTACGCCAAGTGTGGTCTGACAAGGGTCCTATAAAGCTGCAGCATTACCTCCTGACTCCTGAACTCAATCCCTCGATGAATGAAGGCCAGTACACCATAAGCTTTCTTAGCCACATCCTCCACCTGGGAGGCCGATTTGAGAGTCTTATGGACCCGGACCCCAAGATCCCTCTGCTCTTCCACACAGCTAAGACTCCTACCTTTGATAGTGTACTCATTCATCCCGTTGGATCTGCCAAAATGGACCACAACACATTTATCCGCGTTGAAGTCCATCTGCCACTTCTCCGCCCCGTCTTGCATCCTGTCGATGTCCTGCTGCAACTTTTGACATCCCTCCAGACCATCCACAACACCACCGACCTTCGTGTCATCGGCGAACTTACTCACCCATCCCTCCACTTCCTCATCCAGTTCATTTATGAAAATGACAAACAGCAAGGGTCCTAGAACAGATCCCTGGGGCACTCCATTGGTGACCGACCTCCATGCAGAAAAAGAGCCATCCACAACCACCCTCTGCCTTCTGCAGGCAAGCCAGTTCTGGATCCACAAAGCCAAAGCCCCTTGGATCCCATGCCCTCTCACCTTCTCAAGAAGTCTTGCATGTGGGACCTTGTCAAATGCCTTGCTGAAGTCCATGCACAACATCCACTGCTCTACCTTCGTCAATGTGTTCAGTCACATTTTTGAAGAACTCAATTAAGCTCGTAAGGCACGACCTGCCTTTTACAAAACCATGCTGACTATTTCTAATCAACCTAAACTTCTCCAACTGCTCGTAAATCTTGTCCCTCAGAAGCCTCTCCATCAGCTTACCAACCACTGAGGTCAGACTCACCGGTCGGTAATTTCCAGGACTATCCCTGTTCCCTTTCTTGAAAATAGGGACCACATCTGCAATCCTCCAATCCTCCGGAAACTCTCCCGTCTCCATCGACGACGCAAAGATCATCGCCAGGGGCTCTGCAATGACATCCCTCACCTCCCACAATAACCTGGGGTACATCCCATCTGGTCCCAGAGACTTGTCTATCTTGATAGCATTTAAAAGTTCTAATACATCTGCTTCCTTAATATCTACATACTCAATCTTTTCAGTCTGCCACAAACTTGTAGTGCATTCTCCCAGTTCACTTTCCACTGTGAATACTGAGGCAAAGTACTCATTAAGCACCTCTGCCATTTCTTCCGGTTCCACA